>CAMTDV010000016.1:115464816-116064816 GCA_947069175.1 Scalesia atractyloides
TCACAAACCCGAAAAACTTTTGAAGAATACTTACCCAATCGAGTAACATGACATCATCATCATTCGCAAGTCGAGCAAGATCAAACGCCCTTTGTCCCGTGATCAGTTCCAAAAGCATAATCCCGTACCCAAAAACATCTGTTTTCTCTGATGATTTTCCAGTTGAGAGATACTCGGGAGCAATATGCCCGATAGTCCCACGTACAGCTGTCGTGACATGTGTATCTTTGTAATCCATCAACTTAGCCAAACCAAAATCACCAACCACGGCCTCAAATTCTCCGTCCAATAAAATGTTAGCCGCTTTTACATCACGGTGAATGATTTTTGGGTCGCAATGATCATGCAAATACGAAAGCCCTCTAGCCGATCCTAAAGCGATCCGTTTTCGTCTAGGCCAGTCTAGTGGCGGTTCGTTTGGTGGTCGTTCTATAAGTGCACGAAAATAATTTACAATTAAAAATAATATAATACAATGATAATGTACTTTTAAAAAAAAATATGAAGAGTAGCATTTTCTTCCAACTCGTTAACTCCATCCATTTTTCGTTAAATGAGGGGTATTGCCGTCTTTTTAGATATTTTATTAAAATAAAAACACTATTAAGAAATAAAGATACACCTCTGTCGACTTTCTAGTCATGATTTTTCTTATAAACATTAACAAATAGGTAAAAGAACAAAAATACCTGTCTTAACATTAAAAATTGATGGAGTTAACGAGTCAGATGAAAATGGCAAGATTTTAATCTTTTTGGATCCAGATGCAGAAAAACAAACCTTTGGATGAAAGTTGCAAAAGTCGTCAAACCTCAGGGACGAAAATAGCATTTTACTCTAAAGAATATATAATAAGTGGTGATGAAACCCTTACCTCTCAAACATGATGCAACACTTCCATTGGCCATATAGGGATACACAAGTAATCTTTCAGTTGGCGTCATACAAAATCCCCTTAATCGAAGGAGATTCCGATGAACCGCCATGCTAATCATTTCAACTTCTGTTTGAAACTGTAGCTCACCTCCTGGTGTGCGTTCTTCCTTCAACCGTTTAACCGCCACCAACGAGCCGTCAGCTAACCGCCCTTTGTAAACTTTACCAAATCCACCTCTACCCAATATGTTTTTATTGCTAAAACTATCGGTTGCCACTTGTAATTCTCTTAAAGAAAATCTTTTAAGCTGTCCCAAATGAACTTCGGGATCTTCTTCAGCTGCACATAACCCATTTATCGTAACTTAGTGAGCGTTTGGATGCGCGTTATAAAAGTGATTATGATATGTTAATTAGTCGTAACACACATTTAGTTAAACTGAAGGGCAGTCTCCCAAATTATGTATACTATAAATATGCTATTTTGTCATATCAACCAACTTTGGCCCCTCAACTTTGGCATTAACCGACTTTAGCCCCCAACTTTAATAATGACATGTTTAGCCCCTCAACTTTGGTAATGACATGTTTAGCCCCTTAACTAAAACAACTATAGCCCTCAACTTATAATAAACAACTTTAGCCCCTCAACTTTAATAATGACATGTTTAGCCCCTTAACTACGTCAAACAACTTTAGCCCCTCAAATTTATAAGGATATGTTTAGCCCTTTAACTAATACAACTTTAGCCCCTCAAGTTTAATAATGACATGTTTAGCCCGTCAACTAAAACATCAAACAAGTTTAACTCTCACAATTTGCTTATTTTTATCTACGTTTCGAACCCGTTGCGAAGCGCGGGTGGTAACCCGCTAGTTAAAATAAAAAAAAAGGTAAACAGGGAAGTTACTAACCGGGCACATCAAAGAAAAATTCTTGAGGCTTTCGACGGCGCCACCATGCAAATGCAAAGGCGGGGGCGGCAAACAGTAATGCCGCGCCAACAGCAACGCCGCCAGCTATGGCACCGGAGGCGCTTTTTACTTCTGAAACATAATGCAAATATATTTAGCGCTAATGCACTATACTAGACATCTGATGCGTAACTTTCTATTAAAAATAAATATATGATGTGGCAATCACCTGGTGCGGCGATCGGTGGTGGTTGCACAAATGGCGGAGGTGGAGAAAAGGGAGGAGATCCAGGACAAGGGTGTCCAGTGACCGGGCCACAAAGGCCGAGGTTGTTAGCAAAACTGAGAATCGGGCATTACATAACTACATAAGTAACGAGTTTTTTAATTGGAAAAAAACAACCATGCCCAGTAAAATTCCATTCATGGCAAAGCTATTGGTAAAAAGCAAGACTATTACAGAGTAAAGTACAGGGATAGTCCCTGTGGTTTTCCTAAATTTTGGATTTGGTCCCTAGCTTTCCAAAAGTACACAGATGGTCCCTGTGGTTTGCACCTTGTAACGTATTTAGTCCCCAGTCAACAAATCTAAAGGTTTCAGGAGGTCCAAGGTATGGACTAAATGCGTTACAAAGTGCAAACAGCAGGGACCATCGGTGTACTTTTGGCAAAAGTTGGGGACTAATTGCGTTACAGAGTGCAAACCACAGGGACGAACCGTGTACTTTTGGAAAGCTAGGGACCAGATCCAAAATTTTAAAAAAGCACAGGGACTATCTGTGTACTCTACTCAGTATTATATGAGTATTAATTAAGCAAACCTGATTGGTGTAAAAAGCGAGAATGAACCGCTATCTGGAACCGGACCCGAGAGGCGGTTGTTTGATAGATCCCTGAAAGTTAAGTATAATATCACAAATTAAATAATTTTAGCACTTCAAATTTCTTATAAATTTTGTACCCTTGTAGATTTTTGATATTATATGCACAGGTGCGCGATATAGAGAAAAATAATACTCACAGCACTTGCAACGACGTGATATTAGTCAATGACATAGGGATCGGACCATCCAAGCTGTTATTGTTAAGCCGGCTATCCTTGCAGAAAAAAGCCAAAATTCTATCATTTGTTAATATGAAACTTCTACTTTTAAATACTCATAAAAACTGCAACATCTCCTTTTTTCATGTAGTTTTTCAAGTTACAATTACCTATTTGCCGGGCTCAAAGAACATTTATCAACTCATGAGCCAAGGGCATTTTAGAGATTAATCAAACTGTTGTCATTTTCACACAATAAGCGAATATTTAAAGGGTGAGTAAGTATACATACAGGAACCGCAGCTTTGAGAGCTTGCCCAATGTATCTGGAATCGGGCCAGAGAACCCGTTGAGATATAAATCCAAACTCACTAAATTCGTCAAATTTCCAAGGTCATTGGGAATCGGGCCACTTAAATTATTGCTGTAAAGTTCTCTGCAGGAAAAAGAAATTCAAGAAAATCATTGATTGTTTGCCCAACTCAAGAACACATACTTAGGGCTGCAAACGAATTGAAGGTTCAACGAACAGTTCGTAAACCGTTCAGCGGGAAGCTCGCTGGTGTTCTTTCATTTAATAAATGAACAAACACGAATAAGAAATTTCGTTAGTTTAGTTTAGTTAAATGAACGAACATGAACAAAGGCCGCGCTCGTTCACTTATGTTCGTGAACGTGTTTGTTTATGTCCGTTTGTGTTTAATAGTTCATTAGTGTTTTAGTTATTATATTTTGATTTTAGTTAGATACTTCAAAATTCCGACAAGTAAAATATTTAATAAGTATTAGTGTATTATATATTTTGTTCATGAACGCTTGTTTGTGTTCGTGCTTGTTTGTGTTCGTTTGTTTCCATATGTGTTAATAACCATTAGTTTATGTTCGGTTGTGTTCATGAACGCTCGTTCAGTCGTTTGCGTTCGTTACCTAAAAGTAATAAACGAACAAGTTCATTTCCTTAACGAAACAAATCTCGTTCTTTAAGTGTTCATGAACAGTTCGTGAACTCATATATTTCCTTAACAAACGAACACATGTTCGTTCAGTTCGTTTGCAGCCCTACACATACTAATACTTAACTTAAAAGCAACCATTTTTCAAGTAATGCACTAATTAACAAATTTATTTATTTACTTATCAAATACGACTTACAAGTACTGCAAATTCTTCAAAAGACCGAGCTGCGGGACTAAAGTACCGGAAAGAGCCGCATTTCCGAGATCACTGACAAAAATGACGTCACATATGAATTTAAGTTAAGAGTTTTATGAAGCTATGTAAGCGTATATTAATAATAGAAAGTGAAACTTACACTCTTATAACGCTATTATCGTTGTTGCAGGTTACATGAAACCATGTGCAAGGGTTAACCAAAGTGGGATCCCAACTTTGAAGCACACTATTAGGATCTTCTAAATTGGCCCGCAAACTATGCAACGCATCACCTGTAAACGCACTTGACGGTTAATAAGTTTTATAATCCATAATAATCAGTTTAATATACAACACCACCAACAAAACATGATCAAATAAGTCACATTTATAACACATTCGTTGATTAATCAACGAGGCTACAAAAGTCGAATGATCTTTTAAATGACAATGATATGATATTATCATTTAATCATGTTACCAAAATTGTTGTTAACCCGACCATCTGACGCATAGTTTGTGTAAAATCTATCACATAAAATATACGAAAATCATATAATGACGAAATCGACAATCCAGCTAAGGTTGCCGATTTTTGACACGACACGAAAATAATCAGATTTTGGGTTGTCATATCTAGCGCGTTTAATAAACGGTTAGTGTTTGGGTTGCCCTGTTTAGTTAAACAGGCTGTCCATCAATCAAACAGGTTTGACCCACTAACCCTTTTAACCCATTTTTTACAACCCGATTAACACGTTTAAAACTTGAATAACTACCCGCAAACCCATCAAGATTGACGCCCCTAAATCCAACAGTAATAAAGCATAGCACTTTAATCAAAATCTGTATCAGACTCACTATATTACTAATTTTAGCCACCTAAAAATATCACATTTTAAAGACATATCAAATCAAATCTACAACAAAATCCCTAAATTCAAAAAAATAAAATAAAACAACAATACAAATCAAATCTACCCGCTAACCCGTTTAACCAATTTTTTCAACCCACCAGCCCGATTAACATGTTTACAACTTGATTACTAGTTTACTACCCGTCAATTCGTTCAACACATTTAGACACAAATAGGTTAAACGGGTCGTGTTCGGGTTGAATAACACTGACACCCCTAAATCCAACAGTAATAAAGCTTAAAACTTTAATCATAATCCGGATCAAACTCACTACACTACCAATTTAAACCACCTAAAATATCACATTTCAAAGATACATCAACCAAATCTACAACAAAACCGCCTAAATTAAGAAAAAACAATATAAAACAACAAAAAAACATATCAAAATCTTCCCACTAACCCATTTAACCCTTCTCTTACAACCCACCAACCCGATTAACATGTTTACAACTTGATTACTAATTTACTACCCGTTCGACACATTTAGAAAAATGGGTTAAATGGATCGTGTTCGGGTTGAATAACACTGACACCCCTAAATCCAATAGTAATAAAGCTTAAAACTTTAATCAAAATCCGGATCAAACTCACTACACTACCAATTTAAACCACCTAAAAATACCACATTTCAAAGATATATATTATATATCAAACCAAATCCACAACAAAAGCCCTAAATTCAGAAAAAAACAATATAAAACAATAACAATTAAAAAAATAATTAAAAACCAAAAAAACAAAATCTCACCTTCCACATTTCCATAAACATGATGAACAAGAACAAGAACCAGAGTGATCAACCACCATTCCACAAACGACGTCGTCCCCATTTCAATTTCAAATACAAACTACAAAATTATACATTCCCAGAAACCAAAATTTCTTTCAAACTTGTTAAACTCAAGATCTCATAAAAAAAATAATAACAAATGAAAAATGTGAGGGGGTAAGGTAATCTTTATGGGTCCTTTTTGGGAAACTTTTAACTTGTTCTAACCTACCTTTACCCTCTCTCTGGTGTAAAATGTGTGCTAGAGAGAGAGAGAGAGAGGAGAGAGAGAGAGGGGGGTCTTTTTGGGCGTGGCTGGGGTTTTTGAGAGGTGGCTGCCCGAGCTGCCCGAGAGTGTAGTAGAGGTTTTCAGCTATGTTTATGACTAGCTGCAATGGAGGTACACGTGTATATTTGGTTTTTTGAAGTTCTAACTGCAATTACTCTTTTTTTTACTTAAATACAGTTAACTGGTGGAGTAATAAATATGTAAGATAGTTATGGGTTCGAGTCTTGTATAAAGTAAAAATACGTTGGGTTAGCTCAGGGTTTATCGTAGTAGGTTTTCGGGCGGTCAATTTCTTCTGGGATGGTGGCGGGTTGGGTCACGAGAGTTGTATGTAAGATAGTTATGGGTTCGAGTCTCGTATAAACCGAAAACCCCGACTCAAACTAACTCAAACCAGGCTAACCCGAACTTCAAATGGTTCAGTTATCGGATCACTTTTTCCTATCAAAAAACCTGACTTAAAAAACCGGAAACCTGAAAAAAAACCCGATAAACACCTCTACGCATAATATAAGTTATTCTTTCCAAGATAGATACACTAAAAATAAATTATTTGTTTATGTAAAGTTATTATTAATCCAAAAAGACGGATTATTGTACAACAAAAGAAAGCAATTATCTATTATAAATAAGCAACCATTCTAAGATGTAGTTGTACCCTTGGCTTTGGGTGGTTTAAAAAATATAGAATTTTTATTTTTTAATCCAAGTCTTTCTATTTCTTGATAACTTAACTTATTACTTTAAAGCTAAAACTTGTGTTCTTTTTACAATTTAACCTTACAACTTTTCTACTTTTCATCTTTCACAAAATTTACTTTGTGTTCTAATTTTTACGAGTTACAACGGAGCAACGTGCTTGTGTGGTTCAACGTTTTTATATTTCGGTCATAATTTTGTGAATTAACACGACACAACGTTCATGTGTAGTTCAAGGTTTTTACGTCTATTGTTTTTTATCTTACAGGTTCTTCACAACATGTTGTTTATTGATCAACTTGGTTGTTTTTTATATGTTTTATGTTTCGGTTTCTTGCAGTTTTAATCTCACAAAATTGAATTTTTAATTTTAAGTCTAAACTATTCTAACCACACTACTTTTTTACTTTCAACTTTGATCTCCTATACTTTTCATTTTTCGCAAATTTTCGTTTTCACGTTTCGTACTAAATTTGTGGTTCAACGTTTTTATGTTTTCTTTTTGTGAGTTAACATGGCGCAACGTCCATGTGTGGTTCAAAGTTTTTACGTCTATTTTTTCTCATTTGACAGGTTCGTCACAACGCGTGGGTCCTAGATCGACTTAGTTATTTTTTTATATGTTCTACCTTTCGGTCTATTTCTTCGCTTCAAGACGCAACTTTTGCGTTGGTTGTCGTTGACGGTTGTGTGACATTTGTGCTATTTAACATGGTTTTACACCCCCGCCGCCGCAACGCGAGGGTGCTTAATTCTAGTTAAGCATTAATTTGTAGAATTAACATTCCATCCGTTAAAAGGTGGATTTCTACTTTTAAGTGTTTTAGGGCTAGGGGTATGGAGATTGTGGTTTTGGGTCATAGATTCTCACGTAGGACCACAAAACTATCGCTACACCGCTTCTGTGCAACCAATGGTGGTTCACATGGTTTAATTCATGGGAACCATATAGTGTGGTAAATTAGGTTGGTGGATGAGGGTATAGTAACATAACGTTGACATGGAGAGTGATAATAATCACTTTTTTATAGGTAAACTTTACAACAGACGGCTAATTCACACTCACAAATCGCAGGCTCACCACCCCACTCATTGCTAAGGACTATGTTGTCTTAACAGGGCCCACGCCTTGGCCGAGTGTGGCTTGGCTATACCTGAGAAAATTTCCAGCCCTCTGCCACTTAACAGGAGTTGCACCCTCACAAGAGCCGACCCTTTTAAGTAAATGTACTGTAATGAAAACTCGGGTTGGGCTCAAGATCGAACCGGTGACCTCACGTCTCCTGCGCTCTATCCTTCATTGCCTCTACCACTGAGACAAATCTCAGGGTTGATAATAATCATTTAGGTCATGAGTTGTGACCATACACGTAGCCTTATATTTTATTTGAAAAAAAAAATAATGTTTGGTCAAATGTTCGGCCCATAAAGATGATTAAAGGGATGGACCAGCCTCTCTTAGGATGTTTATTCACGGGTGAGAAAGCGACTTATACACAACAATTATGAGTGTGCATCAAAATGTATTAGAAGATATTGTTCTTTTACTTGTAAAAAGTATTATAAAATCTTCTGAAAACAATCATTCGGACATTAAAAATTTAGATTTAACAGAGGTAAAATCATGTGGAAGAGCTTTCGAAAACCGGTTAAAATTAGTCAAACCGTCTAAAAAGTAGGGTTAACTTATTGTATAAATGAGTTTTAACGTATAAAATATTTTTAACGTAGTGAAGGATGAAAATTTTTATTTGAGTAAACTGCCATTTTGGTCACTGAGGTTTGGTCATTTTTGCCACTTTAGTCCAAATCTCAAAACTTTTGGGTCTCGGGCGACGGCACGGGTTGGCCGGCCCTGGAATTTTCTTCCTCTTTTTGAATTTATTTCCCTACTGCTTAAGAATGATGTTTAATTGCAAAATGTAAAAAGAATCGTAATTTTACACTGGTAGAGTATTATTACAGGGTAATTATAGTTACTATACTAGTGTAAAATTAAAATTTCTTTTTGAATTATGCGACTAAAATACGTGTTTAATAGTAGGGGAAAAAATTCAAAAAAATAAAAAGAGTAAACTGCCATCTTGGTCCCTGAGGTTTGGGCAGTTTTGCCACTTTAGTCCAAATCTCAAACCTTTTGCATCTGGGTCCCCGTGGTTTCAGTTTCATTGCCATTTTGGTCCAAAAATGATATTTGTCTTCTAAAATCATTCTATTTTGTCATTTTCCTCAGTGGCAGAATGATCATTTTAAGCAGACTTTGAGGTTTATTTATATATATAATATATATTAATGCTTAAAATGACCATTTTGTCCCTGAGAAATACGACAAAATAGTAGGATTTTAGAAGACAAATATTCATTTTGGACCAAAATGGCAATAAAACTAAAACCACAGGTGCCCAGATGTAAAAGATTTGAGATTTAGACTAAAGTGGCAAAACTGCCCAAACCTCAGCGACCAAAATGACAGTTTACTCTTTTTATTTTTTTTTGAATTTTTCCCCTACTATTAAACACGTATTTTAGTCGCATAATTCAAAAAGAAATTGTAATTTACACTAGTAGAGTAATTATAATTACCCTGTAATAATACTCTACTAGTGTAAAATTACGATTGTTTTTACATTTTGCAATTAAACATCATTCTTAAGCAGTAGGGAAATAAATTCAAAAAGAGGAAGAAAATTCCAGGGCCGGCCAACCCGTGCCGTCGCCCGAGACCCAAATTATCAAAGGGCCCGAAAGATTTTTATAAGCTTAAATATATATATATATATATATATATATATATATATATACTAAATTATATATTTAATATATGCATCTATTTATTATGCAAAAAGTTATTGATGGTAGAGTGGAAAAAACCGTCTCAAGATAATATAAAAGTCTCAAGTTTAACTCTTGGTTCTATCACCAAGGTTTTATGTTTTTAATTCATTTCACCTTAACCACAATTTTGGGTCAATTTTTTTCATTACCCGAAGTCAATTTGTATGAGAATTCTCGGGGACGGCTCTGAAAATTCCTTCTTCATTTTTTTACATTAAGGATATTTTATATGTTAAGACTCATTTGTATTTGATCTTTTACATCTAAGACTCATTTGTATTTGATCTTTTACAACTAAAAATAGCTTGTCATGTTTACTTAATGCAACAAACCCAATGGGTCAACAACTTGAGTAACATAATAGGTCGGATCGTCATCAAACATCTAACATATATCATAAAATAGTTTCAAACATTTAGCTTAACATCGTCACATCATTAGTGTGAAACAAGAATCAGAAAAAACTACCGGTGTGTTTTAATGTTAAAATAAACAGATAAATTGAAAAAACAAAACAGTTTGCTTATTTTATTTATATACATATAGTTATACTTATTTATATATATGTTTATAATATAATATAATTTTTATACATAACAACAACAACAACAACAACAACCATACCCAGTAAATCCCACCAATAGCTTATTGGTGGATTATGGGGAGAGTGAGATGTAGACAAACCTTACTCTATCCATATGGATAGAGAGGCTCCTTCCAAAAAGACCCCCGGCTCGAAACCAAACTGCATGTAAACAATCTGAACTAAACATTTAACGATATAAATCTACCAATCATAAAATACGTGATGACAGAGTACCATAGCATAATAAAACATATAGCACCCTAGAGCAACAGATACATACACACATGATAAGAATCACCATGTAAAGTCCACCTAAAAAGTAGGAAATATTAACCCCTAACCCAAAAAGTTCAAACGAAAACACACATACACACACCCACTTCAGTACCCTCTCCTAAAAATCCTTAACTTTAATCATACATCTCCACGAACTCCTATCATGGATCATGTCCTCAGAAAGATGTAACTCTAGCAAATCTTGTTTAACCCGCTCATCCCAAGTTAATTTGGGCATTCCTCTACTCCTCTTACCTTCCACACAAAGGGCGTCCACTACTCTAACTGGTGTCGTCGTTGGCCTCCTCCATGCCCAAACCATCTCAATATCCCTTCCTTAATCTTATAACAAACAATATATTAGTTAGTTATTATATATCATAATTATATACAATTATTTATTGTGCAACATATATTTTCTGTATTAATAAAATTTACTATACTTATAGACAATAAGATGGTTTAAGCTAACAACTCTAGCAGAGTTTCGTATACGAATCAAGCTCAGGTTTGAGCAAGTTTATTATTGTGTGCTTATTTATAGGCCATGGGCGTAGCTACATAGAAAGGTATGGGTTTAACTAAGCCCATACCAAAAGAAAATTGAGTGTTATATATAGGTGTATTTTAACATCGCACCTATAGATTTCGCCATCAAACACGTAGAACTCCTTAAATCAAACCCTGAAAAGTTTCTGTAAACTCGTAGAAAAAAACTTCTGACTACATCTCTGTTACATGCTCTAGTTTGGGTTCAATTCAAGATATGATTGTCAAATAAAATTATAAAATTATATCGTGAATCTTAAAAAGAGAAATGAGAAGAAAAGAGTATCTAACTAATGTAGCTTAATGACATTTTGGGGTGGGTTAAGGCTTTGAGACCAATAGGTTTTGGGTTCGATTCTCACAAGGGGTTTTTTTCCATATTTATTGGGTTTCCTCCTGAATTGGTGTAAAGACATTATGCCTAGTGGAGATAGGCACAATGACACTTCAGTAGTCCGTCAGTTATCCAAATCTGCCGTTAAAAAAAACTAATGTAGCCTAAAATGTGATGATTTTAAAAGAAATTAATCACAAAAATATGGTACATGAAAGCGCTTTGATATGAAATGTTATTCCAAGTTGCATCGATTTACACAAATGAAATTGGATGATGGATGCATGATGGTATTAAAAATGTTCCCTCTATCGAACCGTAAGCTATGGGAAGAGTTTTTGTAATCTTAGTTTGATATATGATTGAATAACATGCAGGTGATGTAAGTCTTTGTCTTCTAGTATATATAGCTAGGATACTTTGATTTATAATATTTCTTATTCTCGTTAACATTTTTTATCTTATTTTCTAGGTGATTATATCATAGTCAACTTATTACTTTTCACAAGAATCCATTAATTTAGTTAGTAAATTAACCTAGGATGCTCATCTTTTTTTAATGATCCAATGACATTTGTCAAATATGCAATTACAGAATTTATTAAAAAAACATCTCAAACTTAAAGAGTTTTTGAATTAGGAGTTAGGAGTTAAGTTTCGGTGAAAATAAAATTAACTTACTAAACGTATAAATTGAAGAAAAAGTCAAAAAGACGCGGTGACATTTTTGTAAATATATGGTCGTAGGGTAATTACCAAAATTACTCTACATGATCATTTGTAGAGTGATTTTGGTCTTGTAGTGTAATTTTGTAAAATGTTCATGTATAGTAATTTTGATTTTGCAAAGTAATTTTGTAAAATATTCTTGTAGAGTAATTTTGATTAAAAAAAAACCTAACCCCCCACCCCCCAAAAACCTACCCTCCCCCCTCAAAAAAAAAAAAACTAAAAGCTAAAACTAAACCATAAACCTAAACCCATAACTAAATGCTAAAAAACCTAACCCCCCCTCAAAAAAAAAAAAACCTACCCCCCCCCCCAACAACCCAAAAGTTAAAAACTAAACCATAAAGCTATACCCCATAACTAAATGCTAACAAAATTACTCTACAATATCAAAATTACTCTATATGATCAGTTTACAAAATTACTCTACAAGATCAAAATTACTCTACAAAAGATCAAAATTACTCTACAGGATCATTTGTAGGGTAATTTGATAATTACCATACAAGAACAAAATTACTCTACAAGAACATTTTACAAAATTACCCTACAAAAGATCAAATTACTCTACAGGATCATTTGTAGAGTAATTTGATAGTTGCTGATAATTATCAAAATGCCACCGCGTGTTTTTCTCTTTTCCTTCAATTTTGTACGTTTAGTACATTAAATTTATTTTTATTTGATCTTTACACTAGTAGTTAGACGGTACAAAATAGCATCTTTAGGCAATAATCCCACAAAGGAATAGTGGTTTACCAAAAGAGGAAAAAAAATGTTCCGACCTCCTGTCGAAGGCGGTTTTATTTTGTTTTCTTTTTATTTTTCATTTCCCTATCTTTAATTTAGGGAGTTAATATTCACACATCCATCTCTTCTATCGCGCTCTCTGTACATACATAGATATATATATATATATATAGAAAAAGAAATAGAGTGAAAAAATGTGTGAATATAAGATGTATGGATATGAGAAGAGTGAGAGCCTTAATTAATTTTATTATATTTAATGGTGTGGTTGCAAGGTGTATGCATTATACGAAAAAGGTGGGGGAGTTCAAATTCTACCAGGTGCATGTATAAGAGTATTTAAGATTATGTTAGTTTGTCGTTCAAAAATTAAAAATAAATTGAACTCTCACACCCTCTAAATACACTCTTAAATTGACATTAAGATCTATCATAAGACTAGATACCTCAACCATTTAAACTAAAACACCTTTAAAGCACATCTTGGTATCGCTTAACTAAGAGTTTTTGATCTCCCTTTAATTAATTAGCTAAACACAAAAATGATGCTACTATGTTAATAACACATCAATGTGCCCTTCATTAAAAGGGAGGAAAACGACAAAAAAAATTGGATGTTAACTGCAAAATCTGATCAGATTTTGATTTTAGATGTAAATGACAAATGTTTTGAAACCACAGGAACACAGATTCAAAATGTTTGAGTTTTGAACTAAAATGACAAAAGTGAGCAAATCTCATGGACCATTTTGACAATTTACTCTTGTCTATTATATAATTAGGTCCACTTTGATAGTAAAAGAATTGAAAAAGGCGTACAACAAGACAAGTAGTATCAATCGTCTAATCAATTAATCTTACAAGTTACGTACCTACAACTTTATATTATTTGGATCACTCAAAGATGACAACTATTATATGGATTCTAATAGAGTAATACATGTTGAAGGAGAAACAATAAAAATAAAACCAAGGGTCACGTTTAAAATAGGGTAGTTCAAAAAGTTAATAAACAAAACTAAATTTGCTCTCTCTAAATTTACTAAAAAAGTGTCACTTGGATGAGTGAATTATACTGAATAACAAAGAAATACACATATACATTATTGTCTTATGTTGGTGATAAAAATGCTTACTTTCTTTTTCTTCTTCTTCTTTTCCTATGATATCTAATGAAAGCAAAATAGTTTGATTGATTATCTGAAGATATCTATTATAGAATTCAAAAATAGAAAAAACAAATTGATCCTAACAATAATTTATTTGTAACTCCAGGATACATGGACATAATTTTTGAAAGACTTAGTTTTGCTATCTAAAAAGGGATAGTGGGGTAGCTTGTTACCCGTTTACCATCTATCTCGATGTAAATTCATAACTAACTTGTTAACATCTATATATGGAACTCTCATTTATAAAATATGGTATGTTTATAATTTTTTACACAAAAGTTAATATCATGGAATAATTACGGATGTTAAACATTGAAGAGGAGTGGCAGCCCGACCTATGAGGCCTAAAACAAAAGCCAAAATTCAAGGGCATTTTTTTCTTATTCTATAAGACCATATGTAATGGTTAATGCCCTATGAGGGGTATTTTTCACCATATTATCATCATAAAGTCCACTAAAAAAGTTTGTAATGGTTAATGCCTCTCTTAATGTCATTTCATTTATTACTTTCATTTTTTTCCCTTTTCATTGGGCATTATTTTAGAAATGTCCCAACCTCTTCATGCCCTTATAATGCCCATGAGGATGGCATGAGGACATTATCAAAGTTTTTCATGCCCCTATAATGTCCCACTACCTATGGTCTAAGGCTAGGGGTGTGATATAAGCCCCTATCTAAATCAACAATTTTAGCGCTTTTGCGTCAGGAGGGGGGGGCATGGAGAGGGCTTCCTTCCAGTAACGAGCGCTAATGAAATGTGCAGGTGGGGCCCATTCTTTTCAACCAATCAAATATTTTGCTATTTATTTTTGTATTTTGTTTAATAGGGGCTTTAAAACCCCCTATGTGACATGGCGTGATAAAGCCTATAGGGGCTTTATACCACACCCACCAAACTATTTCCTTGAAAAAGGCGCTCAGCCTACAGGAACTGTTCAGGATATTTTAAAAAAGGCAGAGGTTTTTAAGGAACTTGGCCCTAATCAAACGAAATTCAATTAAATTAAGAAAATAAAAACTAAGGATAAATACGATAATTTCTAATTGTTTAAACTTAGAATCGCCAATGGTGGATCCAACGGGGTTCTTCAGTTTGAAGAAAAAAGGAATATTTTAGTGTAAACCTTTTATGATTTGGAAAAAAAATAGTAAGAATTATTGAGAATCTAGTAAAAGAAACCTCTTGAAAAAAATTCATGAATCCGCCATTGAATTAATTGCACCCTGATTTCACTGCTTATGCGCATTAAATCATTTGGCGGTGTCAATTTCTAAGTTGTCTCAATTTCATGAGTTTTTTTTTTAAATCATCCAACTGAACAAACCAAAATACAAGAAAATTATGAAAAAAGAACAACTGGATTCATCTCATATTGTCGTACGGCAATTTCTTATTATTTGCAGTAGTTTCCCATGAATTTAACAAAGTTGGAAAAACATGATAGAGATGAAGCATGTGGATCTACTTTTTTTAGGGTTCAAAATCTTTTGATACACTGAAACTTTTATTATCTAATACCATAATCTTAAGAATAATGAGGTTCCTTCAAACATGGGATCTAAACCAGTCGTTACGCAAACAAATATATGAGGATTTGACACTCACAACGCTATGCATTTTAGGCTAAGCGGAGCCTCACCAATTCTCTCTCTCTCCCTCCCACACAAGGGACACGTTAGATTTCTTCCTTACATTAACACTTCAAATCCTTACTTATTTCATGTGATGAGCATTGTATAGGTCACGTTCACCCCAAACATTCAGGGCGGTTCCAAGCGACCCCGTAATGACCATGTTAGCATAGCTTACGGTTCGTAAGCAGGTCTGGCGGGCAGAAACTTCAAACAGCCGTGGAATTTCACGAATCCACACACCAAACCCTCCACCAATGGCCTCTAAACCCCAATTAAGCACCCTCCAACAACCCTAACTCCTTCCCCTATAAATACCAAGCCTCTTCCAAGCATGTTTTACTTTGCGATCACTCTCTAATCTCTCTCAAACACATCATAATCAGCTGAAATCTCAAGAACTTGGCAGATTCGTCATACTTTGCCAAAGTGAGCATAACTTGCTCATTTCTTAGTCTTTTACCTTGATTCTTCTTTCAAAACACTTGGATGAACCTTAGGTTTGATCCCACGGGTTTGCCATGGCAAATCCAGACCTGAGAATTCACCAAAAAGGCTCCAAAGTGGATTGCAACTTTCTGATGTACTTTAAACTTTGTTTATACAACTTGAACTTGAGTTATCTTATACACATTCCTATGTCCTAATGCTCATAATCACTTTAGTTAGTTGTGCTTAAAAACAAGGGTGTGACATTCAAATCAGAGGATTTATCCTCACAAGCTTTCTGTTTTGTATGAATTTTTAACTCACAAGTGGTGTCAAGTCTTGAACTTGAAGTTGTGTGACTACTTGGTTAGCTTGGGTTATCCTACATACAAGTCCACACATCACTTGATGTTTTACTTAGATTAGATGTTACTATTTCATTCTTGTTTATGTTCTTGACTCTCCTTGTTGTTTCTGACAACTTGTGTAGTGGTAAACTTTACATGAGGTTCCTACCTCCTACATGACTTCCATGATAATCTTGTTGGACTTATAATGTAATGTATACATATAAACTATATAAAATGCCTAAAACCGAACCCTTGATGATGACTAAATAGTTATTCGTGTACTAGGTTAGATCACCAAAGTGTTTAGTTCCTCGTTGCGATTCTAATAGGTGTTAACCTATGAAATCATATAAACCCTAATGGGTTCTCATAATGTCAAAACGAGTGTTAGACCTTAGTGATTATTTTCGTGTGTACTGTTTTGTTATACTTTATTTCCAATTCCGAATCTTCCATCAACATCCAATACTCACACCTATGTTTTCCTCTTGTAGGATAACTCGATGTTCCTCCAAACAATCAACAACCCTTCACGGACTTGTCAAACGGAAAGCTTGCAAAACCGTGAGTATACTTGAACCCCTTTTTCATTTACCACCTTTTTGGGGTGTAACATGTTATCTATAAAAACTTACACATAAACTTTATTCTTAAATGCACAAACATTCCTTATACATGCTTGCATACTTGATTACTTGATACATTAAACTTGGGGTTATACGTTTTGTGCTAGACTTATCATTAACTTCGTACGAGCTTATCCTTGACATATATAGTGCTATAGGATTAATGCACCACCCGTATGCTTGAGGTTATGTTAAGAGCTTATTGCGTTTCATCATTAGTTTGATTAGTTAAACATACGCCAACTTTATTGTTTATCTTGTTTCAATAGCTTGCCATGTGGAGTTGTTTAAACTCATTTTATGCTATGTACGTATGGAAACTAGTATACTCGCCTTTGCTTTTGCATTGAACTTTATTTTAAACATGTTACAGGTTGAGGAGGACGATGCTACGAAATTGAAGTAGCGATGATGCTAGATACACATATAGACGCCTTAGGTTTATTTATGTTGTATCTAGTTTTTCCTTGTTGCTATTGTTATTTGAAATTCCATGTATTGTAATGACGATTTATGTTAAGAAATGAAAACGGTTTTGATTTAGTTATTGTCACAAATAGCGTTAAGAGCAACGAGCAATCTATTTCGTCCCGCCTTGATGTTTCCGCATCGGTTGGGGTGTGACAGATTGGTATCAGGGCCATAACTATAGGGAATTAGGTAGAATTGCCATGTTCGACCTAGTCTATAGTTTAAGCGTCTCATTTTTTACCATTCTTGTTTCATGCTTAAAAACATTATTCTTCCTACTTTGCTCCTCCTTTTCCTTTTGGTCTTAATACTTACATGATGTCTTCCCTAAGACATTTTACACAATAAACTTTGAAGACTTGAAGACACTCGTAATGCAAACGAGGCGATTTGCACCAAGATAGGCCCAATGGCCCACAATTTTTTGGTGAAATCCCTCATTCCGCATATTCGATTTTTCATGAAGTTACACCATCAAGTTAGGAGTGACATCCACATCTTGATGGAAAACTTCCAATTCAAATTCTAGTGGACCCTCGTCAAAGTGTCAAAATTTATTTTGACCCAACGAGTACCAAGTACACTTAGGGTACGAAATCGTCAAGTTAGGGGTGAAACCCGCACCTTGTCGATTAAGTCCCATTCCTCGATTTTCAATCTCGCCAAATTCTTGAATTTTCGATCGATTAGGGACATGTAGTAACTGGAAGGGTAAAATGCCGGTAATCGCTTCTCCACGAGAGTATTTTACCTATTAGGCCAAAGCATGTTCCCTAACTTGAAAGATCTTACGAACCACTTTGGAATAGTCGACGTTTCTCTACTTGAAACATTCAAATGTTTTATTGAGCCTATCTTTTATGTTATCTCAATTTTTATGTGATTTTATACTTCTTACCTCGTTCAATTCAAAACCGTTACACAATTCGCACGTCTCCTCGCAATAAAAAACAATAATAATCCTCGTGAACAAACTAAATTTATACTCTTTTTATGCATTCATGTGTGATTATAATGGTTGAATACTTGTCAAATACTTACATGCGAATTATGTGAATCATACGTGAACATACACATGCTTATACATGCAAAACTTACTTTTACATTATGATCAAGTCTCATCCTCATTCTTTTGTTTCCAATCCCTTAGATGCCTCCTTTCCGTACCTCGTTGAAACACAACAAGAAGTCCAAGCGATCGAATTCCAAGAAAGGGTCCAACAACAACGGGGACTCGATATCGAAGCCGGATCTCGTAGGTCAATGGCTGGGCAAATGGCCAAGATTATAGCCAACATTGTTAGCCAGATTCAAACCCTCTATGATAACCCCAAAACCTCTGTTGACTCTAAGGTGGAACCTCCTAAAGCAACGTTCCAATTCAAACAATTCATGGCCTGTAAGCCTATGGAGTTTACTGGCAATGATGGCGCCACCGCCATGATGAATTGGTTCGACGTAATCGAACTCACCTTTTTGCAAAGTGGATGCCCCGACGATCTACGAACCCTGAACGCGACATGGGTTTTCCGTTCAAGAGCACTCGAATGGTGGACCTCTGAAAGAAACAAAAGAGGAAACGAAGAAGCCCACGCCTTGCCCTGGGTAGAACTGAAGGAGCTAATGAAGGACGAGTTTTGTCCTCCTCACGAACTTCAGAAACTCGATAACGAGTTCTGGAATCTGAAGCAAGTTAGGAGCGACACCACTGGTCTGGTTACACGTTTCAAGCAACTCAGTATCCTCTGCCCTAGCCAGGTCGATACCACCCCCAAAGCCATCGCCAAATTCATCCGTTGCCTACCTTCTGTATTGATTAACCATGTTGCATCCGCCTGTCCCAAAACCGTTGAAGAAGCCTATAGTATCACCATCGAGCTGAACAACAACTGTATTCTTCATGGGGCCTACGATAAGGTCTCTATGAAGAATGCTCACCAAGCCTCCACCGATACTACCACTACTGAACCTTCACCACCCAAACCCCTAAAACACAACAACAATAAGAACAAGAAGCGGAAGGCTTCTAGTCAAAACTGTGCGGTTGTTACTCCGTCGAACTCTCAACCCTTGCAATCCCTGCCTTCTGCACCAAATACTAAGCCTCCACGAAAGGGTTACACTTGGACACAGCCCAAGTGTGATCAGTACCATTACCATCATCCCGCCACTGTTCCATGCCGCAAATGCGCTAACTGCCATCGGTATGGACACTTTTCTCAGCACTGCCACAAACCACCTATGACCAACCAAGCCATCGAAGCCCAAAACCCTGGCCAGAACCAAGCTCAAATTGCTCCGGTGTGAGCATGTTTCAAGTATGGAGACCTTAACCATCTTGCATACGTCTGCCCCCAGCGAAACCAACCTCAGCAGCAACAACAACAACATCAGCAGTAACCTCAACCAGCTCGAGGCAGAGCTTTCGTACTCACTGCCACTCAGGCGCAGAACGCGAACGACGTCATAACTGGTACATTTCTTGTGAACCATGTCTATGCTTCTTGTTTTTTGATACTGCCGCAGATAGAAGTTTTTGTGTCTATTGAATTTGAACCCTTGCTTAAGTGCGTACGTTCTAAGTTGCCCAATCCATTTACAGTCGAAGTTGCTTACGGAAAATCCGTCACTGTTGATTCTATCCTCTCTAAGTGTTCCTTAAATATCAACGATCATACGTTCTCAATTGACCTCATTGACCTCATACCCATGCAATTGGGAAGCTTCGATGTCATAGTAGGCATGGATTGGCTTAGACGAGCCCATGTTGAAGTTGTTTGTTCCGAAAAGTTCATTCGCCTTCCTCTTCCAACCAGTGATTCTTTACACGTCTATGGCGAGAAACCTTCTAAAGGTCTCAAGCTTATGTCGTGTATCCAAGCGAACAAATATTTACGTAAGGAATACTTTGCTTTTCTTGCCCATATTGTGGAGAAGAAGACAAAGGTTCAAGCATAGGTGATGTTCCCGTTGTTTGTGAATTCCCTGACTTCTTTCCAGAGGATCTTCCTGGTCCTCCTCCTCCTCGTTCTGTTGACTTTCGTATTGATCTTATTCCTGGCGTAACTCCGGTTCCGAAAGCTCCTTATCGCTTAGCTCCCTCGGAAATGCAAGAGCTATCAAGCCAGCTTCAAGAACTTCTTGATAAAGGCTTTATACGCCCTAGTACTTCCCCTTGGGGCGCTCCCGTTTTGTTTGTCAAAAAGAAATATGGATCTTTTCGAATGTGCATTGACTATCATGAGCTCAACAAGCTTACGCTCAAAAACCGATATCCTCTTCCTCGCATTGACTACCTCTTCGATCAACTTCAAGGTGCGACCTGTTTCTCAAAAATCGACCTCCATTCTGGTTATCATCAACTTCGAGTTCTCGAGGAAGATATACCTAAAACCACTTTTCGCACACGTTATGGACACTATGAATTCGTGGTCATGCCTTTTGGTTTGACCAACGCGCCTGCAGTATTCATGGATCTAATGAACCGCGCATGTAAACCTCTTCTAGATCGCTTCGTAATTGTCTTCATCGACGACATTCTCATCTACTCCAAGACGAAAGAAGAACACGGACGACAGTTGCACCTTATTCTTTAGCTTTTTCAAACTGAATGTCTTTACGCCAAATTCTCAAGTGTGAATTTTGGCTAAAAGAGGTTCAATTCCATGGTCACACCGTCAACGAACTCGGTATTCATGTTGACCCCGCAAAGATAGAAGCTGTGAAGAATTGGATTGCACCTAAGTCTCCTTCTAAAATTCGTTCAATTCTTGGCCTAGCTGGTTACTATCGTCGTTTCATCTCGAACTTTTCCAAGATCGTTGTTCCTCTTACGTCTTTGAATCAAAAGGATAAACCTTTTGTTTGGCGGTCCCGAACAAGAGGAGTCTTTCCAAACCCTCAAGGACATGCTTTGTAATGCTCATATCCTTACACTTCCTGATGGAAACGACGACTTCGTCGTGTATTGCGATGCCTCAAACCAAGGTCTTGGTTGCGTTTTGATGCAACGGGACAAGGTTATAGCCTACGCGTCGAGACAACTCAAAATCCATGAGAAAAACTATACTACACACGACCTTGAACTTGGTGCGGTTGTTTTGCATTAAAGATCTGGCGACACTACCTTTATGGTACTAAGTGTACGGTCTTCACCGACCACAAGAGCCTTCAACATATCTTTGATCAAAAGGAACTCAACATGCGTCAACTTCGTTGGGTAGAATTGTTAAACGACTACGACTGTGACATTCGCTACCATCCTGGCATGGCGAATGTTGTAGCCGATGTACTTAGTCGTAAGACTCAAGAGTATTCGTTGCTACCAAACCGTGGGGAAACTTCGTGAACTAATTCGCGACACGCAATTTTCCGTCATTAACGAGGGTTACCTCGATAGCGAGTTGAACTGTGGAGTCGAAAACCCGCTTGAAGCTAAGGCCGATGGTATCCTCTACTACCATGATCGTGTGTGGATTCCCGATCGTCTCAACCTTCGAAACACCTTGATGGATGAAGCCCACAAATCCCGATACTCCATTCATCCTGGCGCCAACAAAATGTACTATGACCTTCGAGCATCTTATTGGTGTCCGGGGATGAAGAGGGATATCACTCTTACGTCTCGAAGTGTCTCACTTGTTCCAAAGTTAAAGCCGAACATAAACGCCCCTCTGGCTATCACACCCCAACCGATGGCGGAAACATCGAGGCGGGACGAAAAAAATTGCTTATTGCTCACAACGCTAATGGTGACAATCATTAATTAAACCGAATTTCATTTCATAAAATAAATTGTCATTACAAGGAATGTTTGTGCTTTTACGGATCAAGTGATCAAGTATGCATGCATGTATAAGGAATGTTTGTGCTTTTACGGATAAAGTTTAAATGTAAGTTTTTCATTGTTTAACATGTTACACCCCAAAGAGTGGTAAACGAAAAAGGGGGTTCAAGTATACTCACGGCAAGCTTTCCGTTTGACAAGTCCGTGAAGGGTTGTTGATTTGTTGGAAGAACACCGAGTTATCCTACAAGAGGAAAACGTAGGTATGGGTATGGGACGATTCATGGAGGATTCAGAATTTAGAGCAGAGAGTAAAAACAAAGTATTTACACAAGAAAATAGTCACATAGGTCGCACTCGTTTTTGACACTATGAGAAACCACAAGGGTTAATATGTTTTCATAGGTTGACACCTATTATGTCACACCCCAACCGATGGCGGAAACATCAAGGCGGACGAAAGAGATTGCTCATTGCTCATAATACTAATTGCGACAATAATTAATTAAACCGGATTTCATTTCATGCGTAAATTGTCATATAATACAAGGGAAATTCAAATACAATGATAACAAAAGACAAAATTTGATACAACAATAATAAACCTAACGTCTATGTGTGTATCTAGTCGTCATCACTACTTTATTTCATGGCATCATCTTCTTCAACCTGTAACATGTTTTAAAATAGAGTTCAATGCAAAAGCAAAGACGAGTACACAAGTTTGGTGATACATAGCATAAGTATAAAGGTATAACTCGAATCTACATGTCAATCGTTATGTAAGGTAAATGCTAATCATGCAATGGGTCGAGTGTACTCACGGTTTTGCTAAAGTGTTCCACTATTTTCTACAAGAAGAACATAGGTATAAGCACGAGTTTGACGAGAGATTCGGATTATTCGAGCATATGTATAAGGATTTAAAGTATAAAGTATAAGAATAAAAAAAATAGTCACTAAGGCATAACACTCGTTTCTTGACACTATATTAACCCATATGGGTTTGATGTGTTTTCATAGGTTTTGAAACCTATTAGAATCGTAAACGAGGAATTACACACTTAAGTGATAAACTTATTATCTTGACAAGTGATTAGTTATTCATTATCAAGAGTTCGGTTTAAGGATTATATTATAGTCCATAATTAGTATATATACATAATAATACTACAACTAACAAAGATTTCATATAAGTCAAAGAGGAGGTAGGAGGTAGAACCTTCCATTTAGGAACCTCGTTTGATGTTTACCACTTCACAAGTCGTCATAGACAACAAGGAGGGTCAAGAACAAGTAATATGACAAGAATGTAAATGGGGTCACTTTACCAAGTAGCCAAGTGAAATAAAACCTGGTGAGCCGGCGTCGACACACGTCGAAGGCTAGACGGGGTTGTGACACTTTCAAACTAGCAAGATAACTTTGGGATAATGATGAGAAATCATCAAGTGATGTGTGGCCTTAGAGTTAGGATAGCCCAAGCTAACCAAGGTAGACACACATGAACAAGTTCAAGACTTGCATCACTTGTGAGCTTAAAGCTCTATGAAAACAGAAAGTTTGGAGTGTTTAAACACTCCTATTTACATGTATAACAATCTAGGTTAGTCTTCTTAATCACAAAGTGGATTAGAAGCTCAAGAACACTAGGATGAATGAAGAAAATATAAGATTAAACAAGTTTTAAAAGTGTTTGAACAAAACAGAAAGTTTTGGAGTCCTATAGGTGCATTTCCAAGTCTGGATTCTTCATGGAGAACCCGTGGATTCAAAACCTAAGGATTATCCAAGAATTTAGAAAGAAGAATCAAGTGATTTCGTTGAGTTTTGAGCAAGTTATGCTCACTTTAGTATGAAGGTATCAATCTACACGAATTTGTGTTTTGCAAGAGATTTGAGAGTGACTGAGTGAGATTAGATGGAGTTTGGAAAGGGAAAATGGTTTGGAATAGGGTTGGTATTTATAGGGAAGAGTTAGGAGGGTGTTGAGTGAGTTTTAATGAGGTTTAGAGGTGATTGGGTTAGAGGTTTATGGTGGGATTCGTGCTAAAACACGAGACAAAACAATTATGACCCGCCCAGAGGGTCTTATTGACCGTAAGGGTATCCCCTTGTGGTCCGCAAGGACCTGGGCCGGGACACAATTTTGAAATTTGTTGTTTTGTTGAATTGTGACAGGTTTAAGTGTTATATTTTGGCATTTTGTGAATATAATAAGTATTCTAAGCATATGGCACATGTTATAATGTATAAGTATGTATAAATGAACGAGATCGAGTATAAACACCATGTGTAAAGTATGTACGAGGTATAACTGTCACGTATTTACAATCTTGTCACGTTTTCGAGTATGAGCATCATGTATTTGTATGTATGAGTATGTATGACAAGTATAGAGATAAAAGTATATTTTCCATTATGATTCAAGTCTCGATTACAAAGATTACAACGAAAATATGAATACGAGATACAATGGTTTCCAAAAATAGAAATACAAACGACACTTCCTAAATATAGAAAGTATAGAAACGCGAGGCGTTACATATTAGAATCATAACGAGGAACTAAACACTTAGTTGGTTAAACTTAGTAACTTGACATATGAATATTTAGTTATAATCAAGGTTTTGGTTTCAAGTATATTATATAGATTATAATAGGTATATATTATATCATAAGTCCAATCATGGATGTCATAGAAGTCATGTAGGAGGTAGGAAGATAAATCTTCCATTTAGGAACCTCATGTAAGTTCACCACTACACAAGTTGTCATAGACAACAAGGAGGGTCAAGAACAGGTATAATAAAGGAAAATGAAATTACATGTTAACATTATACTAAGTAGCCAAGTAATCTACAACCCGGTGAGCCGGTGTCGACACAAGTCGAAGGCTAGACGGGGTTGTGTCACTTTCAACTAGCAAGGTACTTAGGATGGAATGAGAAAATAATACCATTGGGTTTAGCTTCGAGTGGGTTTTCGACTCCACAATTCAATTCGTTATCGAGGTTACCCTCGTTAATGACGGAGAATTGTGCTTGGCGGATTAGCTCATGAAATTTTCCCACGACTTGGTAGCAACAAATACCCTGAACACGAGTTTTACGACTAAGTGCATCGGCCACGACATTCGTCTTACCAGGGTGGTAGCGAATATCAAAGTCGTAGCCGTTTAACAATTCTACCCAGCGACATTGACGCATGTTGAGTTACATTTGATCAAAGATATGTTGGAGGCTCTTGTGGTAGGTGAAGACCGTACACTTTGTACCATAAAGATAGTGTCGCCAAATCTTTAATGCAAAAACAACTGCACCAAGTTCAAGGTCGTGCGTAGTATAGTTTTTTCTCATGTATTTTGAGTAGTCTCAACGCGTAAGCGATGACCTTGTCCCGTTGCATAAGAACGCAACCAAGACCTTGGTTTGAAGCATCGCAATACACGACGAAAATCATCGTTTCCATCGGGGAGGGTAAGGATAGGAGCATTACAAAGCATGTCCTTGAGGGTTTGAAAAGATTCCTTTTGTTCGGGACCGCCAACAAAAGGTTTATTTTTCTGGGTCAAAGACATTAAAGGAACATCGATCTTAGAGAAGTTCGAGATGAAGCGACGATAATAACCAGCTAAGCCAAGGAACGAACGAATTTCAGAAAGCGATTTAGGTGCAATCCAATTCTTCACCGCTTCTATCTTTGCGGGGTCAACATGAATTCCGAGTTCATTGACGGTGTAACCAAGGAATTGAACCTCTTTTAGCCAAAATTCACACTTGGAGAATTTGGCGTAAAGACGTTAAGTACGCAAAAGCTGAAGGATAAGTTGCAAATGTCGCCCATGTTCTTCTTTCATCTTGGAGTAGATGAGTATATCGTCGATGAATACGATTACGAATTGATCGAGGAAAGGTTTACACACGCGGTTCATGAGATCCATGAACACTGCAGGCGCATTGGTCAAACCAAAATGCATGACCACGAACTCGTAGTGTCCATAACGTGTGCGGAAAGCAGTTTTAGGCACATCTCGCTAGAAAACTCAAAGTTGATGATAGCCAGAACGGAGATCGATTTTCGAGAAACAAGTCGCACCTTGAAGTTGATCAAAGAGATCGTCAATGCGAGGAAGAGGATATCGGTTTTTGACTGAAAGTTTGTTGAGTTCAGGATAGTCAATACACATCCGAAAGGATCCATCTTTCTTCTTGACGAACAAAACGGGAGCGCCCCACGGAGAGGTGCTAGGGCGTATAAAGCCTTTATCAAGAAGCTCTTCAAGTTGGCTCGATAGCACTTGCAGTTCTAAGGGTGCAAAACGGTAGGGAGCCTTCGCAACAGGAGTTACGCCAGGGATGAGGTCAATACGAAAGTCAACGAATCGATGTGGCGGAGGACCAGGAAGATCCTCAGGAAAAACATTAGGAAATTGACAAACGATGGAAACATCACTTATGCTTGGGCCTTTATCTTTCTTTTCCACAACATGGGCAAGAAAGGAAAAGTACTCCTTACGTAAGTACTTGTTCGCTTAAATACACGACATAAGTTTGAGACCTTTAGAAGGTTTCTCACCATATACATGCAACGAATCATTGTTAGGAAGAGGAAGGCGAATGAACTTTTCGGAACAAACAACTTCGGCACGAACTCGCCTAAGCCAATCCATGCCTACTATGATATCGAAGCTTCCCAATTGCATGGGAATGAGGTCAATCGAAAACGTATGATCGTTAAGATTCAAGGAGCAATTAGAAAGGACGGAATCAACGGTGATGGATTTCCCATTAGCGACTTCGACAGCGAAAGGATTAGGCAATTTGGAGCGTTCAAACTTAAGTTAAGGTTCAAATTCGACAGACACAAAACTTTTATCGGCACCAGTATCAAACAGACATGAAGCATAAATATGGTTGACAAGGAACGTACCAGTGATGACATCATTAGAGCTTTGAGCCTGAGCGGAGGTAAGCATGAAAGCTCGTCCTTTAGCGGGCTGAGGCTGTTGCTGCTGTTGTTGTTGAGGAGGCTGCTGGTTGAGTAGAGGACAAACATTGGCGAGATGATTGAGGTCGCCACATTTGTAACACGCTCGCACAGGAGCATTCTGACGTTGGGGTTGAGGCTGGTTAGGGTTAGGGTTAGGCATGATGGCTTGATTGTTTTGGGGTTGACGACAATGGCTAGAGAAATGCCCCATCCTGTTACAGTTGGCGCGTTTTCGACACGGGGTGGATGGGAGATGGTGGTAGGTGCACCGTTCACATTTAGGCCAAGTACCGGTGTAGTTTCGTTTGGGTGGCTTGGTGTTTTGGGTAGAGGAGACGGCGTTTAGTGCTGTAGGGGCAAGCAGAGTAACAACCACATTCTTCTGAACAAAAGCCTTTCGCTTCTTGTTCCGTTGTTGTTTTGTTTCTTGGCTTGGGGGAGAGGTGATTCGGTAGTGGTGGTGGTATCAGCAATGGCTTGGTGTCCATGCTTCGTGGAGACCTTTTCATAGGCCCCATGACGAATGCAATTGTGGTTCATCTCAATCGTGATGCTATAAGCATCTTCGAGGGTTTTGGGGCTAGCGGCGGCAACATGGTTCATTAGTACAGGCGAGAGGCAACGAATGAGTTTGGCGATTGCCTTGGGAACGGTATCCACTTGTCCAGGGCAAATGATACTCAACTGTTTGAAGCGCGCGATCAATCCTTCAGCGTTGCTCCCCTGTTGGGTGAGATTCTAGAATTCGTTTTCGAGTTTCTGGGTCTCATGAGGAGGACAAAATTGGTCCTTCATGAGCTGCCTTAGCTCTTCCCAAGGTAACGCTTGGGCTGCTTCATTGCCACGCTAGTTTCTTTCAGTGGTCCACCACTCAAGGGCTCTCTCACGAAAGACCCCGTGGCGTTTAAGGTTCAGAGTGCATCAGGGCATCCACTTTGCAAAAAGGTGAGTTCGATCGCGTCGAACCAGTTCATCATGGCGATAGCGCCATCATTACCAGTGAATTCCATGGGCTTAAAGCCATGAACTATTTGAACTGGAACTTTGCTTTGGGAGGGTCCACCTTTCAGTCAACGGAGGATTTGAGGGTTTCATGGATGGTTTGGATTTGGCTTACGATGTTTGAGATGATTTTAGCCATATGCTCGGCCATTTTTTCCGCGACTAATCCTACCAATTCCTGCTTGGAGATAGAGTCCCCTTGATTGTTTGAACCCCCTTGGAACCCTTTGATTTCTTGGACGAACTTGGATAAGACATCTTGGGTTGAAAATAGAAGGGAAAAGGATGAGACTTGATCATAAGGTAAGAAAATAAGTTTTTGCATGTATAAGCATGGATAATTCACGTATTTTGCATGTATTTAGCGAGTATTTAACGAGTATTCAACAAGTATAATCACGTATGAATGCGTATAAAGAGTATAAATTTAGTTTGTTCACAAGGATTATTATTGTTTTTGACTGCGAAAGACGTGCGAATTGTGTAACGGTTCGAAACGAATAAGGTAACAAGTATAAAATCACATAAAAATTGAGATAACATAAAAGATTGGCTCAATAAAACATGAGATTGTTTCGGGTAGAGAAACGTCGACTATTCCAAAGTGATTCGTAAGATCTTTCGAGTTAGGGAACATGCTTTGCCTAATAGGTAAAACGCTCTCGTCTAGAAGCGATTAACGACATTTTACCCTTCCAGTTACTACATGTCCCTGGTCGATCGAAAATTCGAGACTTTGGTGAGATTGAAAATCGAGGAACGGGACTTAATCGACAAGGTGCGGGTTTCACCCCTAACTTGACGATTTTGTACCCTAAGTGTGGTTGTTTCTTACTAAACAAGGAGCATATTCCGACTCGTTGGTAAGATCCACTAGAGTATGAAATGGAAGTTTTCCATCAAGATGTAGATATCACTCCTAACTTGATGGTATAACTTCGTGAAAAATCGAATACGCGGAATGAGGGATTTCACCAAAAATTGTAAGTCATTGGACCTATCTTGATGCAAACCGCCTCGTTTGCATCGTGAGTGTCTTCAAGTCTTCAAGTGTATTGTGTAAATGTCTTAGCAAAGATATTATGTAACTTTTAAGACCAAAAGAAAGGAAGAAGCAATGAAGGAAGAATAAAGTTTTAAGCATGATATAAGAATGGTAAAAAATGGACACTTAAACTATAGACTAGGTCGAACATGGCAATTCTACCTAATTCCCTATAGTTATGGCTCTGTTACCAATCTGTCACACCCCAACCGATGGCGGAAACATCAAGGTGGGACGAAAGAGATTGCTCATTGCTCATAATACTAATTGCGACAATAATTAATTAATTAAACTGGATTTCATTTCATGCGTAAATTGTCATACAATACAAGGGAAATTCAAATACAATGATAACAAAAGACAAAATTTGATACAACAATAATAAACTTAACGTCTATGTGTGTATCTAGTCATCATCACTACTTTGATTTCATGGCATCATCTTCTTCAACCTGTAACATGTTTTAAAATAGAGTTCAATGCAAAAGCAAAGGCGAGTACACAAGTTTGGTGATACATAGCATAAGTATAAAGATATAACTCGAACATGTCAATCGTTATGTAAGGTAAATGCTAATCATGCAATACTAGATCAAACCCTGAGTTTCCACAAAAGTTTACGAGATCGAGCTTCCCTCATCACAAAAGCGACGAGACTAAAATGAGTCTGAGAATCTTAACATAACCCCGACGGGTGGTGTGCTACTCCTATAGCGCTATATATGTCAAGTTGGGCTAGCTAAGTTAATGATCGAGCATGTATAATTCTAGCATGTATCTAAGTATAACAAGCATCATGTATGAAGGATTGAGCATGTAAAAGCATGAATTTGTGATAAGTGTATTTTGATAAGTAAAAATGTTACAACCTAAAAGTGAGAAAGAGGTAAATGGGTCGAGTGTACTCACGGTTTTGCTAAAGTGTTCCACTTAGGTAATCCCACGAGCTTGTTGTAATTTTAGGGTTTGGCACCTTGTCCTTCAACAAGAAGAACATATGTATAAGCACGAGTTTAACGAGAGATTCGGATTATTCGAGCATATGTATAAGGATTTAAAGTATAAAGTATAAGAATAAAAAAATAGTCACTAAGGCATAACACTCGTTTCTTGACATTATGTTAACCCATATGGGTTTTATGTGTTTTCATAGGTTTCGAAACCTATTAGAATCGTAAACGAGGAATTACACACTTAAGTGATAAACTTATTATCTTGACAAGTGATTAATTATTCATTATCAAGAGTTCGCTTCAAGGATTATATTATAGTCCATAGTTAGTATATATACATAATAATACTACAACTAACAAAGATTTCATATAAGTCAAAGAGGAGGTAGGAGGTAGAACCTTCCATTTAGGAACCTCGTTTGATGTTCACCACTTCACAAGTCGTCATAGACAACAAGGAGGTCAAGAACAAGTAATATGACAAGAATGTAAATGGGGTCACTTTACCAAGTAGCCAAGTGAAATAAAACCTGGTGAGCCGGCGTCGACACACGTCGAAGGCTAGACGGGGTTGTGACACTTTCAAACTAGCAAGCTAACTTTGGGATAATGATGAGAAATCATCAAGTGATGTGTGGCCTTAGAGTTAGGATAGCCCAAGCTAACCAAGGTAGACACACATGAACAAGTTCAAGACTTGCATCACTTGTGAGCTTAAAGCTCTATGAAAACAGAAAGTTTGGAGTGTTTAAACACTCCTATTTACATGTATAACAACCTAGGTTAGTCTTCTTAATCACAAAGTGGATTAAAAGCTCAAGAACACTAGGATGAATGAAGAAAATATAAGATTAAACAAGTTTTAAAAGTGTTTGAACAAAACAGAAAGTTTTGGAGTCCTATAGGTGCATTTCCAAGTCTAGATTCTCCATGGAGAACCCGTGGATTCAAACCTAAGGATTATCCAAGCATTTAGAAAGAAGAATCAAGTGATTCCGTTGAGTTTTGAGCAAGTTATGCTCACTTTAGTATGAAGGTCTGAATCTGCCCGAATTTATGTTTTGCAAGAGATTTGAGAGTGATTGAGTGAGACTAGATGGAGTTTGGAAAGCGAAAATGGTGTAGAATAGGGTTGGTATTTATAGGGAAGAGTTAGGAGTGTGTTGGGTGAGTTTTAATGAGGTTTAGAGGTGATTGGGTTAGAGGTTTATGGTGGGATTCGTGCTAAAACACGAGCCAAAACAATCCTGACCCGCCCAGAGGGACTTACGGACCATAAGGGTATCCCCTTGCGGTTCGCAAGGACCGGGGCCGGGACACAATTTTGAAATTTGTTGTTTTGTTGAATTGTGACAGGTTTAAGTGTTATATTTTGGCATTTTGTGAATATAATAAGTATTCTAAGCATATGGCACATGTTATAATGTATAAGTATGTATAAATGAACGAGATCGAGTATAAACACCATGTGTAAAGTATGTACGAGGTATAACTGTCACGTATTTGCAATCTTATAATGTTTTCGAGTATGAGCATCATGTATTTGTATGTATGAGTATGTATGATAAGTATAGAGATAAAAGTATATTTTCCATTATGATTCAAGTCTCGATTACAAAGATTACAACGAAAATACGAATACGAGATACAACGTTTCCGAAAATAGAAATACAAACGACACTTCCTAAATATAGAAAGTATAGAAACGCGATGCTTTACATATTAGAATCATAACGAGGAACTAAACACTTAGGTGGTTAAACTTAGTAACTTGACATATGAATATTTAGTCATAATCAAGGTTTCAGTTTCAAGTATATTATATATATTATAATAGGTATATATTATATCATAATTCCAATCATGGATGTCATAGAAGTCATGTAGGAGGTAGGAAGATAAATCTTCCATTTAGGAACCTCATGTAAGTACACCACTACACAAGTTGTCATAGACAACAAGGAGGGTCAAGAACAGGTATAATAAAGGAAAATGAAATTACATGTTAACATTATACTAAGTAGCCAAGTAATCTACAACCCGGTGAGCCGGCGTCGACACAAGTCGAAGGCTAGACGGGGTTGTGTTATTTTCAACTAGCAAGCTACTTAGGATGGAATGAGAAAACATCAAGTGTTGTGTGGACTTGGATGTAGGATAGTCCAAGCTAACCTTGTAGTTAAGGGTGTTCTTCGGGTTATTATTTCGGGTTTCGGGTTTTTCAGGTCGGGTTGTTCGGGTTTTTTACTAGTAAAAAGTGACCCGATAACCAACCCTTTTAAAGTTTGGGTTGTTCGGGTATGGGTTATTCGGGTTCGGGTTAGTTCGGGTCTGGTTGTTCGGTTTTCGTGTTTAAATGTAAAATGAAAAAAAGAATGTTTTTTTTTCACAAAATATCATCAAATATATCATGTTGTTAAAATAATATCAGAATTCAAACATCATTTAACAATATATAACAATATGGTATGATAATATTCAAAAGTCTAAAAACTTAATATTTCAAATGCAAAACATTTCAAATGAAATCGTATCTATAAAAAAGACAACTAATGTTCGGGTTTTAATTCGGGTTTCAAGTTTCGGGTTATTCGGGTAGGGTTGTTCGGGTTTTTTGTTGGGAAAATTTGACCCGATAACCAACCCATTTAAGGTTCGGGTTGACCGGGTTTGGGTTCTTCGTGTTCGGGTTTTTTGGTTATTCTCTAATTCGGGTTCGGGTGACTTCAAATTCGGGTCGGTTTTCAGGTTTCGGATAAAAAAGAACAGCCCTACTTGTAGTCAGACTAGCTTTAAGTTCAAGACTTGGCAACACTTGTGAGCTTAACGCTCATGCAAAACAGAAAATTTAGGGTGTTAGAACAACCCATATTTCATGTAGAACAAGCTTGGTTTGGCTCACTAACCATAAACTTTGTTAGGAGCATAAGATCTCAAGGTTGTTTGAGGTAAAACATAAGTTAAAGAGATTTTGTTCATAACAGAAAGTTTGGAGCCCTTTTCGGTGACTTTCCAGGTCTGGATTCTCCAAGGAGAATTCGTGGAATCGAACCTAAGGTTAATCCAAGTGTTATGAAAGAAGAATCAAGCAAAAAGGATAAGAAATGAGCAAGTTATTCTCACTCTTGTAAAGATGAATGAATCTGCCAAAGTTCTTGATATTTTAGAGATTTTGATGTGTTTGAGAGAGATTAGAGAGTGTTGAAAGTGTGAAATTGCTTGGAGAATGCTTGCTATTTATAAGGGAAGGATTCGGGTTGGTTTGGGGGTGTTTAATGAAGGTTTAGAGGTGATTGGTGAGGTTTAGATGTTGGGATTTCGTGCAAACCCACGGCTGATTCAAATAATCTGCCTGCCAGTGGGCCTTGCGGACCGCAACCATATTCCCATACGGTTCGCATGGCTTGGCTGAAAACTATATTTTTAATTTTTTTGATTTATTTGATTAATAACTTATCTAACTGTCACATATTAATGGTTTTAAGTTTATAATAGGGTTTTTTAGCACAAGAGGCATGTACCAAAGGTTGCACAAGTATCAAATGAATAAGATTAAGTATAAACGTCACGTATAAGTCTCGTATAAAGTATGAATGTCACGTATTTGCAAGTTTGTCACGCGTTTACAAGTATCACGAATTTTCATTATGATTCAAGTCTCGGATTACAATGATTACAACGAAGAAGGAATACAAGATTACAACGTTTCCAAAAATAGAAATTACAACATGAGTTTCTAAATATGGAAAGTATGAAAAAGCGGGGCGTTACAGTGGCTTACTCGAACAAACAGAAATTCCTGTCTGGAAATGGGAGAGTATTGTTATGGATTTCATTACTAAGCTTCCTCGCTCTTCGTCTGGTCACGATAGCATCTGGGTCATCATTGATCGATTGACCAAATTCGCTCATTTCCTCGCCATTCGTGAAGATTACAAAGTCGAGAAATTGGCTCGTATCTACACGGATGAAATCATTAGTCGTCATGGTACCCCTATTGACATCATTTCTGATCGTGATGCTCGTTTCACCTCTCGCCTTTGGCAAACGTTTCAATCCGCCCTTGGCACCCGTCTCAATCTTAGTACCGCTTTTCACCTTCAATCCGACGGTCAAACCGAGCGTACTATCCAAACCTTGGAGTATATACTTCGCTCTTGCGTAATCGATTTTGGCGACAACTTGGATTCGCACTTACCTTTGGTTGAATTCTCGTACAACAACAGTTATCACGCTAGTATTCAAATGGCTCCATTTAAAGCATTGTATGGTCGTAAGTGCCGTTCGCCTATTTGTTGGCACGAGATCGGAGACGCTCAAATCACCGGACCCGAACTTATACAAGAGACAACGAACAAGATCCTACAAATTCGTGATAATCTCCTCAAAGCCCGAAGCCGGCAAAAGAGTTATACTGACAAAAGGCGCAAGCCTTTGGAATCTAATGTGGGTGATAACGTACTTCTCAAGGTATCCCCTTGGAAGGGTGTTGTTCGATTTGGTAAGAAAGGCAAGCTCGCTCCTTGCTATGTAGGTCCTTTCAAGATTCTCGAAAGGATTGGCAAGGTTGCGTATCGACTGGATCTACCTCAAGAACTCAAAAATGTCCACCAAGTCTTCCATGTTTCAAACCTCAAGAAGTGTCTAGCTGAAGAAGGACTTCAAGTTCCACTCGAAGATCTTCAAATCAACGAGACATTACATTTTGTGGAAAAACCTGTCGAAATCATGGACGGAGGAATCAAGCAATTAAGGCGCAATCGGATTCCTATCGTTAAGGTTCGATGGGAAGGAAAACGTGGCGCCGAGTTTACTTGGGAGCTTGAAGTGATATGAAGACTAAGTATCCACATCTCTTCGTTGCATCTTCCTAAATTTCGAGACGAAATTTCCTAAAGCAGGGGAGACTGTAACACCCTGTTTTTTTCATACTTTCCATATTTAGAAAGCTCGTTTTGTAATTCTATTTTTGGAAACCTTGTAATCTTGTATTCGTCCTTTCGTTGTAATCATTTTAATCCGAGACTTGAATCATAATGAAACTCGTATTTTATTTCAATCCATGTTATATACATTCATACATTCAGACATATGATACATGATTCATGATACTTGCAAATGTGTGATAAACTTACCAATACGTGACATACATGCTTCGTATGATACTTATACACGCAACTTATACTTAATCATACTCGTTTTATACTTGTACAATCTTTAATATATGCTTCATATGCTTGAAAACCCTAAAATGGCCCAAGAACACCTCATATGTAACAATTGGACCCAACCCCTAACAACAAAAATAAAAAAAAATAATTATTTCTGACCAAGCCTTACGGACCGCAAGGCTATCTGCCCCGTAAGCAGGTCTGGCGGGCAGAAACTTCAAACAGTCGCGGGATTTCACGAATCCACACACCAAACCCTCCACCAATGGCCTCTAAACCCCAATTAAGCACCTTCCAACAACCCTAACTCCTTCCCTATAAATACCAAGCCTCTTCCAAGCATTTTTTACTTTGCAATCACTCTCTACTCTCTCAAACACATCATAATCAGCTGATATCTCAAGAACTTGGCAGATTCGTCATACTTTGCCAAAGTGAGCATAACTTGCTCATTTCTTAGTCTTTTACCTTGATTTTTCTTTCAAAACACTTGATGAACCTTAGGTTTGATCCCACGGGTTTGCCATGGCAAATCCAGACCTGGAATTCACCAAAAGGCTACAAAGTGGACTGCAACTTTCTAATGTACTTTAAACTTTGTTTATACAACTTGAACTTGAGTTATCGCATACACATTCCTATGTCCTAATGCTCATAATCACTTGTATTGTTAGTTGGGCTTAAAAACAAGAGTGTGACATTCAAATAAGAGGATTTATCCTCACAAACGTTTTGTTTTGTATGAGTTTTTAACTCACAAGTGGTGTCAAGTCTTGAACTTGAAGTTGTGTGACTACTTGGTTAGCATTGGAGAAAAGTTGTGCGGTCGACCGTGTTGAAAGCATTGGATAAATCCACAGTAAGCAAGGCTAAGGAACCATCTGCATGAAATGAGTTGAGAAACCTGTTTGCACTGTGAAGCACCGCCTCTGCCCCATTTGGCACCCCCACCCCAAATTGATAGTCACCCAAGTACTGGGTCATTTCTTTCCCGACCTTCTTCATCGCCACCTTTGAAACCAACCTTCGCCAAATACCCCCACAACAATAGGTCGAATTCCTTTATCGGGCTTCAATAAGGGGGTGAGGGGGGCCGAGGCAACAAACTCAGCAAGCACCTTAGGGCAGGAATCCCCCAAGCCATAAGTTAACAACTTCAGTAATGCTCGTAAGCAAACCTGAGGAAGCATCGAGCCCTCGCCACCAATAGCATCTAGCAGGTGTTGGGCCCGTATCCCGTCTCTGCCACATGACGTCCCTTTAGGAAAGGATCGAATACATTTGAGTACACACTCCCCATCAACAACAAGAGTGGGTTGGGCCAAAGGGTTGGAAGGCAAGGACGGGGGCGGCACCACTGGGTGTTTATCAATAAGAGCTTTCAATGTCGAATCACCTAGAGGGGCAACTCCACTAGAGCATAGGACCTTAACTGCAGCTGTGAAATGTCCATCCCTGACTTTCCGAAGACATTGCTTAATATTAGGGTTCCTTTCTTTGTCTTCCTCTCTCCTGCATTCTCCCCTTGAAGCCCCCGTCTCCCCCACGCTATCCAATAGGGAAGAGACAAATCATCAAATCCAGACCCGTCTTTCCAATTGTAAGCGCGTGTAAGATGTTGCTACACTGTAGAGATTTCCTTTTCCCTGACCTTCGCTCTTGTCTGGAGGATGGTCTAACCACCCGCAAGGTGCAACGCGGTAGTAAAAACAATTGGACCCAGTTGTCAGCCGATCCTGGCGATGCTACCACTTTGCGCAAAGCACCTGTTAGAACCTGAGCAAACAACAGCCGGCAACTGGGGGGAATGCTTTTAACAGTATGAATAGGGAGGGAGAAAACACGCTCGAGTAGGTTAACATCACCCCCGAGCCCTGCTGGGTGACGTGGGTTTGTGTTAACCACCACTTGACATGGTTTCCGGATCCCAACAATGAAATCTTCAACATCCCCCGAGATCATGGCAAACGACACGACCTCATTATCATGCTTGCAAACAATGTAATATATTTTCATAAATCGAATTGCTACCATCTGGGAGTTGAGGTGTACAAATCGGGTTAGGGTTCAACCCGAATCGGGGTTGGGCACCCGAGGACCCATGAAAGTGATTCGGGTTGATATGATTTTCAAACCGTGTTCAACCTTATTGTTCAGCCCTATTTGAAAAAAAAACTCTCAAAAATAAAAATACACATAAGTAACCTAGAAGTTCATATTCTATTTCTTTTTGTAAATTAAAAAAAAAGGGGTAAATGCACGGTACCCCTGACCGCGGGAGGGTTCTCCCTCCCCAAGCTAGCTTAGCCCCATAGCTGCCTGGCGGTTACTACCCAGCATGATTATTCGGGCCGAGCTGGACTCGAACCCGCGTCCTCCCTTTTGGAATGGGTGAGGCTGGCCACTGGGCTGACACCCCGTGGTTATTCTTTTTTTTTTTTTGTAAATTTTATAAGTAACTAAACTTAATTTCATAAAAAAATACATTATAACACATTTCTTGCATCGAGCTCGTTTGACATTTCACATAAATTGAATATTCCCCAAACTTCATGGTTCCTAGTTGTTTCTAAAAGCTTCACAACGGTAGGCCTGGTTGAGGAACCCATATTAGCCCATTTTCGGTTGCCACAACGTTTTAAGAGCGTATTTTTATTATTTTCTATGCTTAGACTCCAAGAAAACAAAAGAAGTGCAGTGAGACAAGTTTTGAATTACCTTGACCTCTAGTATTGGGTATGTGATGAAACTATGTGGACTAACAACTAGTGAAGCTACTAATAATTAGTTAAACATGTATAACCAAGTAAAAATCGTGTGTATATACTATATATATATATATATACAGGGTTGCTCCTGCTAACATGAGTAAAAATCATGGGAAGCCGGAGACACAACTAGGAGTGGTGTGTACAAGGGTAGCGATGGCAAAAATAAACCTACGCCTGACGTGTAAACATTGGGGCTTGCTATACCCGAACCCGATTATTCAAAACTATATAGCCATTTACCGAAACCATAATAACATATTCCTAAAAAAGTAATTTTTATTTGTTTTTTTCCTTCATTCTTAGTTTAGTAATGCTTCATTACTTGGAAAATAAGCTTAGTCTTTTGTGATGTATATCTTGATGATAATATTAAAACTTATATGTTATGAATATGAAATTATCTTTTGAAATTTATATTGTCATAATGTTTTGTATTCTATATATTTAAACTTTTCAAATGATAATAAAATGTATGTATTATAAATATTTTAACTTATTGTAGTTATTAAGAATATAACATTATATAACGAATAGAATGGTAATAAACAATATATTTGAAAATTCCAATGGTTTAAAAAAAACCAGTTGGTACGAACACCCAATATTCAACGGGTATTTGGGTCATGTATGAGACATGGTTTTACAACCGGGTATGGGCGTGAAATTACTAAACATGTGTAATTGTTTGTATTTAAACGTGTAAATTTAATTTTTATAAGATTGTATTTAATATTATCGATAAATGTATTTTTTTTTGAATTTTGGATGATTTTTAACTGAGTTCTCGCAATTCTTACAAGTTCTTTATTTTATATATATAGGGGAGAGTTTAAATGAGAACGCTAAATATCGCGAGAACCGTGAGAACGAATGGAAAAACAACGAAAACTTGGTAAAAAACAATTCAAATTCAAAATTTATTTTTACACTTATCATTATTATTCGAATACATTGTTAGAAATTTAGTTTACACGTTTAAATTTACGTGAATTCGTAAATAATTTTTTTTACACATGTGTAAGTTTGTCATTTACACATGTGTAAATTTGTTATATTTACACATGTGTAAAAAATCTAATAAGAGTGATTTTGATGAGAGAAATGAATTATTTGATATTGTAAATTCTTATTTTGATGTTTTATTTTAATTACAATGAGGTTTGTATTAAAAAAAATTGATTTTGATTGGTTTTTTCATTTGTTCTCACGGTTCTCGCAATATTTAACGTTCTCAAGATAACCCTCCCCTATATATATATATATATATATATATATATATATATATATAATGTAGTTCTCACAATCCTTACGATATATATGAGTTCTTATTTTAAGCTTACCATCTATATATATAATGTAATTGCGTAAGTTGTTTAATTTTATTACAAAAATGATTTGTGGTTGGAATATGTTACCTAACATGCATTTTTATAAAAACCACTCTTGGCACTTTAAAAAGCACAAATCTTCCTATTAGTATTCGTCACATTGTTTCTTTGCTTATCTAGTACAAGTCATCAACAACCTGTCTAACATATGGCTGCTCTACTCAACTGGTTCAAACAACTTGGACTTCTATAGTTGTAAGTCTTCCTTCTATATACCAAGTTAAATGTATCATGTCATACCACAATTTGTTTAATTAAATATGTAATATGGAGACCGATCATCGATGTTTTTATATTAGTTGTATACTTTTTCTTCTTTGTGCAAATCAACTGTTGTCGGTTTACCTGCCATTCTTATTTCATTTTTCTATCGTTAATGAAATTATCATCTATCTATTGTTGTAAAGTCAACGCCCGTCACCAAAATCATAAGTGTCCTATCACCGTCGGTGGATAGATGAGTGAATACTAGTATTGATGAGTAGGATGCATGTGGAACATGTTGTGGCAAGACTAAGGAGGATCCAACGACAACAACGGTGGAAGTCAGCACAGGTCCTGATGGTGAAGTCAACATAAGTCAAATTAGTAGCGGCGGTGGTGGCTCAACCCATGCAGATCTCCTTAGTGCTGAGCTAAAGACCGGCGGTGGGTACGGTGAACAAACTACACGTGACATACGTGCTACTAGTATGATAAGCAGTGGAGGGGGTGGTTCTACCCATTAGGTCTCACGAACGCGATGTTGTAGGAAAACTTATGTGTGACCATTGTAATGAACGATTATCAAGAATGTGAGGGTTTGATATGTTTCCTTTATGTGTATGGGTTTGTTTCCAGTTGTTGATATGGATTATTTGTATTTGAATATGTTTCATTATTGTAACAAATTTATTCAAAATATTAGAAAAAATCATCAAATATATATCTGTTGTGTTGGTTTTTAAGTAAAAGACTTTTATGTTGAAAGTGACACACATGCCAAAGGGCTTGGAATTTAGTGATATCAACGTGTTTGTTTAGGTGCAGTCACTCCCAAATGATATGGATTCAAGTTCAGTTTGAACAAAATGGGACGTTTAAGAGTACGCTTGTTTGCAACAAGCCCGACCTAAAGATTGTGCATTCGTACGGGGCCCAAATTTTTTGGGACACAAAAAAATATTTTCTCGTTTAATTTTTATATAGATGAGATATATATAACGATTTATAAAAGTAACTAGTTAGATGCGCCGCTCGCGTTGCGAAGCGATAGCCGAATAATGAGCGAGTGTTAAGCAGCTCAGTAACACGAAAGACAATTAAATCGAGTAAACCCATACATAACACTTTTATAGTTTTGCTAAAAAAAATTAAAACAATGGCAATACTGTTATTTTTAACTAATGGAAAGTTATATTTTTTCACTGGTGTAAAATCGTAATTTGCCAAAAGCTAAAGTGATGTCAATACTGGAAATTGAAACCAGGAAGACACAACCATAATTTTAGGCCGGAGGCAAAACCATATTTTTATTTTGAACGGAGGGCATAATCGTAATTTTGAGTTGGAGCAAAAAACGTAATTTTATTTTGAACAGGGGAAAAAAAATATATTTTAACTGAGGCCGAAATCATAATTTTTTAAACGGGGGAAGAATCGTAATTTTAAGGTGGGGGCGAGAGCATATTTTTTCATTTAAACAGGGGTCAAAACGTAATTTTGAGCGGAGGGCGAAATTGTAATTTCGAGTCATGGGCAAAATCATAATTTTTGGCTGGGGCCAAAAGCGTAATTTTATTTTGAGCAGGGGGTAACATCGTAATTTAAAGTGGGGGCAAACCCGTATTTTTACAGAGTAAACAAATAATAAACGGTTGGTCCAATGGGGGATTGCTAGGCCAGCTGCCTGGCACTATTCCGAGGGCAAACCCATAATTTTACAGCGTAAACAAATAATAAACGGCTAGTCCAATGGGACAATGTCAGGTCAAACGGCTGGTCCAATGGGAGAGTGTCAGGCCAGCTGCCTGACACTATTCCTTATTTTATATTTAAAACACTGTTAAAATCGTTTGATTATTATTGTATTAATAATAATAATGATAATGATGTCGTAGTTGATGATATGGTTAAGCACCTATTTTTTAACATGAGATCCAGGTTCAATACCCGGCTTCTGACAATTTTTTTGTTTGTTTTCTCATGCTAAAGAAGTTTTTTGTTTTCTAAAAAATAGTGTAGGTGAAAAAAATCATTTATCAAAATGGTATAGTTTAAAATGTATTTATCAAAATGTTTTTTTTTGTTTTCCTAATTACAGGGTCAGATGTTCAAATTCAAATAACCAGTTTCTAAATAGCTGCAACAAAATTGGTTATCCCAGGGAATGCCAATACTACTATATTACCCCTTTTAGCCCTGAAGGCTTTTAACTTTTACCTTTTTACCAAACAATATTTTATAACTAGCATTTTGACCTGTCGATGTTGAAACTTAAAGTAATTTGAACTTATACCATCAAAATATCTGACCCGACTCATTTTCTAACAAAATTTACGTCAAAATGTAGACCAACTGAAAATGTACATAAAAATAAGCACGTAAACTCGAGGGGGGTCAAAATGACATTTTACAAAGTTCTCAGAAAACTAAGGGATGTAAGTGGCAATGCTAAAAGTTGAAGGGTTGAATACGCAAATAAAAAAAACCATGGGTTGGATGACATTGTTGTAAATTTAGCAAAGAAAAACAATAAAAAATACCTCTTTTGTTATAATAATAATAATAATGTCTTTTTCTGGTTATTTTATATGTTAATTACTTAACTAAACAAAATATGCGCCACACTTGAACCATCCAGGATTACGTCCTGGATCACAGGATCGGAATCCAAAGGTGAAGAGAAAAACAAAGAATATTACTACTGTGTAAACGATAGTTTGAGAGTAAACATTACACAACCTTCAAGATCATTTTTTGTAAAAAAAAAAAAAAGAAAAGAAAAGAAAAGATAATAGATCCTCCTTTTTATACATCACATATCCTATTTTAACACTAAGAAATGAATTTCAAACAGCTAGTTATCTGATAAAAACTATTCCATTTCACATAATCTTAATACTCCCTTGTGCATCAACTTGCCTCTTATTATAACTACACTAGATTTGACATTTACACTTTGATTTTGATTTCTAAACTACAATTTATTATTGGGGATGGCACAAACATGTATGATTTCACCTATGTTAAGAATGTTTCACATGCTCATGTGTGTGCTGAAAAAGCTCTAGCCTTAGCCTTAGATAGGGATGAGCTTGGTACTAAAAATTCTAAAAAAGTACATGTATCGAAAATACCCGGTAAGATACGGTACCGGTACAGACTAGTATTTGAGTATAAAATTCGGTTAATATCGGTATCGAAAACGCTAAATGTCGGTACCGAATCGGTACCAAAAATCAACTCGATTCGAGAAATTCGGTACCGGTTCCAAATCGGCATCCGGTACCATTTGCTCATCTCTAGCCTTAGATGGGTCTGCTCAGGGGCGGATATAACTTGTAAATAGGGGTTGCCCCCGCTACCCATTGACGCTCCAATGGTAGTGTAAATTTTGGAAAAATTTGACGTTTTTTCGATTTCGTTATCCTTTTTTTTTTGAAATGTTGCCCCTGTAAGGATTTTCTAGATTCGGCACTGGATGTGCTTCAAAAAAAAGCTGTGGGCGATTTAAGCTCATCTATTCAAAACCAAACCACGGTATTTTTTGTGTGTCGTTTATTTGATATATACGGTAGTTAGTATAATTTAGCAGCACGTTATCTTTATTTCTGATTTTATGTAGTTTGCAGGCCAAGAATTAAGATCCCTGCCTTTGTCATGATGCCTATTGCACATATGGCGGAACACATTTACAAATGAAGGTCTTGGTAATTTTAGTGATTATCAAATTTTGTAGTGGTATTAAATTAACTCGTTGAATAGATATTCGCGTTATAAATTAATCAAGTTTAGGTGATGAATGACAGACTTGATTGTTGTAATAAGCTTGGGTTGTGTTTGAGACTAACTAATTTAACTAGGTTGTTAAATTGTGACTTGATTGGGCTTAATTATATTATAACAAAATATTAATTATGAGACATTGGGCTTTTGCCATGGGCCAGCCAATTCGGAACAGTACAAACGTGATCTCCTTTTGATTCAAAAGGATTAATTTCCTAATATTGATATATGTCTAATTTTAGTAAATATTAGATGTTTGTTTATTTGGTGAGTACGATAGTTTAATATAAGATAGTCGCCGTTCTAACAAAAAAACAAAACAAAAACTTACACACGTCGCAAGGCGTATTCTCTTCTTTTTCATGTTGTATTTTTTCAGTATCTTAATAATCACAATCCTATTCTTGTTAAAAATCGAGTTTAATCCGTTTGAAATTTTGAGTATGCCAATCAAATAGTTTGTTATTAGGGTAATCGAGCCGAGCCGAGCCGAGCCAGGCTAGGCTCAAGCTCAATTATTCTTTTGAGCTGAAAAGTCAAACTTGAGCTTGGCTCGTAAAAACTTCGACCAGCTTGTTGATTTTTTTATTTTTTATTAATTTGTTTTACAAATATCGGCAACATAAAAAACAAAAAATAAAAAAACTAGCACACATTTCTAAAAAAATACACATATATACACACACATACATATGAGTCAACGAGTCAAGCCAGCAAGGCATCAAGTCGACCCACGAGTCGAGTCATCAAGCCGAGCCACGAGTCGAGCATCATGGCTCGAGCTCAGCTCGGCTTGAAAACAAAACGAGCTTTGTTCGAGCAAGCCTAGAGCCGCGAGCTTTCAAACACCCCTAGTTCTGATAGTTCTCATATGACTCTCAGTTTAATCCAAACAATTTGTTTGATTCACTGTGTGGTTCCTTCAAATTCAATCAACATAGTTGACCCCTTCAAGAATCCGACTTTTGACTTGCAACAACACATTCAATTCTGCAAAAGCAAATGATCGCCTTGGCTATTTACCAATTGTGACCCTTTAGGTTATCGTGGTGGGATATAAGTAATTTTAATAAAATGCAAGATTTATGCATATACATATATAAAACGTAAAATATATATAATATTAATAGTAATATCAAAACTTAAAACTCAAAAGTGTCAATATAATATATAAAACGTAAAACATATATATATATATATATATATAATATTATCGTTAATAGCAGTTCCGATATTGGTCAAATATCGCCTGTAATAGCGATTTCACTAATCTGAACCGCTATTTTACAACGCTATTATCTAAAGTAGTAATAAAAGCATGAATTATTACTTATCTTATGATTGAATTAATTTTCTTGTTGCATACTTATCGTGTTCTGCATTTACTATCGATACCAAGACGAAGTTGACAGGATTAGTTTTCCCAGTTAAACGTTTATCAAACCCTGAGGTTTTAAGATTATTGAACGCGTTCAAGCCACTTGACAAACACGATTAGTTAACCATGTTGTGGACTTGTGGGCACAAACAATGAGCCATTTTGTTTACAGGGTTTGTTAGCTATGTTTGTCTGATGATTTGTTTTCCCAGAAAGTTGGAAACAAGTAGAAACAATGACTATCCTTGAGAGTCAGTTTTCTGCTTTAGTAATGCATTTTCTATTTGCAATAGATTTAGTGAGATATGTTTGTTTAATTTGATTGATTTTGTTCTTAAATCTTAATATTCAAAAGATTTAACTCAAACATGATGTTATAATTTAGGAGCAAATTAGATAAGGGGTTTTTCTTATCGGATTCGGTTGGTTTTGAAGAAATTTTGGTCGAACCATTGATTACGGTTATGAAACGCTTCAAACCAACCCATTTGTTATGGGTCGGCCAGAAAGGTCACAAACGGTTTGGTTGGAAGTTTGAATAAGTTATTTTTAATAAATTGTAGTATCGTTAATGTATTAGAAAGAATATACTTATGTTACTGGAATTTTTTTTGTTAAGGATAAAATGAAATATATACGAAAAGTCGAAAACTGATTAAAGATTAAACTATATGTTATGATTAGACAGTGTTAATATATTAATTAATAATTAATTAGGTGTACTACAAGGGCCAGGAAATGAAGAAGTACCATTTGTAGTACAATGTGTGCTGTGTTATAAACTTATAATGAGTTGCCACAAGAAATTAATTAGTGGAATACTCTTGAAGAATTGAACTGGTGGCTAGAGATGTAAAGTTAGTCAATTGAGGTATATATATATATATATATATATATATATATATATATATTTGTTATATCAATCATCGTTATGAATATACAGTAGATGCATGCATGCATGTAAAGTTTATCTAGTTTTAAGTATAAGTTTGTACTTTGTTTTTGATTTCACTAAAACATTTTTTTAAGTGAAATTAATATTCTGTAAACCCTAACTTACTTTTCTTTCAACTGATTACAACTTTATTTATTACCCCAACTATTCAATCTCACATTTCATTCTTTACTCCGTTGATTTCTCGAAAAGCTAAATATATAAATCAATATTGTTAGCTAGAGATGAGAGATGAAACAACTAAACATCAATTACAAAAAAAGTTCATTTGAGTTGAAGTCATTAAAGGTTTAAATTAAGACCGAGTCATCTAGTATTTCTATATTCACAAACGAACATGAAAATGGGTCAATCCAGAACACACCACGATTTTTAGTGTGTCCGGGTCAGGAAAATTTTTTTTACAAGCAAATATATAGGTTGCGTTTAGATTCACCTATTGAATCCATTAACCCAACATGATTAGCATTCCTTGTTTTTAACATATCTTCAGTCATCTTTATGGATATATGATTTGCACACACCTCTCATCAGTTTCGTGGTCGAACTTAGATCGGTGTTGTTTGATGAATGATAATTATGTCTATGCATTCAAAGAGAAGGATGAATATACCATGATGACATTCTATGTCAAGGAAATTGAAAAATGTTGGCTTTTGTTGTTTGAATGGTGGTAGGATTTAGGAATACATATATAGTTGTATGCATTTTGGGGAATGATCATAGAATATGTAGTTCATCAAGTGGTTATTTAGGCAGTAAAGTAAATAAGTCGGACTAGAAAAAGAAATCCATCTTTCTTGCTCAGTAATATTTTCTCTCCCTCTCCTCTACATCAGTTGATACCGCTCTTCTATCCTCCACATAGGCTCAAAACACCCCCAAAACGAACATTGAAGATGGTCTAATGTTTCGTGTCAAAAGACTTGATAAGATCAACATTTGTGTTAAGGAAAGATGAAACAATCGAGTTGAAGTTTGAGAAGCTAATATATATCAAGCTCCTGGAGATAAAGAGTACATATAACTTTTAAGATTTGTGCTACATATAATTATTATAAATTTTATGCAAGGTGAGTATTTTATTTACTTTGGCACACTGTTTTCAATACCACTCTAAACAACTTTGAAAACAACTTTAAACATAAGTTAATCTAATCTAGAGGGGATATTTTTTTTTAATATGCTTTTTGACAAAATGAATGTCATATAATATGACTAGTCTACCTTCATAGACTCTTCTCTTATCTTTTCTATAGTGATATATAATTACATTTTCATATTATAAAACTAAATGTTAATACATATTATGGACCGTGTGGGTTAAAAGCAAAATTTTTATAGAAAAAACATGAGTTATTTACTAGGCTTCCAAATTCCAATTATAACCAACAGATTAAAGAATTCTATTATGAACCAACCAAAAAGTCATGATTTCGCGATATACACCTAGAACTTCATCTTTATAAAGTTATTGTGATAGGGCAATGAGGTGAGAAGATTTGGGATTGAGTTCATAGGTCTCAAGTTTTAATCTGATCTAGATCGAGTTTTATTGTAGTGGCCCTTCGGGCGTTGGTTTTCTCCAAAACTGGAGATGGTAGGGTTGGGCTACCCGACGTTGTGTTCCATTACAGGCTCACCTTTTTTGCCGTTGAGGTACCCGGGTAGCAGAGTTTTTATTCCGCGGGATTCTTAAAAAAATATAGTTATTGATAGGTTTTTATATATAATTATTTATTATTATTATTATTATTATTATTATTATTTATACTTCGAGAATGCCTTAGTATATTCTATACAAACTTAAAACAAAAGTCGGCGGGGATTTCTCACCAACACTCTTCACTTTTACAATTTATTACTTTTAGCCCCTCTATTCTTATCTTTTATAATTTGCATTCTTAGCCCTTCAACCTTTATAATTTATTTTTTACTACTTTGGTTATATTTGCGTGGCGTTTTAGGAATTGTGTTTGCGTTTTCTAAAATTTTCTATGTATCCGGTTTTAGTCAGTTTCTAATTCTCATTGTTTTTTTACGTTAGCGTTTTGCGTAAACCCTCATACACGAGTTTTAACCTTTGTGTTTTTCCTATAGCCTTATAAACACTTTGCAACGTTACAAATTATTGAAAATTTTCATTTTTTGGTCCATTCTGCCTTTTGCGTATTTAAGGTTTTTAAGCGTTTTTTACTAACTTGGTTATATCTGTGCGGCGTTTTAGAAATTACAAATTATTAAGAAACTTCACTCCTTTTCTTCACTAACTTGGTATATCTGTGTGGCGTTTTAGGAATTGTGTTTGCTTTTTTATTATTTTCTATGCATCTGGTTTTAGCAAATTTCCGTTTCTCATTGTTTTTTTACCTTGGCGTACGCCAAAACCCTCATACACGCTCAAGTTAAAACTTTGGTGTTTTTCCTATAACCTTATAAACACTTTGCATCATAACGAATTGTTGAAAAATTTCATTTTTGGTCCCCCCGGCCTTATGCGTATTTAAGGTTTTTACACGTTTTTCACTAACTTGGTTATATCTGCATGACATTTTAGGAATTACGACTTATTGAAAAAATTCACTCCTTTTGAGTGCATTGTGATTTATACAAAATTGTTTTATCATGGCCATGGCTATTGGTCTGCTTTCTTTTTTGGGTGCAATTTCAAGTCATCCTTTCGAAGGTTAAGGTGTACCCGTGCCGGCGCGGGCAATGTTACTAGTTTGAATAAAACATGAGTACGTATAAGCTTATCATAATTACTGTAGTATTACAATTAAATTATCTAATCTTTGTCATCATTGTTAATTATGTGGTTATTTTTTATAAGTAGTGTAACTTGAAATGATTAAATGTTAGCTGGATCTTTTTTAATTATGTAGGATGCTTGAAGTTTAGGTGGGTAGCATAAACGAAGAAGACAATATAGGTCTCTTTCCATAAAGTTTATGAGGTTTTATTTTTATATTTGATCAACTTGAACATTTTATACAAAGTGAATGTATTAATGTAATTATAACAAGTGGCATCCAACACAAACCAGCGGCATACCTATGACCGATCCATGTGCAAACGACCAAATCATTGAATGTGTACTTCCATTTCCATTTTATTTTTTATATTAGAGGCTGTGAGAGAGTGTGTAAATATATATACACCTCTTGGTTTTTGTATGGTTCGAATATATAGGATTCAGCATAGGTATTTTAAGGGGATGGTATATACGTTCGACTCCATCAAATAAAAAAGAGTTCCTAAATATTTGTTTGTGATGGTTTGGACGCCCCATTATAACTACACATTTTGTTCATGCATCTAATATGGATAACTTGGACGCACTATTGTTTTATTTAGAAAACCATTGTAATAACTACTTTAGTCGTATCATTATTCAACGTGATTAATTAATTCTAGTTGTAGGAAGTAGCAGATTGAAACCAACCAAAACCATTCAAATCGAAGTAAATCATCCAGTTTAAGACCGAAATGGTTCCGTTCATGGTTTGGTTTTTATGGTTGGCCAGTTTAACAACTTAGCCTAGTTGGAAAAGTTGAATCAGTCATATGAACGAATCAACCATTTAACTTTTATTATTCATATATTTTTGTCGTTTTAGGAATCTATAGTTAAGTGTATATTTTATAATCACAAAACATCTTTATCATTCTAAAATTTTAATACAAAGGAATGATTTTGAAGAAAGAATAAAAAATTGATAAAATCGGCTGATCCGACTAAGGTACCCAACCCCATCAGTTTGGATATGTCATTCTCCGAAATCGTAGTTAGTTTTCAATTTCAAAAGTTTTATCAAAACTAGCTGAAGTAAAGACTCATGGTGGTAAGAGAAGATTTTAAGACTCAAGCTGAACCGTTAATCAATGCGTGGGCATGCTATTCCATCTATTTAACATGAAAGAATCCGATACCGAATAAACGTGCATTTCTTCACCAAAACCCGAATCAAAGTGAGTTATTTTTATTTCACAAAATAATAATTAATAACAAATAATCACGTATGTTTATCATGACATTTCATTATTATAATAGTTACAAATGATGTAAGTCATAACAATCAAAATAAATAAAATGTGTGTGTTATATCACGATGCATTATGAAAGTGATTATGAAAGTGAAGGATACAAAAAGTCAAAATTGATAATTTCTCATCCTTGCAATGCACGTTGATTGGTAATGATTTTAACCAATTTTAATAAGACCAAAAAGCAAAATGTAATTATATGTTTAAACAAATAACAATTTAAATAATTCAACTTGAAGAATTGTCACGTCAATATTTATCGTCGAAATCAGATTAAAGAAACTCCAAAACATAATACAAGGCAGGCTTATAGTTTTTTTTATATTTACAACTTTAGTTGATATGCATGTTAATAATAGAATTATAGAATACAATACAAGAAAACATAGCATTTCTTTAGGGGCAACATATAAAAAGTCTCCCTAAAAGTTGAATCCGTGTTTCAGCTTAATTGAGTGATTTCTAGCCATCGATAAGGTAAAGGATCTACGGTGGATGTGTTTTCTTCACATGTAAAGAGGTAAAGGATCTACGGTGGATGTGTTTTCTAGCGACGATTTTGAGCATCAATAGCGACAACATATGTCGTCGCTAGTCGGATCTGTTGCAGTGATATAGTAACCAGAAATGAGAAAATAAACTTTTGCAACTTTAGTTCTATTTCTTACTCTAATATGTATGATAAGCTTACACAACTTTAAGAGAAATACGAATACCAAATAATGTGTTTGTGAAAGTTCCAAAAATAACGAGATAAACATTTACATAACCACCTTATATATCAATCACACAGAAAATAAAAATACAAATCAATCACATCGTTTGGTATTCAACTATTTATCATTTGTTACGCGTTAAAAGTCATTCTATATTGTTCCGTATTTATCATTTATGATTTGTTACGCGTTAAAAAGTCGTTTTATATCATATAACATATGTATATAAGTATTTTAATAGAGGTGGCCGATGAACGCACCATGCTCAGATTTGAAATTTGAGGTTATATATGTGAGAAAGATACGAAAGTATGTTACCTACCCCTCGATGCCAGCCAAGATATATTATTGCAAACAAAATTTCATACCTACTAAAAGTGATTTAGATATACAACCAGCAGGCGGCTAAACTAATAAACTCTCATAAAATAATAAAAATGCTATTAAATTCTTAACAAGTTGTTAATCCTCATTACAGTAAAACTTATCCAAAACAAACCATTAATCAAGTTAAACGAACCGTTTACTATTATAACCAAAAATACTAAACCATTTGTAACTAAACCGATAGATTTAATGTAATGTGTTACTTCATGATTAGTTTGAACCAATTCCAAGTAGTTTTTTTTATAAATTATATACAATTATCTCTCTATATAGTCTACAAGATCGGAAGGTCACATTAAATAACATAAATGGAAATACACAATATCTTTAACATGCAGGAAAGTGGTATCGATGTGCAACTTGGATATGAGATTGACAAACTGAGTGGAGTACAACCCTTTTGGTGAGGATGTTTGCTAGCTGATGTGGTAGCAACATAACTAAATAACCAATCGTAAAAGACTGAGCCAAAATCATATCCCGAATAATGACATGATCAACCGCCATATACGTAGCACCAACGTTATATCAAACCAAAGAGTATGCGGACATCTAGAAGATGACTGTAGCTCATGAATTACATACATAATCCACATGATATCGACAACAGCATGAGTGCCTGCTATTTGGCCTCAGTACTAGACCGTGCAATAACGCAATGCTTCTAGGAAATCTAACTAATAAGGTTGGAGCCAAGGAAGACACAATAACTAGTAAACAAACGACTATCACATAGGCTTGAATAGTAATCATAAATTGTGAGTGCGTGTATGAACTCTGTGTTTCACTATTTACGTTCATAATCCATAGAAAGCACGTTATTTACACTATGTTTTCATGTTTATGTATGCGATTTATTCCGCACTTCCAGTGCAAGAGTGATTCAAGTTAGTCAATTTATAGGTGCTACGGGACCTTCAAGTAGTACCAAAACTAAGACAATGATCCCAACTCTTCAAAGCAAGGTAAGCAGCCAAGCAACCAACTAGTGTGCAAACTGCAGTTACCTTTGGTGTTGGCAGTGCAATGGTTGATAGGGATGATGAAAGTGATGATGCACATTTAGAAGACGACAATAGTGATGATGTATTATCTGGTTTAGATTTGCAGTTATTTGAGTCAGGTGATAATACTGATGATGCATATTTAGAATACGAACATTGTATTGAGAATGATGACTTAGAAGAGGGCGAGATAGTGGAAGGATTATGGAGGATTGGAAGACAGATGGTAAGGCTGAAATAAATGTGGAGGTTCGGGGAAACAAGGGAAGGGATATTATGTGAATGATGAAGGCATTGAGCTTAATTTGACTAAATAATTTCTAAAAATTAATGATGAACAAGCTCAAACTACTAATATTCCTAATCTTGAAGAGATTCATGAGAATGTGGCTTCTCGGTTTAAAGAATGGTTCAAGAAGTCGTTGCCTCCAAAGCGATTCAGAAGGTTAACTACATAATCTAGGCAAACACAGCCGGTAGAATTCTGAGTTGGATGTATGACTCCGAATACAAGATGTTATGCATTAAGAGAACAAGCGATGTTCAGTACTTTAGACCAAGAATTAAGTATATGAGAACATTGCCTGTTTTTTTATCTGCATACATTAAGGAAGATTAATCTAATTAATCGTGGTAAACATAGATATGTTGAAGGATTGCACAAGCCATTAAGAGATAAAGGATTTGATTACAAATGGAAACACTTTAGACATTGGTCTGTGGGTTAAAGATATAACGAGAAAAGATCCAAAGACTGGTGACTATATGTATAAGGCGGTGTATGAGCCCGCTAGGTGTGTCAAGAAAATTCCTTTCAAGATTGTCGAGTATGGTTATATGACTCATGGTAACTAAAAACATATATGTATGCAAGTCACATGTGTTTACTTGCATTTACAATCCTACGACACCAACTTGTTTGGTCAACACATTTTAAGCATGCTTTTTAGGTAAGTAAAGTGCATAGATCAAAAGCCAAAGTGAAGGATTGAGTCAGTTTTTGTAACTTTGATTGTAGTTGATTTTGTCGCTTTTTCCTCTTCGTTGTTTTGTTCCTTCTGCCAGTTTCTTGTTGGGCGCTATATCTATATAAAGTTTTGCCGCCATTCAAAAAAAGGTAAGTAAAGTGCAAGAAAAACTGGCATCAAGTAGGATGTATTCTTTTTAAGTCTATTACAATGTCATTAGTTTTGTCCAAAATGATTTGAAAAACACAATTGATGGAATAGTAACTACCCAAGCTACTTTTTCTGATTGATATGAATGTTGATTTAAGTTTCTCATTAAGCAATGTCTATAACACCGTATCCGGCAAACCTCGTACATCTGCTTTAGCGGGGGTGTGGCAGAGAATGAGGGTATCACAACAGTAGTAGGAGGCTCTGAAAAAAGTTGATGAGAGGATAGTGAATTTATTCTCATGAAAGGTAATATAGTAAGTTGTATATTGGGGGGATATTTGAGGAACTTACAAGGAATGTATTCGGGTGAAAGGTTATTTGATCTAACATCCCTATGGAATGGATATCTGCGACACCTGAAGGCGTGTAAAAATGTATAGTTAGGTCAGGATCGAAAAGGATATCATGAAGTAGGAAACATAAGAGTCAAAGAATACAAATGGCTGATGAGAAATAAAGCCTAGACATAAGCAACATATAAATGAGGTAGACAGGCGTGGAACAATAAATTTTGAGAAATATTTGACAAATTAGTTGCTTTTACTCAACCAACCTATTATATTATGGTATATAGGGACATGTAATATGGTAGCTAATGTTGGAATTAGAAAAATTGGCCCATCAGCCCTTAGGTGAGCTTGGGAGTACTCTCACAAGTGGAGTACTATTACATTTGAAGTGTTTAATGGTGTCTCGGTTTCATTATCACTTTATCCACTTCTACCTCCTTAACACTTAAACAAAAGTAATAGGTCCTAAGGGCGCCTGACCACTTAGAGAATATATCATATCGGGGAGGAACTCTACAATCATAATATTTATGTGCTCCATCCCTTTCTTTATCCCATAATATCAATTTGCCATCATAGTATTCATAAAGTTTCTCAAAAGCATCAAAAGCAATTGTATCAACAATACCTGATTTCAATACCTTAGGATCATATTTTGTGATAGTAGATGGGCATGCTTCTGAGGTCAAACCCTTAGCACCTTTCCTTCTCTAGGCCGAAAGCTTAGGCAAAGGAGGGAAATGAGTATCACCCAAGTTAGGGTAGGCGAGCTCTTTGTCAACAGGCCTATTAGAAGGCTCAATCAGATAATGTCTCGGTTGCAACTTTAACCTGGGTTTGGAACCCATGAATGGGCCTTGAGCTTTTTTATTTTTCCTTTTGACTTCCATAAACCCATCATCAACCCATTTACCTTTCTCCATTGTTTGTGGTTGGGCTACTGGATTCGGTTAATTATTCCCCACGGTTGTGGTAACTTAGGCCATAATTACGGGCTTAGTCACTTAGGCCATGAGTGAAGGTTGGGATTGGACCAGATCATGAACATCGTTAATGTGACCAAAACCAAATAACTACTAAATACAGTTGTTTCCACCTATATGATAAATCAAGATAACACGGCTTACCTAACATTTTCCTTCTAGGTGGGAACGTGACTTTGACTTTGCCTGGTAAACCATTAGTAGCAAATACATCAACTATAACTCGAGCATAGCTCATAGGACCCTCATCCGTTTCACATTTCTCAAAAGTGGCTTGATTTAACTTTAAAGGTCGTCGGACATAACTCACAATTTTCCCAATATTCTCTCATTTCCAAAGACAAAGATGCAAATCACTAATAGCTATCCACATGGGTAACTGTTTAGGATGTGGCTTGCTCAAGATAGTGTTCGATTCCCAAATTTGGAGCACCAAAGGAAATTCTTAGTCAACCATGTATTTCCCGAGAACTTGTAACATTCCCTCCTCTGTGTCAATTTTTTACATATCCCCACGTTGTACATTATTTTTTTTTAAACTAGAATCTAATTGAATACGTGTTCAAGTGTAAAAGTGTCATGGGGGATAAAGAGAGTAAAGAACGACCAACATGAGAAATCTTAAGTGCCATACCATTGCCTAGTATTACTTTGTCTGAACAAAGATATGATGTCGCATCACAATTGCCCATTATTACTTTGGCCTAATCACCATATGGTGTCGCATCATCAACCAAATGAATATCCAAGACCATGCTAGTTGCTGGATTATATATAATAAGAAATATCAGATGTTGTAACCATCTATAGTTTATAGTTTGTTCAATAATGTTTTCACATATAGATGCCAAATATTTTCAAAGTATACCTCACGTATATGTGTTGTCATCACCTTATAAAGCCACTTACATATTACATGAATGTTTGAGTTGCCAGTAAGCTTTTGGCCTAATGGCATGATAAACTCTCATCAATCAAGTGGTGACGGCAATTTGAATTCCATTTTGGATATTTAGGTGGTGTAGAAATAGTATGTGTGTTGCTATTCCAATAGGAAAGACTTGCCTACATCTACCCTCCCCAGACCCTAGCAATAGCTGGGTTATGGGAGAGATTATACTGGGTACGATTGATTGATTGCTATTCTATAAAAGTAACGTTTGTGTTCATTGCAAAATGATTTAATACAAGAGATGTTATATCTCACACCCGGCTTTTTAAAATGTGGTTGGCATCCCAACCCAAGAGTTTCATCTCATGATCCATTCTAGGGCAACTTACTTGAAAGTATACATTCTAAACTACATTTGCATTGCTAAGTAAATACACCCTTCTAAATAAGATTTAAATAAAAAATAATTATTACTGAAAATTTGGTCACTAACATATGCCTACGTAGTGTGGCCTAGGCTACGTTGACTCTAGAAGTGAATTTGGGCGCAAGCTTGATGCACAACAAAAGAATTTAGTGCATGAGTTTTCTGGCCGACTACACCGAGGAATATTCTCAGTCAACCAAAGGAATATTCTTAGTCAACCATGTATTTCTTTCAAGAACTTGTAACATTCCCTCCTCCGTGTCAATTTTTTTTAAATATCCCCCGCGTTTTACATTAATTGATTTTTTTAGAAACTAGAATCTAACTGAATACATGTTCGAGTGTAAAAGTGTCACGGGGGATAAAGAGAGTAAAGAACAACCAACATGAGAAATCTTAAGTGCCATACCATTGCCTAGCATCACTTTGTCTGAACCAAGATATGATGTCGCATCACAATTGCGCATTATCACTTTGGCCGAATCACGATATGGTGTCGCATCATCAACCAAATGAATATCCAAGACCATGCTAGTTGTTGCATTATAATAAGGAATCCGATTATAGACTATCAGACGCTGTAACCATCTATAGTTTATCGTTGTCCAATAATGTTTTCACAAATAGATGCCAAATGTTTTCAAAGTATACTTCATGTATATGTGTGGTCATCACCTTGTAAAGCCACTTACATATTACAATAACAATAATGTTTGATTAGCCAATAAACTTTTGGCCTAATGGCATTGATAAACTCTCATCAATCAAGTGGTGATGGTAATTTAAATTTCATTTTGGATACTTAGGTGGCGTAAAAAGAGTGTGTGTTGCTACGTAAATACACCTTTCTAAATAAGATTTGAACAAAAAAATTATTATTGAAAATTTGGTCACTAGCATATGCCTACGTCGTGCGTCCTAGGCTACGTTGACTCTAGAAGTGAATTTGGGCGTAAGCTTGATGCACAACAGAAGAATTTAGCGCATGAGTTTTCTGGCATACTACACCAAGGTAGGGTTTATGTTGCCGTTGTGTTTAATCTGACTTTCGCAAACATATAATATAATCGTTTCTTAGTTTGATCAGTTCTAATAGTGAACAAGGTGTATTGATTGTAGAGATGGGTAATGAGTTGATGATTAACTGTGATCACTTCATACATCTTAACTTGTAGTTATTTAAAATTGTTATACAACTAGTTGTGTGCTTAAAGTGTCATTTAGTTATCTAATAGTCACATATGACCTAGGTATGATCATTTTCTACTCAATTAATCACTTAGGCTATAGGGTGTGGTCATTACCCTCATGACCACCATGATCTTCCACGTCAGCGTCATGTCACTCATCTCTAATCCACCATCTAAAACCACTACCATAAGGGTGTGGACATGACCCAAGCCACTATCCCCTTATATATTTTAATTTATTTTTGTCTAAAGAAAAAGAAAAGGAAATTTTAAAAATAGAAACTACGACCATGGTTGCCATGGTTTAATCCATAAGAACCATGGAGGATTAAACAAAGGGATGGTATAGCTAACTATTCATGTTCCTACATGGCAAATCATGTCCCAACTATGATCCTCACGCCCTTTAGCCTTATAGCAAATGAAAAGGAGATGAACTTGTTATGTATATCTTTGTGTATATACAGAAATAACCATGACATCTCTCATGTATATACTGTTAAGATTTACAATGTATGAAATGTCAGATTATATACAACGGGAATTCTATAAAACAATAAGCATAAATGAATGAAAAATATCTCAACTGGCAAACATATATAAAAATCATTTTAACGTATGTAAGATATCTTTTACCGTAATCATATATGACATTTAATTTAATATTATCTATGTATCACCATCTAGCGACTTTAAAGGTGGTTTTTTATTTAAGATATTCCATTGTTGCAAGTTGATATAAGTTTAATTAAGAGCACAATGTGATCATTAGACGGTCCAATTCTTTAATTAGTATTGAAAATTAATCCTAACAGCTATTTTTGTTGATTACTGCAATTGTTTAAATTATTTTTTAAATGATGTGGTGACTTATATTTATATGTCACACAATTAGGGGATTAGTTACAGAAAATTTTTTATTCTTTCACCTTTCTTTCTTTATGTATATTGATTTTTCTTATATATAATTGCGTTACATTCGTTGTTCGTTGATTGGGGTGTTATTTTTACTACATGTTGAAACATATAATTATGTTTTATTTTGATGTAATTAATTTTTAATAAAAGCAATAGTTTAATAGTAAAAAATAGGTCATATAATTAGGGTTTTATTGTATATTACACCACGTACTTTAAACTTGATTTATCTAATATTAAATAGCGTCATGCTAGAATGCTTCTCCACACGTTGGTTAGGGTTACCAACTTTGACAAAGTTTCAAAGGAACAATGACTTTTGAATCTCTGTTAATTAGTTTTTCAATCTTCAAACATATGGCAGGATGTTCGATCTTTAGTTATTAAATTGTATAAAATAAGGCTGTTGACATTTAAAAATGTATAAATTAAAATCGGAATATATTACTATTAGCTCATCATTTCAGTCGCAAAATCCCTCTTCGCTAACAGAAGATGCAACCACCCAAGAGTTGCAAGTGTGTTTAGCGACCAAATAACTTTTCGGTCTCAAAGTGTGTCACTATTTGCACCGCTTCGCGACCAACTTTAGCGACTCTTTGTGATTGTTTTACCAAACTTTTAGCGTTGATAGTTTTTTTGAAACTTTCCCATATCTCTTATTGAAATATCACTAAATTCCAAGAATATTGAAAATCCACATATTTATCTCAAATTTACTGAATTTCACACCTTTATAAAATATCCAAAATCATACAAACACAAGAAAATAAATATTATTAAACAGAAAACATTGTATTTTACGGCTTTCTTTAGGTTGGGGAAATATCCTATTCTTCGGAAAATAACATCTATACTCGCTACAGTAAAATTGAATACTAGAACCAACTGACAATTACTTGTTAGCATAACAAAAGATATTGTGAAAGAGTGACGTGCAAAGTTCAATACAAGAAATTGAAATTTAACATGTAATGAAAAGTCTGTAGTTATATATATATATATATGATCGAAGATTATAGATTATAGAGTAAATTGCACAAAACATCCTTTATGTTTCCTCAAACTTGCAGGTTCCAGTCTTAATGTTTAAAAGTTGCTAAAAACAGCCTTTAAGTTTATTTTTATTGCGGGTTCAATCATTTACAGCTAACCACGTTATTTTCTTCAGTTAAGTTCCCTCACATGTATAACATGTGAGGGTATATTCGTCATTTTGGTTGATCTTCCACCCACTTCAATTATAAAAAAAAAATATAAGTTTTAACCTAGTTTAAACAAAGTTTGGTAAAACGTACGCGACTACAGAGGAGCACGATTACCGTTTGATAGTGTTTAAGTCTAGCTTGCGGCGTCCTAAGCGTCACCAGTTGCTGGATCCGACTACTGAACACGGTGTTACGAAGTTCTCTGATTTGACGGCATCGGAGTTCCATGAGAGGTATCTAGGGTTGAAGAGTCGTTTGTCGTTTCCGTCTGATGCGAATAAGGCGCCGATTCTTCCAACTGATGATAATCCTGAAGAGTTTGATTGGCAGATCAAAATCTTTGTTAATCTTTACAGCTTAGTGGGCTAGCTTAACAAGATTCCTATCTTAATTCCGGGTTCGCCGGAGAAGAAGACCGGAAAAGAGGGTGTTTGGTTTTTAAAAGTTTGGTTTTATTGCACATTAGTCCCTGTGGTTAGAATTTTTTTAAAATATGTTAAACCTTAAATATTCTTTTTTCTTATAATTGACGTGGGTGGAAGATCAACCAAAATGACGAATATACCCTCACATGTTATGCATGTGAGGGAACTTAACTGAAGAAAATAACATGGTTAGCTGTAAAGGGTTGAACCCGCAACAAAAATAAACTTAAAGGCTATTTTTAACAACTTTTAAACATTAAGGCTGGAAACTACAAGTTTAAGAACTTCTCCACACGTTGGTTAGGGTTACCAACTTTGACAAAGTTTCAAAGGAACAATGACTTTTGAATGTCTGTTAATTAGTTTTTCAATCTTCAAACATATGGCAGGATATTCGATCTTTAGTTATTAAATTGTATAAAATAAGGCTGTTGACATTTAAAAATGTATAAATTAAAATCGGAATATATTACTATTAGCTCATCATTTCAGTCGCAAAATCCCTCTTCGCTAACAGAAGATGCAACCACCCAAGAGTTGCAAGTGTGTTTAGCGACCAAATAACTTTTCGGTCTCAAAGTGTGTCACTATTTGCACCGCTTCGCGACCAACTTTAGCGACTCTTTGTGATTGTTTTACCAACTTTTAGCGTTGATAGTTTTTTTGAAACTTTCCCATATCTCTTATTGAAATATCACTAAATTCCAAGAATATTGAAAATCCACATATTTATCTCAAATTTACTGAATTTCACACCTTTATAAAATATCCAAAATCATACAAACACAAGAAAATAAATATTATTAAACAGAAAACATTGTATTTTACGGCTTTCTTTAGGTTGGGGAGATATCCTATTCTTCGGAAAATAACATCTATACTCGCTACAGTAAAATTGAATACTAGAACCAACTGACAATTACTTGTTAGCATAACAAAAGATATTGTGAAAGAGTGACGTGCAAAGTTCAATACAAGAAATTGAAATTTAACATGTAATGAAAAGTCTGTAGTTATATATATATATATATATGATCGAAGATTATAGATTATAGAGTAAATTGCACAAAACATCCTTTATGTTTCCTCAAACTTGCAGGTTCCAGTCTTAATGTTTAAAAGTTGCTAAAAACAGCCTTTAAGTTTATTTTTATTGCGGGTTCAATCATTTACAGCTAACCACGTTATTTTCTTCAGTTAAGTTCCCTCACATGTATAACATGTGAGGGTATATTCGTCATTTTGGTTGATCTTCCACCCACTTCAATTATAAAAAAAAGAATATAAGTTTTAACCTAGTTTAAACAAAGTTTGGTAAAACGTACGCGACTACAGAGGAGCACGATTACCGTTTGATAGTGTTTAAGTCTAACTTGCGGCGTCCTAAGCGTCACCAGTTGCTGGATCCGACTACTGAACACGGTGTTACGAAGTTCTCTGATTTGACGGCATCGGAGTTCCATGAGAGGTATCTAGGGTTGAAGAGTCGTTTGTCGTTTCCGTCTGATGCGAATAAGGCGCCGATTCTTCCAACTGATGATAATCCTGAAGAGTTTGATTGGCAGATCAAAATCTTTGTTAATCTTTACAGCTTAGTGGGCTAGCTTAACAAGATTCCTATCTTAATTCCGGGTTCGCCGGAGAAGAAGACCGGAAAAGAGGGTGTTTGGTTTTTAAAAGTTTGGTTTTATTGCACATTAGTCCCTGTGGTTAGAATTTTTTTAAAATATGTTAAACCTTAAATATTCTTTTTTCTTATAATTGACGTGGGTGGAAGATCAACCAAAATGACGAATATACCCTCACATGTTATGCATGTGAGGGAACTTAACTGAAGAAAATAACATGGTTAGCTGTAAAGGGTTGAACCCGCAACAAAAATAAACTTAAAGGCTATTTTTAACAACTTTTAAACATTAAGGCTGGAAACTACAAGTTTAAGAACTTCTCCACACGTTGGTTAGGGTTACCAACTTTGACAAAGTTTCAAAGGAACAATGACTTTTGAATGTCTGTTAATTAGTTTTTCAATCTTCAAACATATGACAGGATATTCGATCTTTAGTTATTAAATTGTATAAAATAAGGCTGTTGACATTTAAAAATGTATAAATTAAAATCGGAATATATTACTATTAGCTCATCATTTCAGTCGCAAAATCCCTCTTCGCTAACAGAAGATGCAACCACCCAAGAGTTGCAAGTGTGTTTAGCGACCAAATAACTTTTCGGTCTCAAAGTGTGTCACTATTTGCACCGCTTCGCGACCAACTTTAGCGACTCTTTGTGATTGTTTTACCAACTTTTAGCGTTGATAGTTTTTTTGAAACTTTCCCATATCTCTTATTGAAATATCACTAAATTCCAAGAATATTGAAAATCCACATATTTATCTCAAATTTACTGAATTTCGCACCTTTATAAAATATCCAAAATCATACAAACACAAGAAAATAAATATTATTAAACAGAAAACATTGTATTTTACGGCTTTCTTTAGGTTGGGGAGATATCCTATTCTTCGGAAAATAACATCTATACTCGCTACAGTAAAATTGAATACTAGAACCAACTGACAATTACTTGTTAGCATAACAAAAGATATTGTGAAAGAGTGACGTGCAAAGTTCAATACAAGAAATTGAAATTTAACATGTAATGAAAAGTCTGTAGTTATATATATATATATATGATCGAAGATTATAGATTATAGAGTAAATTGCACAAAACATCCTTTATGTTTCCTCAAACTTGCAGGTTCCAGTCTTAATGTTTAAAAGTTGCTAAAAACAGCCTTTAAGTTTATTTTTATTGCGGGTTCAATCATTTACAGCTAAACCACGTTATTTTCTTCAGTTAAGTTCCCTCACATGTATAACATGTGAGGGTATATTCGTCATTTTGGTTGATCTTCCACCCACTTCAATTATAAAAAAAAGAAATATAAGTTTTAACCTAGTTTAAACAAAGTTTGGTAAAACGTACGCGACTACAGAGGAGCACGATTACCGTTTGATAGTGTTTAAGTCTAACTTGCGGCGTCCTAAGCGTCACCAGTTGCTGGATCCGACTACTGAACACGGTGTTACGAAGTTCTCTGATTTGACGGCATCGGAGTTCCATGAGAGGTATCTAGGGTTGAAGAGTCGTTTGTCGTTTCCGTCTGATGCGAATAAGGCGCCGATTCTTCCAACTGATGATAATCCTGAAGAGTTTGATTGGCAGATCAAAATCTTTGTTAATCTTTACAGCTTAGTGGGCTAGCTTAACAAGATTCCTATCTTAAATTCCGGGTTCGCCGGAGAAGAAGACCGGAAAAGAGGGTGTTTGGTTTTTAAAAGTTTGGTTTTATTGCACATTAGTCCCTGTGGTTAGAATTTTTTTTAAAATATGTTAAACCTTAAATATTCTTTTTTCTTATAATTGACGTGGGTGGAAGATCAACCAAAATGACGAATATACCCTCACATGTTATCATGTGAGGGAACTTAACTGAAGAAAATAACATGGTTAGCTGTAAAGGGTTGAACCCGCAACAAAAATAAACTTAAAGGCTATTTTTAACAACTTTTAAACATTAAGGCTGGAAACTACAAGTTTAAGAACTTCTCCACACGTTGGTTAGGGTTACCAACTTTGACAAAGTTTCAAAGGAACAATGACTTTTGAATGTCTGTTAATTAGTTTTTCAATCTTCAAACATATGGGAGGATATTCGATCTTTAGTTATTAAATTGTATAAAATAAGGCTGTTGACATTTAAAAATGTATAAATTAAAATCGGAATATATTACTATTAGCTCATCATTTCAGTCGCAAAATCCCTCTTCGCTAACAGAAGATGCAACCACCCAAGAGTTGCAAGTGTGTTTAGCGACCAAATAACTTTTTCGGTCTCAAAGTGTGTCACTATTTGCAACCGCTTCGCGACCAACTTTAGCGACTCTTTGTGATTGTTTTACCAACTTTTAGCGTTGATAGTTTTTTTGAAACTTTCCCATATCTCTTATTGAAATATCACTAAATTCCAAGAATATTGAAAATCCACATATTTATCTCAAATTTACTGAATTTCACACCTTTATAAAATATCCAAAATCATACAAACACAAGAAAATAAATATATATTAAACAGAAAACATTGTATTTTACGGCTTTCTTTAGGTTGGGGAGATATCCTATTCTTCGGAAAATAACATCTATACTCGCTACAGTAAAATTGAATACTAGAACCAACTGACAATTACTTGTTAGCATAACAAAAGATATTGTGAAAGAGTGACGTGCAAAGTTCAATACAAGAAATTGAAATTTAACATGTAATGAAAAGTCTGTAGTTATATATATATATATATATGATCGAAGATTATAGATTATAGAGTAAATTGCACAAAACATCCTTTATGTTTCCTCAAACTTGCAGGTTCCAGTCTTAATGTTTAAAAGTTGCTAAAAACAGCCTTTAAGTTTATTTTTATTGCGGTTCAATCATTTACAGCTAACCACGTTATTTTCTTCAGTTAAGTTCCCTCACATGTATAACATGTGAGGGTATATTCGTCATTTTGGTTGATCTTCCACCCACTTCAATTATAAAAAAAAGAAATATAAGTTTTAACCTAGTTTAAACAAAGTTTGGTAAAACGTACGCGACTACAGAGGAGCACGATTACCGTTTGATAGTGTTTAAGTCTAACTTGCGGCGTCCTAAGCGTCACCAGTTGCTGGATCCGACTACTGAACACGGTGTTACGAAGTTCTCTGATTTGACGGCATCGGAGTTCCATGAGAGGTATCTAGGGTTGAAGAGTCGTTTGTCGTTTCCGTCTGATGCGAATAAGGCGCCGATTCTTCCAACTGATGATAATCCTGAAGAGTTTGATTGGCAGATCAAAATCTTTGTTAATCTTTACAGCTTAGTGGGCTAGCTTAACAAGATTCCTATCTTAATTCCGGGTTCGCCGGAGAAGAAGACCGGAAAAGAGGGTGTTTGGTTTTTAAAAGTTTGGTTTTATTGCACATTAGTCCCTGTGGTTAGAATTTTTTTAAAATATGTTAAACCTTAAATATTCTTTTTTCTTATAATTGACGTGGGTGGAAGATCAACCAAAATGACGAATATACCCTCACATGTTATGCATGTGAGGGAACTTAACTGAAGAAAATAACATGGTTAGCTGTAAAGGTTGAACCCGCAACAAAAATAAACTTAAAGGCTATTTTTAACAACTTTTAAACATTAAGGCTGGAAACTACAAGTTTAAGAACTTCTCCACACGTTGGTTAGGGTTACCAACTTTGACAAAGTTTCAAAGGAACAATGACTTTTGAATGTCTGTTAATTAGTTTTTCAATCTTCAAACATATGGCAGGATATTCGATCTTTAGTTATTAAATTGTATAAAATAAGGCTGTTGACATTTAAAAATGTATAAATTAAAATCGGAATATATTACTATTAGCTCATCATTTCAGTCGCAAAATCCCTCTTCGCTAACAGAAGATGCAACCACCCAAGAGTTGCAAGTGTGTTTAGCGACCAAATAACTTTTCGGTCTCAAAGTGTGTCACTATTTGCACCGCTTCGCGACCAACTTTAGCGACTCTTTGTGATTGTTTTACCAACTTTTAGCGTTGATAGTTTTTTTGAAACTTTCCCATATCTCTTATTGAAATATCACTAAATTCCAAGAATATTGAAAATCCACATATTTATCTCAAATTTACTGAATTTCACACCTTTATAAAATATCCAAAATCATACAAACACAAGAAAATAAATATTATTAAACAAAAACATTGTATTTTACGGCTTTCTTTAGGTTGGGGAGATATCCTATTCTTCGGAAAATAACATCTATACTCGCTACAGTAAAATTGAATACTAGAACCAACTGACAATTACTTGTTAGCATAACAAAAGATATTGTGAAAGAGTGACGTGCAAAGTTCAATACAAGAAATTGAAATTTAACATGTAATGAAAAGTCTGTAGTTATATATATATATATATATGATGGAAGATTATAGATTATAGAGTAAATTGCACAAAACATCCTTTATGTTTCCTCAAACTTGCAGGTTCCAGTCTTAATGTTTAAAAGTTGCTAAAAACAGCCTTTAAGTTTATTTTTATTGCGGGTTCAATCATTTACAGCTAACCACGTTATTTTCTTCAGTTAAGTTCCCTCACATGTATAACATGTGAGGTATATTCGTCATTTTGGTTGATCTTCCACCCACTTCAATTATAAAAAAAAGAAATATAAGTTTTAACCTAGTTTAAACAAAGTTTGGTAAAACGTACGCGACTACAGAGGAGCACGATTACCGTTTGATAGTGTTTAAGTCTAACTTGCGGCGTCCTAAGCGTCACCAGTTGCTGGATCCGACTACTGAACACGGTGTTACGAAGTTCTCTGATTTGACGGCATCGGAGTTCCATGAGAGGTATCTAGGGTTGAAGAGTCGTTTGTCGTTTCCGTCTGATGCGAATAAGGCGCCGATTCTTCCAACTGATGATAATCCTGAAGAGTTTGATTGGCAGATCAAAATCTTTGTTAATCTTTACAGCTTAGTGGGCTAGCTTAACAAGATTCCTATCTTAATTCCGGGTTCGCCGGAGAAGAAGACCGGAAAAGAGGGTGTTTGGTTTTTAAAAGTTTGTTTTATTGCACATTAGTCCCTGTGGTTAGAATTTTTTTAAAATATGTTAAACCTTAAATATTCTTTTTTTCTTATAATTGACGTGGGTGGAAGATCAACCAAAATGACGAATATACCCTCACATGTTATGCATGTGAGGGAACTTAACTGAAGAAAATAACATGGTTAGCTGTAAAGGGTTGAACCCGCAACAAAAATAAACTTAAAGGCTATTTTTAACAACTTTTAAACATTAAGGCTGGAAACTACAAGTTTAAGAACTTCTCCACACGTTGGTTAGGGTTACCAACTTTGACAAAGTTTCAAAGGAACAATGACTTTTGAATGTCTGTTAATTAGTTTTTCAATCTTCAAACATATGGCAGGATATTCGATCTTTAGTTATTAAATTGTATAAAATAAGGCTGTTGACATTTAAAAATGTATAAATTAAAATCGGAATATATTACTATTAGCTCATCATTTCAGTCGCAAAATCCCTCTTCGCTAACAGAAGATGCAACCACCCAAGAGTTGCAAGTGTGTTTAGCGACCAAATAACTTTTCGGTCTCAAAGTGTGTCACTATTTGCACCGCTTCGCGACCAACTTTAGCGACTCTTTGTGATTGTTTTACCAACTTTTAGCGTTGATAGTTTTTTTGAAACTTTCCCATATCTCTTATTGAAATATCACTAAATTCCAAGAATATTGAAAATCCACATATTTATCTCAAATTTACTGAATTTCACACCTTTATAAAATATCCAAAATCATACAAAACACAAGAAAATAAATATTATTAAACAGAAAACATTGTATTTTACGGCTTTCTTTAGGTTGGGGAGATATCCTATTCTTCGGAAAATAACATCTATACTCGCTACAGTAAAATTGAATACTAGAACCAACTGACAATTACTTGTTAGCATAACAAAAGATATTGTGAAAGAGTGACGTGCAAAGTTCAATACAAGAAATTGAAATTTAACATGTAATGAAAAGTCTGTAGTTATATATATATATATATGATCGAAGATTATAGATTATAGAGTAAATTGCACAAAACATCCTTTATGTTTCCTCAAACTTGCAGGTTCCAGTCTTAATGTTTAAAAGTTGCTAAAAACAGCCTTTTAAGTTTATTTTTATTGCGGGTTCAATCATTTACAGCTAACCACGTTATTTTCTTCAGTTAAGTTCCCTCACATGTATAACATGTGAGGGTATATTCGTCATTTTGGTTGATCTTCCACCCACTTCAATTATAAAAAAAAGAAATATAAGTTTTAACCTAGTTTAAACAAAGTTTGGTAAAACGTACGCGACTACAGAGGAGCACGATTACCGTTTGATAGTGTTTAAGTCTAACTTGCGGCGTCCTAAGCGTCACCAGTTGCTGGATCCGACTACTGAACACGGTGTTACGAAGTTCTCTGATTTGACGGCATCGGAGTTCCATGAGAGGTATCTAGGGTTGAAGAGTCGTTTGTCGTTTCCGTCTGATGCGAATAAGGCGCCGATTCTTCCAACTGATGATAATCCTGAAGAGTTTTGATTGGCAGATCAAAATCTTTGTTAATCTTTACAGCTTAGTGGGCTAGCTTAACAAGATTCCTATCTTAATTCCGGGTTCGCCGGAGAAGAAGACCGGAAAAGAGGTGTTTGGTTTTTAAAAGTTTGGTTTTATTGCACATTAGTCCCTGTGGTTAGAATTTTTTTAAAATATGTTAAACCTTAAATATTCTTTTTTCTTATAATTGACGTGGGTGGAAGATCAACCAAAATGACGAATATACCCTCACATGTTATGCATGTGAGGGAACTTAACTGAAGAAAATAACATGGTTAGCTGTAAAGGGTTGAACCCGCAACAAAAATAAACTTAAAGGCTATTTTTAACAACTTTTAAACATTAAGGCTGGAAACTACAAGTTTAAGAACTTCTCCACACGTTGGTTAGGGTTACCAACTTTGACAAAGTTTCAAAGGAACAATGACTTTTGAATGTCTGTTAATTAGTTTTTCAATCTTCAAACATATGGCAGGATATTCGATCTTTAGTTATTAAATTGTATAAAATAAGGCTGTTGACATTTAAAAATGTATAAATTAAAATCGGAATATATTACTATTAGCTCATCATTTCAGTCGCAAAATCCCTCTTCGCTAACAGAAGATGCAACCACCCAAGAGTTGCAAGTGTGTTTAGCGACCAAATAACTTTTCGGTCTCAAAGTGTGTCACTATTTGCACCGCTTCGCGACCAACTTTAGCGACTCTTTGTGATTGTTTTACCAACTTTTAGCGTTGATAGTTTTTTTGAAACTTTCCCATATCTCTTATTGAAATATCACTAAATTCCAAGAATATTGAAAATCCACATATTTATCTCAAATTTACTGAATTTCACACCTTTATAAAATATCCAAAATCATACAAACACAAGAAAATAAATATTATTAAACAGAAAACATTGTATTTTACGGCTTTCTTTAGGTTGGGGAGATATCCTATTCTTCGGAAAATAACATCTATACTCGCTACAGTAAAATTGAATACTAGAACCAACTGACAATTACTTGTTAGCATAACAAAAGATATTGTGAAAGAGTGACGTGCAAAGTTCAATACAAGAAATTGAAATTTAACATGTAATGAAAAGTCTGTAGTTATATATATATATATATATGATCGAAGATTATAGATTATAGAGTAAATTGCACAAAACATCCTTTATGTTTCCTCAAACTTGCAGGTTCCAGTCTTAATGTTTAAAAGTTGCTAAAAACAGCCTTTAAGTTTATTTTTATTGCGGGTTCAATCATTTACAGCTAACCACGTTATTTTCTTCAGTTAAGTTCCCTCACATGTATAACATGTGAGGGTATATTCGTCATTTTGGTTGATCTTCCACCCACTTCAATTATAAAAAAAAGAAATATAAGTTTTAACCTAGTTTAAACAAAGTTTGGTAAAACGTACGCGACTACAGAGGAGCACGATTACCGTTTGATAGTGTTTAAGTCTAACTTGCGGCGTCCTAAGCGTCACCAGTTGCTGGATCCGACTACTGAACACGGTGTTACGAAGTTCTCTGATTTGACGGCATCGGAGTTCCATGAGAGGTATCTAGGGTTGAAGAGTCGTTTATCGTTTCCGTCTGATGCGAATAAGGCGCCGATTCTTCCAACTGATGATAATCCTGAAGAGTTTGATTGGCAGATCAAAATCTTTGTTAATCTTTACAGCTTAGTGGGCTAGCTTAACAAGATTCCTATCTTAATTCCGGGTTCGCCGGAGAAGAAGACCGGAAAAGAGGGTGTTTGGTTTTTAAAAGTTTGGTTTTATTGCACATTAGTCCCTGTGGTTAGAATTTTTTTAAAATATGTTAAACCTTAAATATTCTTTTTTCTTATAATTGACGTGGGTGGAAGATCAACCAAAATGACGAATATACCCTCACATGTTATGCATGTGAGGGAACTTAACTGAAGAAAATAACATGGTTAGCTGTAAAGGGTTGAACCCGCAACAAAAATAAACTTAAAGGCTATTTTTAACAACTTTTAAACATTAAGGCTGGAAACTACAAGTTTAAGAACTTCTCCACACGTTGGTTAGGGTTACCAACTTTGACAAAGTTTCAAAGGAACAATGACTTTTGAATGTCTGTTAATTAGTTTTTCAATCTTCAAACATATGGCAGGATATTCGATCTTTAGTTATTAAATTGTATAAAATAAGGCTGTTGACATTTAAAAATGTATAAATTAAAATCGGAATATATTACTATTAGCTCATCATTTCAGTCGCAAAATCCCTCTTCGCTAACAGAAGATGCAACCACCCAAGAGTTGCAAGTGTGTTTAGCGACCAAATAACTTTTCGGTCTCAAAGTGTGTCACTATTTGCACCGCTTCGCGACCAACTTTAGCGACTCTTTGTGATTGTTTTACCAACTTTTAGCGTTGATAGTTTTTTTTGAAACTTTCCCATATCTCTTATTGAAATATCACTAAATTCCAAGAATATTGAAAATCCACATATTTATCTCAAATTTACTGAATTTCACACCTTTATAAAATATCCAAAATCATACAAACACAAGAAAATAAATATTATTAAACAGAAAACATTGTATTTTACGGCTTTCTTTAGGTTGGGGAGATATCCTATTCTTCGGAAAATAACATCTATACTCGCTACAGTAAAATTGAATACTAGAACCAACTGACAATTACTTGTTAGCATAACAAAAGATATTGTGAAAGAGTGACGTGCAAAGTTCAATACAAGAAATTGAAATTTAACATGTAATGAAAAGTCTGTGTATATATATATATATATATGATCGAAGATTATAGATTATAGAGTAAATTGCACAAAACATCCTTTATGTTTCCTCAAACTTGCAGGTTCCAGTCTTAATGTTTAAAAGTTGCTAAAAACAGCCTTTAAGTTTATTTTTATTGCGGGTTCAATCATTTACAGCTAACCACGTTATTTTCTTCAGTTAAGTTCCCTCACATGTATAACATGTGAGGGTATATTCGTCATTTTGGTTGATCTTCCACCCACTTCAATTATAAAAAAAAGAAATATAAGTTTTAACCTAGTTTAAACAAAGTTTGGTAAAACGTACGCGACTACAGAGAGCACGATTACCGTTTGATAGTGTTTAAGTCTAACTTGCGGCGTCCTAAGCGTCACCAGTTGCTGGATCCGACTACTGAACACGGTGTTACGAAGTTCTCTGATTTGACGGCATCGGAGTTCCATGAGAGGTATCTAGGGTTGAAGAGTCGTTTGTCGTTTCCGTCTGATGCGAATAAGGCGCCGATTCTTCCAACTGATGATAATCCTGAAGAGTTTGATTGGCAGATCAAAATCTTTGTTAATCTTTACAGCTTAGTGGGCTAGCTTAACAAGATTCCTATCTTAATTCCGGGTTCGCCGGAGAAGAAGACCGGAAAAGAGGGTGTTTGGTTTTTAAAAGTTTGGTTTTATTGCACATTAGTCCCTGTGGTTAGAATTTTTTTAAAATATGTTAAACCTTAAATATTCTTTTTTCTTATAATTGACGTGGGTGGAAGATCAACCAAAATGACGAATATACCCTCACATGTTATGCATGTGAGGGAACTTAACTGAAGAAAATAACATGGTTAGCTGTAAAGGGTTGAACCCGCAACAAAAATAAACTTAAAGGCTATTTTTAACAACTTTTAAACATTAAGGCTGGAAACTACAAGTTTAAGAACTTCTCCACACGTTGGTTAGGGTTACCAACTTTGACAAAGTTTCAAAGGAACAATGACTTTTGAATGTCTGTTAATTAGTTTTTCAATCTTCAAACATATGGCAGGATATTCGATCTTTAGTTATTAAATTGTATAAAATAAGGCTGTTGACATTTAAAAATGTATAAATTAAAATCGGAATATATTACTATTAGCTCATCATTTCAGTCGCAAAATCCCTCTTCGCTAACAGAAGATGCAACCACCCAAGAGTTGCAAGTGTGTTTAGCGACCAAATAACTTTTCGGTCTCAAAGTGTGTCACTATTTGCACCGCTTCGCGACCAACTTTAGCGACTCTTTGTGATTGTTTTACCAACTTTTAGCGTTGATAGTTTTTTTGAAACTTTCCCATATCTCTTATTGAAATATCACTAAATTCCAAGAATATTGAAAATCCACATATTTATCTCAAATTTACTGAATTTCACACCTTTATAAAATATCCAAAATCATACAAACACAAGAAAATAAATATTATTAAACAGAAAACATTGTATTTTACGGCTTTCTTTAGGTTGGGGAAATATCCTATTCTTCGGAAAATAACATCTATACTCGCTACAGTAAAATTGAATACTAGAACCAACTGACAATTACTTGTTAGCATAACAAAAGATATTGTGAAAGAGTGACGTGCAAAGTTCAATACAAGAAATTGAAATTTAACATGTAATGAAAAGTCTGTAGTTATATATATATATATATGATCGAAGATTATAGATTATAGAGTAAATTGCACAAAACATCCTTTATGTTTCCTCAAACTTGCAGGTTCCAGTCTTAATGTTTAAAAGTTGCTAAAAACAGCCTTTAAGTTTATTTTTATTGCGGGTTCAATCATTTACAGCTAACCACGTTATTTTCTTCAGTTAAGTTCCCTCACATGTATAACATGTGAGGGTATATTCGTCATTTTGGTTGATCTTCCACCCACTTCAATTATAAAAAAAAGAAATATAAGTTTTAACCTAGTTTAAACAAAGTTTGGTAAAACGTACGCGACTACAGAGGAGCACGATTACCGTTTGATAGTGTTTAAGTCTAACTTGCGGCGTCCTAAGCGTCACCAGTTGCTGGATCCGACTACTGAACACGGTGTTACGAAGTTCTCTGATTTGACGGCATCGGAGTTCCATGAGAGGTATCTAGGGTTGAAGAGTCGTTTGTCGTTTCCGTCTGATGCGAATAAGGCGCCGATTCTTCCAACTGATGATAATCCTGAAGAGTTTGATTGGCAGATCAAAATCTTTGTTAATCTTTACAGCTTAGTGGGCTAGCTTAACAAGATTCCTATCTTAATTCCGGGTTCGCCGGAGAAGAAGACCGGAAAAGAGGGTGTTTGGTTTTTAAAAGTTTGGTTTTATTGCACATTAGTCCCTGTGGTTAGAATTTTTTTAAAATATGTTAAACCTTAAATATTCTTTTTTCTTATAATTGACGTGGGTGGAAGATCAACCAAAATGACGAATATACCCTCACATGTTATGCATGTGAGGGAACTTAACTGAAGAAAATAACATGGTTAGCTGTAAAGGGTTGAACCCGCAACAAAAATAAACTTAAAGGCTATTTTTAACAACTTTTAAACATTAAGGCTGGAAACTACAAGTTTAAGAACTTCTCCACACGTTGGTTAGGGTTACCAACTTTGACAAAGTTTCAAAGGAACAATGACTTTTGAATGTCTGTTAATTAGTTTTTCAATCTTCAAACATATGGCAGGATATTCGATCTTTAGTTATTAAATTGTATAAAATAAGGCTGTTGACATTTAAAAATGTATAAATTAAAATCGGAATATATTACTATTAGCTCATCATTTCAGTCGCAAAATCCCTCTTCGCTAACAGAAGATGCAACCACCCAAGAGTTGCAAGTGTGTTTAGCGACCAAATAACTTTTCGGTCTCAAAGTGTGTCACTATTTGCACCGCTTCGCGACCAACTTTAGCGACTCTTTGTGATTGTTTTACCAACTTTTAGCGTTGATAGTTTTTTTGAAACTTTCCCATATCTCTTATTGAAATATCACTAAATTCCAAGAATATTGAAAATCCACATATTTATCTCAAATTTACTGAATTTCACACCTTTATAAAATATCCAAAATCATACAAACACAAGAAAATAAATATTATTAAACAGAAAACATTGTATTTTACGGCTTTCTTTAGGTTGGGGAAATATCCTATTCTTCGGAAAATAACATCTATACTCGCTACAGTAAAATTGAATACTAGAACCAACTGACAATTACTTGTTAGCATAACAAAAGATATTGTGAAAGAGTGACGTGCAAAGTTCAATACAAGAAATTGAAATTTAACATGTAATGAAAAGTCTGTAGTTATATATATATATATATGATCGAAGATTATAGATTATAGAGTAAATTGCACAAAACATCCTTTATGTTTCCTCAAACTTGCAGGTTCCAGTCTTAATGTTTAAAAGTTGCTAAAAAGCCTTTAAGTTTATTTTTATTGCGGGTTCAATCATTTACAGCTAACCACGTTATTTTCTTCAGTTAAGTTCCCTCACATGTATAACATGTGAGGGTATATTCGTCATTTTGGTTGATCTTCCACCCACTTCAATTATAAAAAAAAGAAATATAAGTTTTAACCTAGTTTAAACAAAGTTTGGTAAAACGTACGCGACTACAGAGGAGCACGATTACCGTTTGATAGTGTTTAAGTCTAACTTGCGGCGTCCTAAGCGTCACCAGTTGCTGGATCCGACTACTGAACACGGTGTTACGAAGTTCTCTGATTTGACGGCATCGGAGTTCCATGAGAGGTATCTAGGGTTGAAGAGTCGTTTGTCGTTTCCGTCTGATGCGAATAAGGCGCCGATTCTTCCAACTGATGATAATCCTGAAGAGTTTGATTGGCAGATCAAAATCTTTGTTAATCTTTACAGCTTAGTGGGCTAGCTTAACAAGATTCCTATCTTAATTCCGGGTTCGCCGGAGAAGAAGACCGGAAAAGAGGGTGTTTGGTTTTTAAAAGTTTGGTTTTATTGCACATTAGTCCCTGTGGTTAGAATTTTTTTAAAATATGTTAAACCTTAAATATTCTTTTTTCTTATAATTGACGTGGGTGGAAGATCAACCAAAATGACGAATATACCCTCACATGTTATGCATGTGAGGGAACTTAACTGAAGAAAATAACATGGTTAGCTGTAAAGGGTTGAACCCGCAACAAAAATAAACTTAAAGGCTATTTTTAACAACTTTTAAACATTAAGGCTGGAAACTACAAGTTTAAGAACTTCTCCACACGTTGGTTAGGGTTACCAACTTTGACAAAGTTTCAAAGGAACAATGACTTTTGAATGTCTGTTAATTAGTTTTTCAATCTTCAAACATATGGCAGGATATTCGATCTTTAGTTATTAAATTGTATAAAATAAGGCTGTTGACATTTAAAAATGTATAAATTAAAATCGGAATATATTACTATTAGCTCATCATTTCAGTCGCAAAATCCCTCTTCGCTAACAGAAGATGCAACCACCCAAGAGTTGCAAGTGTGTTTAGCGACCAAATAACTTTTCGGTCTCAAAGTGTGTCACTATTTGCACCGCTTCGCGACCAACTTTAGCGACTCTTTGTGATTGTTTTACCAACTTTTAGCGTTGATAGTTTTTTTGAAACTTTCCCATATCTCTTATTGAAATATCACTAAATTCCAAGAATATTGAAAATCCACATATTTATCTCAAATTTACTGAATTTCACACCTTTATAAAATATCCAAAATCATACAAACACAAGAAAATAAATATTATTAAACAGAAAACATTGTATTTTACGGCTTTCTTTAGGTTGGGGAATATCCTATTCTTCGGAAAATAACATCTATACTCGCTACAGTAAAATTGAATACTAGAACCAACTGACAATTACTTGTTAGCATAACAAAAGATATTGTGAAAGAGTGACGTGCAAAGTTCAATACAGAAATTGAAATTTAACATGTAATGAAAAGTCTGTAGTTATATATATATATATATGATCGAAGATTATAGATTATAGAGTAAATTGCACAAAACATCCTTTATGTTTCCTCAAACTTGCAGGTTCCAGTCTTAATGTTTAAAAGTTGCTAAAAACAGCCTTTAAGTTTATTTTTATTGCGGGTTCAATCATTTACAGCTAACCACGTTATTTTCTTCAGTTAAGTTCCCTCACATGTATAACATGTGAGGGTATATTCGTCATTTTGGTTGATCTTCCACCCACTTCAATTATAAAAAAAAGAAATATAAGTTTTAACCTAGTTTAAACAAAGTTTGGTAAAACGTACGCGACTACAGAGGAGCACGATTACCGTTTGATAGTGTTTAAGTCTAACTTGCGGCGTCCTAAGCGTCACCAGTTGCTGGATCCGACTACTGAACACGGTGTTACGAAGTTCTCTGATTTGACGGCATCGGAGTTCCATGAGAGGTATCTAGGGTTGAAGAGTCGTTTGTCGTTTCCGTCTGATGCGAATAAGGCGCCGATTCTTCCAACTGATGATAATCCTGAAGAGTTTGATTGGCAGATCAAAATCTTTGTTAATCTTTACAGCTTAGTGGGCTAGCTTAACAAGATTCCTATCTTAATTCCGGGTTCGCCGGAGAAGAAGACCGGAAAAGAGGGTGTTTGGTTTTTAAAAGTTTGGTTTTATTGCACATTAGTCCCTGTGGTTAGAATTTTTTTAAAATATGTTAAACCTTAAATATTCTTTTTTCTTATAATTGACGTGGGTGGAAGATCAACCAAAATGACGAATATACCCTCACATGTTATGCATGTGAGGGAACTTAACTGAAGAAAATAACATGGTTAGCTGTAAAGGGTTGAACCCGCAACAAAAATAAACTTAAAGGCTATTTTTAACAACTTTTAAACATTAAGGCTGGTAAACTACAAGTTAGAATGCTCCACACTAGGTTAGGGTTACCAACTTTATCAGTTTCAAGGAACAATGACTTTTGAATACTGTATTGTTTTTCAATCTTCAACACTATGGCAATATTACTTGTTTATTTTAAATTTTAAAATTAAGGCTTTGACATTTAAAAATTTAAAATTAAAATCGGTTAGTACACTTATCAATTTCGTCCAAAACCTCTTTGAACAGATGTAACTCTTCCAAGTTGCAATGTGTTTAGCGACCAAATAACTTTTCGGTCTAAAGTGTCACTATTTGCACCGCTTCGCGACAATTTAGCGACTCTTTGTGATTGTTTTACCAATTTTAGCGTGATATTTTTGAACTTCCCAATTCTCTTATTGAAATATCACTAAATCCAAGAATATGAAACCCAATATTTACTAATTTACTGAATTTCACACTTTATAAAATTCAAATTCACCAAGAAAACTACAATATTAAACATATATTGTTTTACTGTTCTTTATGGTTTGGTGAATTCCATTCTTGGAAATATACAATCATACTGACATCAATATTATACAAATTACTGCAATTACTTTTAAAACAAAAAATATGTGAAACAGAGTAAAGTTATAAAAGAAATAATTTAATTTAATGTAATCTTTAGTTATAGATATATATTATCGAAATTATAGATATGAGTAAATGCAAAAAAATACTTAGTTACCAAATGCAAGTTCTGTTAATTAAAAAGTTGTAAAACAGCAAGTTAATTTTTTTAAAATATGTTAAACCTTAAATATTCTTTTTTCTTATAATTGACGTGGGTGGAAGATCAACCAAAATGACGAATATACCCTCACATGTTATGCATGTGAGGGAACTTAACTGAAGAAAATAACATGGTTAGCTGTAAAGGGTTGAACCCGCAACAAAAATAAACTTAAAGGCTATTTTTAACAACTTTTAAACATTAAGGCTGGAAACTACAAGTTTAAGAACTTCTCCACACGTTGGTTAGGGTTACCAACTTTGACAAAGTTTCAAAGGAACAATGACTTTTGAATGTCTGTTAATTAGTTTTTCAATCTTCAAACATATGGCAGGATATTCGATCTTTAGTTATTAAATTGTATAAAATAAGGCTGTTGACATTTAAAAATGTATAAATTAAAATCGGAATATATTACTATTAGCTCATCATTTCAGTCGCAAAATCCCTCTTCGCTAACAGAAGATGCAACCACCCAAGAGTTGCAAGTGTGTTTAGCGACCAAATAACTTTTCGGTCTCAAAGTGTGTCACTATTTGCACCGCTTCGCGACCAACTTTAGCGACTCTTTGTGATTGTTTTACCAACTTTTAGCGTTGATAGTTTTTTTGAAACTTTCCCATATCTCTTATTGAAATATCACTAAATTCCAAGAATATTGAAAATCCACATATTTATCTCAAATTTACTGAATTTCACACCTTTATAAAATATCCAAAATCATACAAACACAAGAAAATAAATATTATTAAACAGAAAACATTGTATTTTACGGCTTTCTTTAGGTTGGGGAGATATCCTATTCTTCGGAAAATAACATCTATACTCGCTACAGTAAAATTGAATACTAGAACCAACTGACAATTACTTGTTAGCATAACAAAAGATATTGTGAAAGAGTGACGTGCAAAGTTCAATACAAGAAATTGAAATTTAACATGTAATGAAAAGTCTGTAGTTATATATATATATATATGATCGAAGATTATAGATTATAGAGTAAATTGCACAAAACATCCTTTATGTTTCCTCAAACTTGCAGGTTCCAGTCTTAATGTTTAAAAGTTGCTAAAAACAGCCTTTAAGTTTATTTTTATTGCGGGTTCAATCATTTACAGCTAACCACGTTATTTTCTTCAGTTAAGTTCCCTCACATGTATAACATGTGAGGGTATATTCGTCATTTTGGTTGATCTTCCACCCACTTCAATTATAAAAAAAAGAAATATAAGTTTTAACCTAGTTTAAACAAAGTTTGGTAAAACGTACGCGACTACAGAGGAGCACGATTACCGTTTGATAGTGTTTAAGTCTAACTTGCGGCGTCCTAAGCGTCACCAGTTGCTGGATCCGACTACTGAACACGGTGTTACGAAGTTCTCTGATTTGACGGCATCGGAGTTCCATGAGAGGTATCTAGGGTTGAAGAGTCGTTTGTCGTTTCCGTCTGATGCGAATAAGGCGCCGATTCTTCCAACTGATGATAATCCTGAAGAGTTTGATTGGCATATCAAAATCTTTGTTAATCTTTACAGCTTAGTGGGCTAGCTTAACAAGATTCCTATCTTAATTCCGGGTTCGCCGGAGAAGAAGACCGGAAAAGAGGGTGTTTGGTTTTTAAAAGTTTGGTTTTATTGCACATTAGTCCCTGTGGTTAGAATTTTTTTAAAATATGTTAAACCTTAAATATTCTTTTTTCTTATAATTGACGTGGGTGGAAGATCAACCAAAATGACGAATATACCCTCACATGTTATGCATGTGAGGGAACTTAACTGAAGAAAATAACATGGTTAGCTGTAAAGGATTGAACCCGCAACAAAAATAAACTTAAAGGCTATTTTTAACAACTTTTAAACATTAAGGCTGGAAACTACAAGTTTAAGAAAACATAAAGGATGTTTTTTTGCAATTTACTCTAGATTATATTATTTTACTTTCATGTAATAAAAATTTAACATTATAACCACAGTTATAGTTATAATCAAATTTGTATTTCTAGCTTTTGTTTTATTTTTCGATTATGGATTATAATATTATACTTTCATGATTGTGTTGTGACCGCGTAATATTTTTTTTTTTTAATTTTGATCATCCCAGTTGCTAGCTTAAACTGAAGCTTGTTTAAGAAACAAGCTAGAGCTTTATGTAACAAGGTTGACTCAAACGACTCGCAAGTAAGTCCCCCTACAAACATATAACGGTTTCATTTGATCAAGGTGATAAACGTGCACTTGGCAATGTGGAGTACAACGGCAATGTGCCAACATGAAGTATAGCGTGGGATGTCTTGCTAATTTTTAGGTAGAAGAGGTAGGTGGCAATTTCTTTTTGAGCAACTTTGAAATTTCTATTTTCCTTTGTATTCGTATTTTAAAGTTTAAGCAGTGAACACAGAAAGTTGCCACAAGCTAGAAATTCAAGGCTAATCGACACTCAAACGAGAATAAAATTATGGATAACTCTCACAATATCATTAAATCAAGAAAATTAAACAGAAACTTTTTCTTGATTCTTACAATCCAGAATACCCAATGGTAGTAATCCTCTAAACAAAAACTTAATTCTTACAATCCAGAATACTCATGGTATTTATAACCTAACATATCACATTAGACTTATACTAGAATTGCTCATACAATTATCCTATAAACATCCAAGACTAACTCGTTTATGATGCTAGATAATTATTTAACTAATTAACTAGGACATGATGATTATAACTAATTATTAAATCGTTATCACATTTAATAATCTATAAGACTATGGGATGTGGAGGAGGGTAGACCTCAAAGGATGGTCCGCCATGTAGACGTCCACGTAAGCGGGTGTACGGATGGGCCTAAAGGGGATGGACCTAAGGTGTGGAGGATGAACCCCACATGTGTATGTATAGGTGTGTGTCGGATGGCCCGACTTGGGTGTCGAGAAGTTGCCGGAGACGACCAGGACGGACATAGGAGGCGGTGTGCAGGCCCGGTGCCGCATCGAGTCGGCCTTAGGCCGTCCCCCACACCGCACAACCTAATTATCCACTCCTAAAAACCCTACTTGAGCCTTGCACGCCAAGTTGGTTTCATTAACTCGAAATTCAAGATGTCTTTGTTTTATCTCTGATTAACAACAGTTTACATGTTTAGTAATTTTGTATGGCAGTATTGACATTTAAAAGGTTAATCAGTTAGGTGTTGTCTTGATCGAACAGTATCACTAGCATCGTTTTGTCCAATATATAAAAAACAGGTTAAAATTTATTTCATCCCAGTACATCCTTTGAACATTATCACTAGCTAGATATATATATATATATATATATATATACATGCTTAACGATTTAATAGATTACATACGATTGGCGACCACCGTACTAGATATATGAAAACTAAAGATTCCACGTTTTTTTCAAGAACATGCAAAGTAATTACATTTTGAAATATAAAGATATCATTATTGGTCAACGAAAACATTTTGAAATCCAAAGAACCAACCAACCAAAAGTTAGCAGCCTCTCTGCATCTTTAACCTACTATAAATACATGCACCCCACTCATGCAACCAATATACCAATTCAACTCTAGGGTTTATAATAATTCAAAAGATGAACAAGTTCATCACCTTCTTCCAAGCTCTAGGCTTTCTTCTCATTCTTTCATTCATCAATTCACAAGCTGCTACTCTTAAATATACTTTTGTGGTAAGTACGATCTATCTCATATTTACATACGTGTTTGTATATATACTTTTGTGCAGTGACGGATCTAAAAAATAATTATAAGGGTAACGTTTCAAAAACCCTTTTATAGAGGTAGCAAAATCGAAAAATCGTCAAATTTTCAAAAAAATTACATTGCTTTTGTGGTAAGCACGATCTATCTCACATATACATACATGTGTGTATATATACTGAGGGAGAGAGAGAGAGAGGGGCGTCCATTTCAATATATGTTAAGAATTGTAAAAACCGTATAATGCATTATACACTTATATTAACCTTGTTCAGTTGCCATTTGATTGATTTAATATACTTTCAATAAATCATCATCTAACAAGACATTCATTGTCATATGCATGGTTCAATTAAATTTTAGTTAGTTACGAATTAGACTCTTAATTTTCTGTTTAAATTTAGGTTCAAGAAACCAACTACACAAGGCTATGCAGTACCAAGAGCATCTTAACCGTCAACGGACTATTCCCTGGGCCAACCATCACCGCTCGTCAAGGTGACACCGTCATTGTTTATGTTATTAACAATGGCAACCACGATATCACAATTCATTGGTATAAATATACAATTTTCTTTCAATTATATGTTACAATATTATTAAAAAATTGAGAATTTATTTATTTTTATGGTGCTAAAATATAGGCATGGAGTGAAACAACCAAGGAATCCATGGTCAGATGGACCAGAGTTTGTAACACAATGCCCAATTCAACCGGGGGGTAATTTCACCCAAACAATTTTGCTCTCTGACGAAGAAGGCACGTTGTGGTGGCATGCACATAGCGATTGGTCATGAGCCACCGTATATGGCTTATTCGTCATTCTTCCTAGGCTTGGGACTACTTACCCGTTTCGTCAACCCGATGAAGAAGTGCCTGTTCTTTTAGGTTTTTACCTCTTACTCTTTTATCTATTTTAATCATTCATTGTTTCATATTTGAAGAAAAACAGCTCCTAACATATTGATCAAATAAGTCATAATTTTTCTTATATATATAATTATATAAATTGTGTCATAATTTTTTGACTAACAATTAAAAATCAGACATGCTCCATAGTATGAAGATCTAAGGAATATATATATATATAGAGGAAGGTTAACGTACATTACTGCTTAACGTACATCACGTACGCGACCAAAAACCAACATGCGTGATTATTTCATATAAGATGCGTGATTATATAAATCTGGGTTTGATCAATTTAACGTGCGTGATTATATAAAGTTTCCTACATGCGTGATTAGGTTTTTTTAGTTTATAACGTACGTGATTTTCAAATGAACGTGCGTAATTTGGTCGCGTACGTTATGTACGTTAAGCCGTAATGTATTTTACACTTTATCTATATATATATATATATATATTGACCTTCTTTTAGAAGCTAACCAACCCAACAACCGTTATTACGTGGCTGCCAAGCTATTTAACGGCCAACCAGCCAGTCGTTTCCAAAACACCACCACCACTGCCATCGTCGAGTACTCCGGAAACTACACTCCCTCAAACCCGCTTGTTCTCCCGAGCCTTCCAGCATCCAACGACCGCAACGCGTCCTTTAACTTCACCTCAAAACTACGTAGTTTAGCTAGCGCTGAACACCCAATCGACGTGCCATTAACTATCAAAAGAACACTTTTTACACACTATCAATCAACGCAATACCATGCGCGGCGAATGAAACATGTGAGGCCATACGCAACACCTCGCGGTTTGCTGCCAGCATTAACAACATAACATTTGACATGCCGTCGTCATCGGTCCTCCAAGCGTACTACCGAGGGGTTAACCGTGGTGTATATGGAGATGATTTCCCTGATAATCCGCCATTAATATTTAACTACACTCAGGTGAGTGATTTTGTAGGTTTTTGAGTTGATTACTTAGCCACATTCCATGTTAATAATACACAACAAAAATAAAAAAAATAAGAGTAAAATGCCAAAATGGGTCCCTGAGTTTAGGTCACTTTTGTCACTTTAGTCCAAAAATAAAACCTTTTGTATTCGGGGGTAGCTATTGTTTCATTTTTGTTGCCATTTTCATCAAACTGACATATTGGATTAGAATTTTCTGTTAACCGCTCCCATTTTTTGTCGTTTTCCTTATTTAATTAAAATATATTATGGCATAAAATGACGATTATACCCTTCATATAAATGAGGAAAACGACAAAAAGAGGAGAAGTCAACAGAAAATTCTAACCTAGTTTGCTAATTGGATGAAAATTGCAACAAAAATTAAACTTAGAGACCCAAATACAAAAAGTTTCATTATTGGACTAAAGTGACATAAACTGAGGGAGAATTTTGGCATTTTACTCAAAAAATAATAAATAATAAGTTTTTGGATCTGCCGGTCTCTCTATCCTCCGGAATGGAGGAAATGTTTGTCCTCGTCGCACTCTCCATAAACCATACTAATACTTTTGGTATAAACGATATATTACTAAGTATGTTTGTTTGTTCAGGCGAGTGGTTTGAATGCTACGTTGCGATTGCCAACGGTTGGAACCGAGGTGACAATGTTGAAGCATAATAACATAGTGGAGCTAGTGTTCCAGGGGACAAACTTTGTGGCTGGAGTAGACCATCCAATGCATCTGCATGGACACAGTTTTTACGTTGTGGGATCAGGATTTGGTAACTATAAAAGAAAGAGAGATGCACCCAACTATAATCTGGTTGATCCTCCTCTCATGCAAACCATTGCTGTTCCGCAAAATGGTTGGACCGCCATTAGATTCAAAGCGGATAATCCTGGTAATTTGTTAACTAGTTACCTTTGGTTTCTTCAATAGTTAACAGTTTAAGTGAGTATATTTAAATATCAATCATATTCTCTAGTATTTTTAATCAGGTAAAAAACAATTATTTAGTTTAGGATTAACATAGTTTTAAATACCAATCGCTAAATGTAATTTATATAATATTTAACAGTTTTCTAGTTTTATATAGTATATTAAATATATTTTCATATTTTGGTATTTATTTCAGGTGTATGGTTCATGCATTGTCATTTCGAACGACACGTGAGTTGGGGACTGGGGATGGTGTTTATTGTAAGGAACGGGAAAGCTAGCAACGATAAAGTTTTGCCACCGCCTGCCGATATGCCTCCATGTTAATAAATTAAAACATTTATTTTGTAATATATAGTTCGTTTTTGTGTGTTTATTTCATTCAAGTCGATCTATTCTTGGCATTTGAGTTTTTGTTTCGAATTGTAATAAGTTGGTTCATTAGTTACCAAATGTATACAGAATTGTAAGAAGTTGGTAATTTTTAATATATGCAATAAAAGTGTGCTTACGATCGATTATTTAAATTATTTTCTTGTAGCAATAGTTATGTATTTGTAATATGCATCGACCTAGTTACTATCATGTATTATAATAAGTGTTATTTATTTATAATATTTAATATTAAACTTCAACATGAAATTTATTAATGAAACATCTTTATTAATTTATCATTGTAATCCTTGATCATGATCTATTACAACTTTAGGGGGAACTACAAAAAAAAATGTAACTAAAAGTTTCAAATTCAATGATTTGGGTCATAGATTTTCCTCTGGAGTGAAACTTTAATTTTCAAAAATATATTTTGTTAAGATTAATATCTCTATTCGGATTCTTAAATTAGTTAAAGACTAAACTTTCATTTTGTATGATGTCAACATCTAAATATGATTTAAAAACTTTTATTTTGTATAACATCAACATCTAAATATGATCTAAAAATAACTTTCACTCTCTCAGTCTTTTGATAATAATAAAAACTAGGGGAATTCTCTGCGTTGTACGGCGAGCTTTCGATCAATCTCGGTTTGATTCGTTACAGACGTACTTACAGTACATGTACGATATTGGCATTCGATGCAACCATAAAATGAATAATGCTAGCAATGTTGTTTGAATGGTATCGTAACGGTTCGTCATGGCACCAGTATGATACCGGCACTTTGCTACAGGTTGCGATTCCAAAATATTACTCTATAGCAAATACAACTCTATCTCAACAAATTTTTACCATAACGTCGAGAAAACCATGAAAACGAATATTGGTACCTTGCCCGTTGTTAGACAATATCGGTTTGGTTTGTCATGGTAAGAATAATAAATCAGTTATATATGACATGTTTGCTTTTAAATAAAATTTTACCGGAACGTAGATAAAGATAATCATGACGCAATGGTAAATTCATAATCTTATAAAACATTATATATAATAATGAAAAGGGTAAACGGAGTTACTTTGTGTATAAAAAACTAAACCATAAGCTAGTTTTGATAACATGTTTGTTTGTACTTCCATTACTTGTACACTACTATTTACAACTCGGTTTCGAAATGTAAATAAAAAATGTTAACCACAAAGGCATACTCGGAACTTTGTAAATATCATATTTTAAGAGTTATAAAACACAAAATATGTTAAAAGTAATTAAATAATAAATAATAATAAAAAAAGTTATTGTTTAGTAATAAACACACTAACAGACTTGCACATTAAGTAGTAATGATATGTTGAGTGTTACAGGCTGGCGCCCCATGCCATTTGGGGCGTTAATCACTGCGTTAAGACGTTAACCAGGGGGCACCAATTGAGCCACCGTGATTGGGTTAACGGGCGTTAAAGCCCTAGGGAATATCGATACCGAAGGGCGGTTAGTGAGGGGTGGGGTAATTCAAATAAAATAAATAAATTCCATTTAAAATATATACACAATTTTTACACCTTCATTTTCACACCCAAGTTTTTCATCTCCATCTCTAACCTTTTCAATCCAAATTTCTTCGACCAAACCAATTTGTATTGCACAGATGCAACGCCGAACGTCGTCATATAAAGGTGATTGGTCCATCAAATTGATATCATTGAGTGCTCTGACCATACCAAAATTATGCATGCCAAACTCATAGATCGTATGACGCCACCGCCTCTAAGATCAAAGTTGGCCCATCATGATCACCACAATGGTGTGTTCCACGCCAACTAGGTGCGCATGCGGCCCAACCCCTATCTATACAATCAAGGCTATCAAGCATCCCAGGAAACCATGAACTTCGTCAGGCACTTGGAATATCCTTTGTATGTCACTAAAGGTTGGCCGTCTCAAGTAACGCTTGCCATATAACGCCACAACACCTACAATTATAATCGTCTGCTCATTAGTACATGGGGAATAATAAACGATACTATAGTTTTGAGTAAACAATAATATAGAAAGTGTACCTTCACAAAAACAAATGTAGACTATCGCGGCACACGTTATCCGACATTTTCAAATAGTCGTCCCATGAGTCACTCGCATCGCCATACGCCATTTGTTGCGTGCGTTTTTGTAAGAGAGAAAAACCTAGCTTCCGACATGCATCTTCCCTTTGTTGGAAATACGTATAATTCGCTTCTAAATCGCGAACAACTCGTAAGAATAATCGACAACTCATTCAAAAATTTGTGATTCTTTCATTATATTGTAGTAAAACTACTTTATTTACATATAGTTTAACGACTCCAATGACCCGACTCAACCCGATACAAAAATAACTATATGTGACCAGACCAATAAAAAAATTATCAAAATTGGCGGGTGTACTAATTATCCGCATGGAATTCAATAGTCATTGCAACTTGTAGCTAGAATTATAGTTCTATTTGTTGGCTTTATTAGTGCACAAGGGAATAAGAATATGCAAAGCACAGTGGGTTGCTTAAGATTCGACTATTATTTTATTAGCTATGAACCCTAGGGATGCAATATGAGAGAATCCTAATTTATATAAATTAAAAGATTAAAAGAAATAATAATAGACAAAACAATTGTCATTTTGAAAGATTCAACAGACCTGTTAAATGTCATCCATTTTAGGGATTATATGTGTGACTTTCAAAAATAGTATTATTTTTGTAGTTTTTTTATATCAAAGGTTGCAACTTATAAAAGACAATTTTCAAAACTTCATATATAACACAGGTACAAAAGTGTGACTGAATCTATTTCCTGATAATGTCTAATACTCTAATATGATTAAAAAAAATCATTATTCCTATAAATTTACTAAATGGTTTAAATAAATGATGAGGTTTATGCATTATATATATGCTCCTTTCGAAGCTTTGACCCATTTGAGCCATTTCATATCCTACGGGATAGACTGGTCACTTCCAGTGAGACCCCTGGCTCCAAAATCGTATCCACGACATAAGATTAGAAAAATAATAATAACTTAATAAGTACCACTCAAAAAATTGATAAAAACATATATTAGTGACAACTAACACTCTAGATAGACACATGCAAGCGATAACACACATAGACCACCAAAATAACAAAAAGGCTAAGATCCTAAAACAAGAAACTAATACCAAATCGAAAAATCATCCTAAAAGTCTTTAACCTTAATCCTACGTCTTCACAAATTCCTTGTAGCAATTGTGAACCTTACATTTTTTTGGAAGCTGTCAGCGAATACAGGGTGGGAAACTTAGGGGTGTTCATCGAATCGAATTTTCGAATTATTCGAATAATTTGTATTTTTCCTTGAATTCGTATTCGATTTGAATTCGATTAAAAGTTCCCATCTTTCTTCAACTCACCAACCTATTCAGCCAGACCCGTGTGCTTGAAATATTCCATCTTGCTCCTGCACATTTCAACAAAATATAAATGAAATATATTAATGCTTTTTACAATAAGGGGAAGAGTGTTATTGAGCATTATCATCAACAATACAAGTCATAGCATAGGTGCATAATCTACATATAACAAAGATAGAAGTTAAGCATTCTATATAATACCATAGCGAAAAATCTTTGCAGCGATATGAATACCAGATAGCAACTACTTAGGTGCTAACCGTACGAACAAACTTTAAAGTTTTTTGCAGTTTTACTAACCAACTTTTAATAAAAAGCATATGATAACAATCAACTCACTTTTAAAAAATTGTTAGAAACGACATCTTATTTGAACATAAGTATCTTAACATACCTTCAAATGAAATCCTCCCAAATCACGCAAGATGAAAGCCGATAATCTCCTGAAGATCAAAAACACACGGGTGTGAACTGTGAGTAATGCCAACTAGAACACTTTCTTTCGTGCGTGAATCACCAATAATCTCCACAATTACAACCACCATCCAAAAACCTATGGTATCTGTTAACATCCCTCACTATAATCTCCCTCTCCACCACTCTGCTTATATACTTAAACGCCTCATGACAATCCCTACAAATCCTTAAATTCTTCACAATCCTCAACGCCTTTCCTCGTGGAGCCGCGTCAGCAACCAACCCAAACGCTAGCGCCAACTTCTCACTGTGATACCAAAGTGCTTCTATCTTATCCTCTTTCCCTACTTCATGCAGCATTTCATCGTGAACCGGCACATACCCTAATTCGAGTATTTTCTCCATTAGTTCGGCTAACTTTGCGTAGATTTTTTCGGTTAGTTCATGTCGACGGTCTCCTGCTAAAAAGACGTGAACTTGCCCACAAACCTCTATCCAACTCAACCCACCTTCCTTTTTTACCCTCCTTTCTCTCATCAATTTTCTAACTTCTTGCACTTCGTTTAACCTTCCGGCACCGGAAAACGCATTTGCGGCAATCACATAAGCCGAATCGTCTTGCGGGTCGAGTTCTTGTAACCTTTGACTCATTTCTTTGACCATTTCAACGTTACCATGATGGGCACTGACCGATAGCAAAGATCTCCACATTGCAGCGTCAGCTTTATGATTCGGCATCGTCAAAGCAATGTTTTTCGCTTCTTCTAACCTCCCAGCTCGACCCAACGCACCCACCAAACACGTGTAATGCTCAATCCACGGCTCTAGTTTGTACTCCACTTTCATCTTATTAAACCAATGTTCGGTCTCGTCAACTAAACCCTTGTTGCAAAACGCCGTCATGACCGATAAAAAGCTATATTCATCAGGCACAAGACCTTTAAACTCCATCATTCTAAAGAGCTCCAAAACTGAATCGTTATCCCCTTGTTGCGCATATCCAGACATCATCGCATTCCACCCTATAACATTCATAACCGACACAAGCTCATCAAACACTAACCGCGCCTCATCCACCATCCCACATTTCCCATACCCGTCCACCAGCGCTGTCCCCACTATCACATTCAAATCAAGCCCGGTAACAACCGAATTGGCATGAACCATCCTACATTGCTCCAAACCAGCTAGTTCAGCAGACGCACGCAACGCAGCCGAAACACTATAACCCGTAGACCCAAACCCACACGCCCTCATCTCAGAAAAGTAAGATAAAGCATCAACAGGCTTACAATTCTGCGCCAGCCCAACAATAACCGAAGAAAAACAAACCGAGTCTCGTTCAGGCATTTCGTCGAACACCTTCCGGGCATTGTAAGGAAGTTGAACTTTGGAGTAAAAGTGAATTAGAGCAGAAGCTGAATAGGGTTTATCAGCAAGGGAGAGTTTAATCGAAAGGGCATGAAGCTGGAGACCGAATGATAAAGAATTGAGAGAGGCGCAAGTTTTAAAAAGAATGGCTAACGTGCGCTGGTTGGGGAAAACGGGGTGGCGGAGCATGGAGATGAAATGGCTGAGGGCGGCGGTGGTGGGGGAGTGGCCGGAGATGAGGGAGGTCCAGGAGACGACGTTGGGTGATGGGATTTGTTGGAAGAGACGAGTGGCATCGGAAATGAGGTGGGAATTGAAGTAGAGGTTTAGGAGATTGTTGAGGTGGAAACGGTAGTCGGAGACGCCGGCGGTGGTGGATTTGATGACCTGAGCATGTATCCGGCGGGGGTCTGGTTCCATTTTTCCGGTCTGCAGAAGTTCGGGAAGAATACTGGGTTTTCATACATTCCCTCCACCTGTGATCTAAGTAAAACTATTTCTTCAAATCAATACTTTTTTTCAAAATCGAAATGGATATCGAACCACGCTCTTTACCGGTCTACTGATGGGGATGGTTAAACCGGTTAGATCGCATGTGAGAATTGGGTTATGCCGTAAATGTTATAAAGCTAGGCAGTACGGTGATGATCCATTCTTGAAGGATGATCCGTCATGTAGGCGCCACGTAGATCGAGTGTGAGGAAGGGGCAAAAGGAATGGAGGTAAGGAAATGAAAGAGAGACATAAAATATATATAAGTTGTATGTATATGTGTGTGTGAGTATGGTTTTGTCCTTTAGTGGACGTCTTCAACGGCTAGCCCACGACGTTCATGACAACGCCGAGAGGGGGGGTATAAATGGTGTGTTGGGGGCGGCGACGAGGCTTGCCGGGCTTGTGCCGACCTCCACACCGTAAAGGCTGAAGATAAATAGAGTATTATTGAAAAAAAATTATCAAAATCCGGTTCAACCTTTAAAAGATTTGGTTAGACCACCCGATTTTCCGGTAAGATCACCGGTCCAACTCAAAACTGATCTGATAGAGAAAACCTGACTAGTCACTGGACTAAACCACTACAGAACCTCGTTTCTATATCATACTAAGGTGCAGTTTGTTTTTTAAGAAGTAAAATGTCTGCAGTATGCGGACCACTTATGCACATCTGTAGAAGAAGATGTGGACCACACATCTACCGTCTGCAAGAAGAAAATTGTTTGTTTTTTAATGTATGTAGACTTCTAAAATAAACTAATGGTGGTGTACGGACGGTGGTGTTTGTGGGTGGTGGACGTGGACGGTGGGTGGTGGTGGTAGACGGTGACGGTGATCTAATAAACTTACGCATATTTTTTTAGAAAAACAAACACCACCCAAATTAATAAGCTTCCTTTTGACTTCTTGTAGGGGATTTTGTCCACTGAACACACAAATAAATGAGCTTTTTTTAAGTTTTAAACCTTTAAGGGCATCCACATCCTATTATGTATTTTTATACAAGTGGGTTATGCATATTATAAAAAGTGGTTGTGAGGGGAGAAGAAAGAAAAAATTAATGTTCATTTGTATATTTGGAAGAATATTATTCACCCTCATTATTTTTTTAAAATTTTGATAGTGGTTGTGAGTTGATGAAAAAGAAAAAATAATAATAAAGGTATAAAAAAATATTATTTAATTAAAAAAAGTGAGAAATATAGTGATTTTTGATGTAATTATAAAAATAGAGATGGGGAAGAGGCGTAAATGCTCTAAGAGCAATCACATCCTATCCACTATTTCTATCCTTTAAGGCTACGGGGTATGGGGCGGGAGTTTGCGCGTGGGTTGGGGGGAAACGCCCAAGGCACCACCCCGGGTGGGCTTGGGTTTCAGCGTGGCCCGTTGGGGCGGGGGATTGGGCGTGGGGCGGGGCTATCCTAGTGACATGGCGGATGTTGATTGGCCAAGATTAACTAGCCGTTGCCCAACGGCTAAGTGTAAAAAATTAAAAAAAAAGTTTTTTTTAGTATAAATACTAACACAACCATCCATTTTTTTACCAAATCTACTCCACCACTTTTATAATCATCTTCTATAATCCACCTTTTCGATACGAAAAATGAATCTGCACAATCGTGGTTATGATCCGAACAATCCGTGGAGATTCCAGGAAACGCCTACACCTAGCCCACCATCCAATCGTCAAATGCCTCCCTTTCTAATACAATCAATGCCAGATGTGGCTGGTTATGCATCATTTATCTCAAATCAACTTTACACTAATTTTCCTCACACGAACGACTCTATACCTAGCCCGATTCAACAAAACTTCATAAACCTTTCGCAAAACGAAAGCGTTCCGGAAACTCAACCCTCATTGGAGGGTTCTTTAGCAACCAAACCCAAGAAGAGAAGTCATAAGAAGAAAACCGAGGCCGAAAAAGCCCTTGACGGCGGGAAACGAAAACAGCAAAAATGGGTACTTAAAGAAGAATTCGCATTGGCGAGAGCTTGGGTTGAGAAATCAACAAATCCGGCACTTGGTATTTTTTAAAAATTTTAGCTTTTACTAGTAATATATTAAATGTTTCTAATATATTAATTTATTTCATGAATAGGAAAATCCCAACATAGAATCCAGCTATGAGACGCGGTAAATAAAGCATTCCATGAAGAAATGGGAGCGGAGCGTTAATCGTGAAAACGATAGCCTTTCCTCGAAGTGGACCGACATTAGTGGTGAAGTAACCAAATTTAGTGGTTATTACCATCATGCGAAGCAAAACCCAAAAAGCGGTGAAAACGATGCCGACTTTGTTACGAATGCATTGGTTAAATTCAAAGAGAATGTGGGTCATGACTTCCATTACATACATTTATGGGACATTTGTAAATTCCATCCAAAATGAGCGAATATCCCTGCTGGTAGTGAAACCACAACGTCGTCCAAAAGGGCGAGGACACCCTCGTCCCAAACTCAATCCAATGCACGAGACCTAGACCTTGATCTGAACTTCGAAGACTTGGATGTGTCGCCCAGCCGGCCGAAGCTCGGAAGAGACGCCTCCAAAAAGCGCGCTAAATCAAGATCGGTTAACCCATCGACTTCAACTGGTAGTTCTATACCTAGGGGTGTATACAGCGATCAATTGGAAGACATTGCAAGCAAGCTAGATACGTTTAACGTATACCAACAACAACGGGCAGAAGCTAGGAAGAGCAAAGAAGAAAGGGATGTCTTGAAACAAAGACGAGAGGATATGAAATTTCTAGCCCAGTCCACCGATGGCCTATCGGGTGAGGATCTCGAATTATTGTTGGAGACGAAAGAAGAGATAAAGAAAAAATATGTTAAGCACGAGGAAATTTTTATTAAATTTAGGTTTTTTATTAAATAATTTTTATTAATTTTAGGAATTTATTGTAATTTTTTTTCTTTCTATTTTGTAAATAAAATTTACTTATTATCTTATATTAAAAAAATTAAGGGTTGGGCTGGCCACGCCCCAAAACCCCCGCCCCACCATACCGTGGTCCCTGTGGGTCAGCCCAGCAGAGCCCCCCCCCCCCCCAATCCACGTGTCAGGCCATGCCCCAAACCCCCGCCCCACCATACCCCACGGTCTAATTACAATGAAAACAACTAATTTTTTTCTCTTCTTTCAATTAAATAATAATATTTTATACATTTATTATTACATTTTCTCTCTCCTCTAGTCATAGGATTAGTTTTTAAAAAAATTGTGGGTATGGGATTAGGTAATACCCGACTTGATTATCCGAAACCACATACCCATTTACCCATACCATATTCCCAAAAACCTTTTATGTTTATTAGTGCTTTACTTTATTAGTTTCATTATGCGAAAAAATAAAATTTTCTTTTGGATAATATGTTTGATAATATTAATAATATTTTGTATGTTTGTAAGTATATACATAAAATTACACAGAAATATATAAATTATAAAAATTGTCATTCATGTATGGGGTTGCAACAGTGGTGGGTGGATGGTGATGGTGGTTAGGGTTTGGTTACAGCGGTAAAGGTGGGTTATGCATTGGTAGGGTTGCAATGGTGGAGGTGGGTTATGTGGGACGGTAGTGGTGATCGGAAATCCGGTTTTCCTTTAAAGAGAAAGGGTGTGTGTATTTAGAAAGATATATATTTGTAGTTACATATAGGGGAAATGAAAAGAGTATGAGAAAAGACTAAACTACCCTTATGTACGACCTAACTTGACGATAAAAATAAACTGATATAAGAGCAGAAAACTAATATACAAGATCTGAAAATATAAAATACAAATCTCATCAATTTTAAAGAAAAAGAAAATGCAGAGAAATAACAAGTTTTATAATAACACATGATGAATGTGAAATAAAACTCAAAACATAACTTGAATGAAAAATACAATTATCTTTACCTTTTTTTATTATTATGTTAAAAAGGGGGAATGAAATGAATGAGTGAGTCCTTGTACAGCTGTCTGTCTGAAACACCAACTCCATCACTTCCCCCTACCTACAGATCTGATTCACTTTCATCTTCTCATTCTCTCAATCCAACCCCTTCAATCAGACCTATATACACAACTTACCCCCCTTCATTTTAGGGTTCATCAATTCCGTTTAATTCTCCGGTGATGGTGTTTTGGGACGGGTACGTAAGCGATGAAGTGATGGGGACGTTTGCTCCAATTATAATCTACTGGCTGTACGCTGGGTTTTTCCAGTTGCTTCCGCCGTTAGATAACTACCGGCTGCACACTCGAAAGGAGGAAGATATGAAGAACTCTGTGCCCTTGAGTTCGGTTATCAAAGGTGTGTTGCTTCAGCAGTTGGTTCAGGCTGTTGTTGCTCACCTCCTCTTTCTGGTAAGATAAGACTGCCATCATGTTTTATGTTAATTGTTTGTTTGATCTGTTTATCTTGTTTAAGCTGATCTAGATATGATGGGTTCATGATTAGATGAAGTATGCAGTTGATTTGTGTGCTGATAAGTTACTAGGTTAATGTTTAAATCCTCAAGAAACCATATGTTGTTGTTTGCATAGGTTAATGTCTCATATGTATCAATGGAAATGAAAATTAGACACTTGAAGTTAGTTTAGAGATGATTGTTTCATGATTCGATGTATGATGCGATTGATTTGGGCGCTAATAAGATTTTAGGTTAATGTTAAGATCCGGAGACGTTATATATTATTTGTATAGACAGACTGTATTATATGTCACTTATGTCTCGTATGTATCGATAGAAATAAGAATTTAACACTTTAAGTTAGTGTGTAGACGATATCATACATTACTTGTGTTAAGATCCCCAAAAAATAATATGTTGTTTGGATAGACAGAGTGACAGACGATATTATACGTTACTTTTGTGTTATATGTATCAGTGAAATAAGAATTTAAAACGTTAAGTTAGTTTAGAGATGCTGGTTTCATGATCTGCTCTATAAGATTTTAGGTTAATTTTCAGATTGTTGATAAATCATGTGTTGTTTGCATAATTAGATCATATTATACGTCACTTGTTTTTTTTTTCCCATACGTTTTAATGAGAATAAGTTTCTCTAAGCTATCCTTCTATGGTCAACTCCTACGTTTTTTTCTATAATTCTCGTGTACATGAGTGTTTTGGGATATGATAAAACGTTATCTTGATTGTTGTTACTCTTATGATGGTATGTTTTTCGTGATAATATCTGTGTGTTACTTGAGTGCGTTCTTGAATGCTTCAGTAATGGTCTTGGAATTTTGCTCATTAATGTTGCGATGCCTCTAATTGTTATATTATAAATCGTTTACTGGTTGGGATTTCCACGTTTTTGGAACATGTACTTTTATGCAAGTTGTTTAAAAAGACGAAGCAAACATGAAAGTTTCAAAAACTGTTAAGATCAAACTGAGCACACAAGAATAACAAATAGAAAAACGGTAAAGAATACGAGAGAGTTTACGTGGTTCGGTCACGGTGTGCAACCTACGTCCACGGGGGGTTACATTCTCTATTTCCTAGATTACAGAAGTGAGAACAAGAACACGTTTTTAATTATTTAAAAAGAATATATTTATATGTATATATGTAGTATACTAGTATGTATGTGTGTGTGTATCATGATTCGCAAATCGCAACCATTAATATTATCATGAAGCAAACATTCTTTTTTCCTTTTTGGAAGAAAGTAAAATTGTTAGGAGATGGAATGCAAACTGATTATCCGAACAGAAGTTGTCGGTGAATAAATGTGCATGATACCATATATTGTACCTTCAATATAATCAAGGCTTAGAAAATTTTAGGAAATGCATGTAGCTACGTGAGGCAACGCCCATTCTTTGAATTTATCGTCATACGCATTATCTTGAATTCAATTTCTTTTGGTACTTAAAGATGTTGATATTCGTTTATCATCTACATTTTGTAAGATCGCATTTACTATGAAATGGGCAAGTTTAATAATCTATTTGGCGTTTTAAAAGGGTAAATATCGATACATGATGCTGTATGATTATCAGCTAACATCTTTGTTCATGTTCTATGTAGGTGACATCAGAGACCGGTTTGGTTGAGACGGAAGTCCAGCCACCCCTCCTCATTCAGATTATCCAGATCATCATCGCCATGTTTGTGATGGACACATGGCAATATTTCGTGCATCGTTACATGCACGTAAACAAATTTCTTTATCGCCACATTCATTCACAACACCACAAACTGGTAGTTCCATACGCAATAGGGGCACTTTACAATCACCCGCTCGAGGGTCTACTGTTAGACACAGTTGGCGGGGCCATCTCTTTTCTAGTTTCCGGAATGACTGCAAGAACCGCTGTTATATTCTTCTGTTTTGCTGTCGTAAAAACCGTTGATGATCATTGTGGGCTTTGGCTACCGGGTAATCTTTTTCATATGTTTTTCCAGAACAATACCGCTTATCATGACATCCATCATCAACTCCATGGATTGAAGTACAATTTTTCACAACCTTTTTTCCCAATTTGGGACAAACTTCTCGGGACCCACATGCCGTATGATCTTGTAAAACGACCCAAGGGAGGTTTCGAGGCAAGGCTATCGAAAGACTAAGTCAACTCTGTTTATTACCCCATTGTATTATCCAATCAAAACGTCGGTTGACCGGGGTAACTTGACATTGTTCTTTAATTTATATTTATTTTAAGGGAATTGTGAATCACAATCAAATGAGTATGCTAGGAAAGGTTCGCAAGTTCAAACTCTTTTGAGTGTGTGTTAGTATGATGATTATTCTTTCCTTTTTTTTCATTTATGGTGCCTGGTAAGTCTATGATTTAATGATGTACCGATGATTTATAACTTGTTTTCGACTGTTTTGAGTAGTCTAGCAAATTTATAACTGGTTTGCCATACTTTTGGACTTGATCTCTCTCTGTTTAAAACAAAAAAAAAGGCTATATATGTTCCTCAAATGGGAGAAGACTTTTTTGTTAAAGATTGTGCACTTGGTTTAAAAAGGTGCAGTTGATGCGCGAGGCTTCAAGGAAAACACATTAGAAGCAAAAAGGCGTGCCTCGTGTAGTTTTGAGTCAGTGGGAGGTTTATATGTAAACGTGACATAAGAGATGAAGAATTCATGCAAAGTTTACATCAGAAATAGGTTTATGTAACTTCTAGTTGTAAATAAAGCTCATTTGGTTGTACATATACTGTCCATGTGTTTTATGCCTTGGCTTTTGGGACCAAGAGGCCTTGGATCGCCTCGAGCCTCACTTGTGCATCTTCTCTTAGAGAAAAGCTCTAAAGTTATAGAGTTCAAAAAATATTTCAAGTCATGATACTTATAGTTTGATGTTTAAGTGTCTTTGTATGGGGAAGATCATTGGATTGAACTAGTAATTTGGATTTTTAAATGTCATGCAATGTTTTATGGCCATAAGGGGTCTAGTTGGATCTTAAAAACACTCACAGTCCGGATTGCCTCCAAAAATGTCATCGGACATCGCTTTCTTTTCCCTCGTCTCTTGTCACAGAACGCGCTGAAAAGCCGTAGTGCGCTAGCGCCAGCGCTAGCGAGTTAGTGCAACAACTTATTGTCATGTTTTCTTCGCTGCTTCTTTTTTTAAGGTTCCTGGTGTTCTTCCTCATGAACGTATTTTCTCCTCGTTGATGAGATTTCCTCTTCCTCGCCAATCATTATTTTCGAATAGCATTTTTTTTTTAATTTTAGAAGTTTTTTTAACGACCAACTATATAATCGGATAAGCATCCTGGGATACCCTCAATCGAGTAAATGCATCCCCTCCTCCATAACGGTCATAGTTGGATGCATACCCGAGCCACCAAGCCACCAGTTCTGGAGAAAACCCGCCCGCCTGAAGGCCCACTGCGGTAAACCCGGTTTGGCTCGGTTTTGAACTGGCGACCTCCAAAGAGACCTAGTTCTAAACTTGATTGCCACCATCAATGTCCTTCAAAGTGATGCTAGTGGGAGTTGAACTTAGGACCTCAAGGAGAGAACCCAAGTGACTAACAACTAGACCAACTTGTCAGTACTTCTAATTTCTAAAGTAGAAACCTTAAAAAACTCAACATATATTTACGTAGACTAAATTTACGTTTTATGTAAAGGGACAATTTTAGTATATTTCTTAACAAAGAATAAATACATATTTTTTTTTTTTTTTATTGATCTTGACCTTTCAAAGTCCCTGACTTTTGATCCTAGCCCTTTAAATTCCATTTTTTTCTTATAGAAAGAAGTTTTCCAGTCTCTACGATTTCAATGCAGGGGCGTAAATTATGGAGCAGATACAACATTCAAGTAAAGATGTAGTCGATTTTAATTTAAATCTACCAACACTAACACACATTCTCCCCCCTCACATGTGTAATTCTGATTTAACACAACATTTGTAATTTTAATTTGAGCACATTTATAATAGAAACCATTTTTGGACACTCATACAGCCAGAAATTTTATGAGAAAAATCAATTTCAAGATCACTGCAACATATAACTTCTTATTTAATAAAGCATGTTAAATTCTTATTCCACTAGTGTGCTTCAACACTCATATGGCTGATCTAAAAATATATATATAGCATGCATGTACACATAATATGGATGATCTGAATCAGTAAGGATGATCTAAAAATAGCTTAACCCTTAAATATCTTTCTTATTTAAAAAAGTTTTACAATACAAAAATTGTCATTCACCACCCCATTTTAATTCTTTAACAACAACAACAACAACAACATAATAATAATAATAATAATAATAATATAAAATTATAGTTTTATAGAAAATGAGTTGTCATGACTCTTTAATAAAAAAAATTATGAGTTAAATTATTAAGTTAAGAAAAGCTACTAAATATATGTGTGATTTGTCAAAGATTAAGCACTAATTATTGATCCGTTAGAATTGATGAAAGTTAAATAGTTCTATATTTAAGTTAATGCTTTTAACTTAAATTATTTTGACATCTAAAAAAATTAATGCTTTTAACTTAAATATAGGATTATTTTGACATCTAAAGAAATTTAAAATAAATATAAAGAAGGAATAATGGATCTAATAATCTAAACTTTTAGTTATTGGCCGGAAGTGGTCCCAACTTCAATAACCGGTTGTGGTCCCAACTTTTCGTATATTGTAAACCAATTGACTTTTACTAAAAAACATTAATTTCTTTTTATCTCCTTATCGGCAACTTTTTCGTATAATGTAAACAATTGGACCTCTACTAAACTGAAAAGGATAAAAAGACAAAAAGAAATTAAGGTTTTTTTTAGTAAAAGTCCATTTGCTTACAATATGTGAAAAGTTGGGACCACCAACACTTATTTTTTAAGTTGGGACCGTTACCGGCCAACGACTAAAAGTTTGGATTATTAAAATCCATTATTCTAAGAAAAAAAGATATTTAGGGGTTAAGCTATTAGGCCATGAGGTATACCTTAACCATTCTTAACTCGATATAAGCATCACATCACCCGTTTTTCCCCTTTAACTCAACCTCATCCTAAGTAAATAGTTTAACCTTATTAGCTCTACCTCACCTACCATTTTTTAATTATTTGAATTTAAAATATTTAGATTAAATACAAAATAAATAATAATAATAATAATAATTCAATTTCATTAACTTCGCTAAAATGAACATTCATAATAAATTACATTAATTTCTTATTCTTTTTTGCTAAGTTAACATATTAATCAAGTGAGGTTTTAACACCCTTAACATGAGGAGTGTGTGGTTTGAAAGACATGTTAACTTGTCATGTCATTTTCAACATCAATAAAATTAGAGTACTTTCCAGTTTGTTATCTTGTAAATTGTAGCTTCTTGCTATGTTTTTCTTGTTGTGTTAATAAGAGGTTCCCGTTGTCATTAAAAAAAAAATAATAAAATTAGAGTACTACCTAGGCCTTAAATATATTGGTGAATTGTCAAAGATTAAGCATTAATTATTAATCCTTTAGAATTGATGAAAGTTAAATAGTTCTATATTTAATTTAATGCTTTAAAAACAAACTAATATGTTTTCCAAATAGGATTATTTTGACATCTAAAAAAATTAAAATAAATATAAAGAAATTGTATTTAGGGGTTAAGCTATTAAATATATGTGTGAATTGTCAAAGGTTAAACATTAATTATTAATCCGTTAGAACTAATGAAAGTTAAATAGTTCTATATTTAAGTTAATGTTTTTAAAACAAACTTTATATGTTTTCCAAATAGGATTATGTTGACACCTAAAAATATTTAAATAAATATAAAAGTTAGGATTATTTTGACATCTAAAAAAAGATTAAAATAAATATAATAGCATAATAATATTCGATTTCGTATGTGAACCGCATCACGTATTCAAAATAACATACCCTTGATGGCTATTTGTTTTGTATATTGAATATCTTTTCCTGAAATGTCCATTTTAATGTAATAAGAAATAGAATTATTTATTTGGGTTCAAAATCACTTAAGTCACACCTTTGATTTCTTCTTCTCCTTGTCACACTTTGATGTTGCATCATAGTTTATTTGATCAGGCTATATCATTATCAGTTAGAGCACTAGAACTCGTCGGTTTTGATTTAGGCATCCGGTTGCGCTTAGGTGTTAACAAGTGGGATTTCATTTGATTTACGATGATGGTGTTTTGGGAAGGGTATGTAAGTGATGAAGTGATGGGTACATTTGCTCCGATCGTGGTGTATTGGTTGTATGCAGGGTTTTATCAGTCGCTACCAACAACAACTCTGGATAAATATCGGCTGCACACGAGGAAGGAAGGAGATGCGAAGAACATAGTGCCGATGAGTTCGGCTATCAAAGCTGTGTTGGTTCAACAACTATCGGTTTCCCACCTCCTGTTTTTGGTATGTTATGTTTGTTTAATGTTAAGTTTTTACAATTGCTTGGTTGTTTGATGATTGTTTCCTGGATAGATGTGTGCTAAAAAGATATTTTAGGTTGATATTAATATTCTAAAGAAATTATGAAGTTTATCGTATATTACATTTCACCTTTACAGAAATCAAAACAGTTAAATACTACTAATTCAAACTTTAACTTTTTTTGAACGACAAAATATCTATATTGACTCATCGCGCCTCCCCATTGAAGGCTCGGTCTCACTAAACAGGGTCGGCTTAAGCCTAAGTATTTTGAGGCTGGGGCTTTAGGCCTCCAAATCAGGCCCCATTTTTTTATATGTGACATATGGGCCGGGCTGAATGTGAATGTTGGTGTATCGTGTATGCAGGCCTCACATATGAAACAACCAGGGAGTAGGGAATAGGGCATTATTGCGAGAAGAAACTAATTAAGAAAATTTTATTAAAATTTTGCATCTATTAAAGCTAGAAAAGTAAAGTTAATCTAAACATATTTTTACTTATACAAAAAATATATAAAAATACAAAAACAAAATTTAACTCCACCAACAATAAACCTTTAAGTTTATTGGGGAAAGTTATTGTACAAATAAAGTTAACGTACTAAACGTACGAATAGAATGAAAAGGCAAAAAGCACGCGATGACATTTTTGTAATTATCTACTTGTAGGATAATTATCAAAATTACTCTACAAGAACATCTTAAAGATCAAAATTACTCTACAAGATCATTTGTAGAGTAATTTTGATAGTTATTGATAATTACGAAAATGCCACCGCGCTTTTTTGTCTTTTCCTTCAGTTTGTACGTTTTGTATGCTAAAGTTATTTGTATTTGATCTTTACTCTAAGTTTATTTTGCCGGTTCGAAGTCCGGGTAAAAGATGAGGTTTTTCTCAAATAGTGTTTTTTTTGGGAAAAAGGCCTCGAGTTTTTATTTCGCCTTAAGCCACCAAAATGGTTGAGCTGGTCCTGTTACTAAGGCCAGGTGGTTGTTCATTACAATAGGGTCACGCTAACATAGAGAGTGACACGACGTTAAACTGGATAAAAAAGATATATATTGCTATATGATGTCTTACAGCAATCATTTGACAACTAATTTGTTCATGTCCAATGTAGGTGACATCAAAGACAGATTTGGTTGGGACTCATGAAATCCAGCCACCCCTCCTCATACAGATTTTCCAAATCATCATTGGAATGTTTGTGATGGACATATGGCAATATTTCATGCACCGTTACATGCACACAAACAAATTCCTATATCGACATGTCCATGCACAACAATCACAAACTGGTCGCGCCTTATGCAATAGCGGCGTTTTATAACCACCCTATGGAAGGTGTATTCGACACGATTGGTGGCTCCATCGCCTTTCTTGTCTCAGGAATGACTGCGAGAACCGCGATCCCATTATTCTGTTTGACTGTGGTGAAAACAGTTGATGATCATTGTGGACTTTGGTTACCGGGTAATGTTTTTCATATGTTGTTCCCAAACAATACTGCTTTTCATGACATCCATCATCAACTACATGGATCAAAGTACAATTTTTCACAACCTTTTTTCCCAATTTGGGACAAGCTTCTTGGGACCCACATGCCGTACAATCTCGTTAAACGGCCCGAAGGAGGTTTCGAGGCAAGATTAGTAACTAAAGACTAAGTCATCTTCATTGTGTGATCAAATCAAAACATTGTTTTATTTGAGGGGAACTATGAATCACAATCAAGTGAATTTTCTGGTAATGGTTCTCTCAAGTTCAAACTATGGATTGTTTTAACATAATATTTATTCCATTCTTTCCTTTTCTCCATTTTCGTTGCCTTCTTAGGTTTGAGTAGTCTAGTAAATTTGTGTAACTTTTGTAATTCGTACCTGGATATTTATATAAATCGTGTTTACTGAGTATGATGATGATGATGATGATATTTATATAAATCTTGTTTAGTGAGGTTTACTGAGTATGATGATGATATTTATATAAATCGTGTTTAGATTATTGTAAGATTAAAATGTTTAGATGTTATTCTCGAAATTCATCTTCTGTCATAATGGATTAAACTTATAGCTTATTAACTGTAAAGTAATCTCAGTGTTTTTTATTGAAAGTTATTCCAATCATTAAATCCGTAAATATAGGGTTGTAAACGAACCGAACAAACATGAAGAATGCCTTGTTCGTGTTCGTTCGTTAAGAAAATAAATGTGTTCACGAACGGTTCATCAACACTTACCGAACGAGATTTTATGTTCGTGTTCGTTCATTAAGGTAATGAGCGTGTTCACGAACGGTTCACGAACAAAAACGAACACAAATAAATTTAGCGAACGCGACGAAGGATAAAGGTGGATGACCCAAAGTAGCACTGGAACTTGAATCCCTTAGTGGAATGGAGGTCGATCGTATTCGTCTATGTAAATAATGAGAAAGGAAAGGAAAATGATGCATAAACAAGGTGAAACGAAGTTTTCTAGTTTAATTGTTAGGGTAATAAAATATTAATATAAATAAAAGTTAATAATATAAAAATTATAGATAAAATATATGAAAGTACAAAAATCTTTAATTAAAACACAAACATACGAGCATAAACGAACACAAATGAACAAATGTTCATGAACATGCTCACGAACACCTTATCTAACGTTCACGAACACAACTGAACGAATGAGACCTCTGTTCGTTCATTTAACTAATTGAACGAAATTTCTTGTTCATGTCCGTTCGTTTATTAGATGAACGAACATAAACGAACTTCCCGCCGAACGGTTCATGAACTGTTCGCTAAACATTCGATTTGTTTACAGCCCTACGTATATATGTATACTCAATGGTTAAGATTCTAAGTAAACCTAATGGGTCAACAATGGTGTATTAATATTTTGCTTAGTTGATGCAAGAACTAACACCATTTATACACTTATATGAGAGGATTCAGAATCCTTCCATCAAATTATGTGAGAGAGGTTTTGATATTATAAATAGTGGTTGTATGTGGTTGTGAGTGGAGAAGAGAGAAAATGTTACTGTCCATCTGTATATTTGAGGGGACATTGTTTAACCTCTATTATTTTTTTAATATATTTTGAAAATGGTTATGAATGAAGTAAAGAGAAAAAAGTAATAATAAAGGTAAAAAAATATTATTTAATTGAAATGAGAGAGAAAATGTAGTTGTTTTTAGTGTAATTATAGGGTAAAAATGGTGAAACAAACGGATGTGAATGCTCTGATGCTCGATCCCCTATTGCTCTCGCCGACACAACAACAGCCGGATCCTGGTACGCTAGGTCACATTAGCCGGCAGATCAAGATCCACCAGCATAGACGAGGCGACTCTCTCTATTTTTGTGTTACATATTCAGTTATATCTTTTTTTTTGTTATGTATGTACAAACTAATGCTATATATGTGTGATGTTTTGTTTTATACTGTTTAGCATGTTTAGTTGGCTACGTATCAAAAGTAGTTTAGTTTTGATATATTTGAGTTTGATTTTACCGCTCCGTGTTCTTTGATTTTTAAAGCCTCTCGAAGACTAATCAGGGTGATTTTTATGTGATTAACCCTTGTCTTGGGTTTGACTACTATGTGATCCACATAGAAAAAGACCTAGAGAAAGCACATCACACGCTGACCAAGTTCGCCGGAGCTTCTTCCTTGAGTCTTGAACCCCATCTCATTTGACAAGAAGCCCAAGCCCTTCTCCTCTAAGAGCACTAGTTGCCTTTCAAATTATAAAATAAAAAACAATAGATATTTGTATTTTCTATGTTTTTACAAAACAAAACCTTAATAAATGCTAAAACAATAAATATTAGGCAAAAAAAGGTATTAAAATATCACTACAAAAATATAAAATAAAAAACGATAAATATTCTAATTTTTATGTTTCTACAAAATAAAACCTTAATAACTACTGTTAAAATGTTAAATATTTGACAAAAAAGATAAGAAAAAAAAACCTTATTACACAAGACTTACATCGTAAAAAACCAAAAAAAAAAAAAATTGCCCAAATTGAACCAAAAAATACATTAGTTGCATATTGGTTGAGTATTGGCCAATACACAACGCACAAGGTTGACTCAAAATCAAAGATCAACACTAATCAGGCTCTCATTTTGTAGCGTAAATCCTTAATTTTGAAGCACCCTATGCCTCGCATATTGACCAATACGCGGCCTATACGCAACCACAGGATGTTAAAATAGTGTCTTAATAGATTCACCCTTTTAAAAATACATATTAGAAAAAAAAAAGAAGCAAAAAAAAAGAAGATATAAATATTGGTAAGTTTGAGGAGTTAGGAAGCATCTAGATGCTACGCTCTTCTTCTTCTTCTAACCCGACCCATTTATTTATTTATGCTACAAACCCTTTTCATATCCATTATCATCATTCCAGTTCCAGTGAAGATCGATTCTCTCGTTTCAGTTATAACCTGCAACAATGAGGTATCATTCCTCTTCGTTTTCATCTTCAATCTATCTGATTCCTTCACACCTCTCTGTGTATGATTCCTGTTAGTTTGATGATGATTCGATTTACGGGACGTTTGTGCCTTATGAAAACGTTTTATGTCTGTTGTTAATTGTTTTGGAATACTGAATTTCACCTTGTTCAACGATTTCCTCAAGTTTTCGTCGATTCATTGCGGTGTAATTTTAGGTTTTCTGTATCATCTTCAATGTATGCTTGTTCGTAGCAACGAATAGAGAAACAAATTATATATGCTGTCATTTTGGATTGTGGAAATCTGATCACCATGCAAAACGATCTCGTTTCATCCTGCTTTTTTAGAGCTCATAAGCTAGTTTATTTATTTATTATAATAATATAACATATTATTTGTTATTTAGTTAGTTTATTATAATGTTTTATATAATAGTCTTTTGTTAAATAAATAAATAATAGGCATGTTTAAGCTTGGGATTAGGCTCGGTCTCGTTTACTAAACATGCTTAACTTTAGGCTCAAGCTTGTAGCGAATTGATCTTGAGCAGCTCACGAGCAGCTTGGCTCGCCTAAGTGGTACTAAAAAACTATGGAAGTCCTCATTATAGGTTTTGATGATGAATCTAGACCCTGTCTTGTGTTGGACGTAATTCCCGTACTCGATCGTATGAGGCGGGTTGGGCCGGCTAATTTGAGTTATGGATTAGTGGGTTATTTGGTTAAGCTAATTAGAGATAAATTAAATGAGTTATATTTAATTTATAATAGATAGGTTAGATAAACATGTGGGTTTATTCTATTATTATCTAGTTAGGAAGTTGAGTCCTACTCTAATTGTAACCAAGTCATGTCCTATATAATCTGATCAAAGTTGTGATTAAGGTTAAAAGAAGGATAATCAGTTTTGAGTTATTTTCTGATTAATAAGATTGAGAGTTATTCATCTTAAATTCTTTTCTTCATTTTTTCTATTCGGTTTGATTGTCAATTGGGACTTGATCTTGTAGTTTAAGTACATCTCTATACAGACATTTTGATGGTTGCGAGTATTATCTTAAGTCGGATTGGTTTCGTTAACCATAATTTTGCTGACTGGTGTATCCTGTGTTGTAGTTTAAGTAGATCTGTACAGACATTTTAGTGATTTCGAGTTTTATCCTGTGTTGTATTGGCATTTTTCTAATCTTGTTTGTTTATGAACATGTGTTAGTCGACATCCTACTTTGAAGTGGGCTCAGCGGGCCGATGTGCTGTTCATCACAATTGATCTGCCCGACGCAAAAGACGTGAAGCTTAAACTGGAGCCGGAGGGTAAATTTTACTTCTCTGCTACTGCAGGAGCTGACAATGTACCTTATGAAATTGACATTGAGCTTCATGACAAAGTGAATGTGAATGTAAGCATGATAGTTAATCAGTTATACTCTTAACCTGTTGTATGTATAGTGATTGAGGAGTGAACTAATTAATCTGGAAATCGCAGGAGAGCAAGGCTAGTGTCGGGTCGAGAGCTATTGTGTACCTTATCAAGAAAGAAGAAAGTAAATGGTGGAATAGGCTTGTGAAGCAAGAGGGGAAGACTCCGACGTTTCAAGTGGATTGGGATAAATGGGTAGATGAAGATGAGATGGATGAAAAAGGTTAGCGTTTTTTATATTGTTTAAAGTTGAATCGAGGGGGGCTTAAACAAGCTTGTTTAATAAGCGAGTTGGAGCACAAGCTTCACTTATCGAGCTCAACTTCGCATATGTTTATTTGAATATGCTGATAATGTGGTTTTAAATATGCAGCTGGAGCTGATATGGACTTTGGCGAGATGGACTTTTCTGTAAGTACAGCGTTTACATGTCTTCGGAAGTGATTCATTACAAATTTAATGAAGCGTTTAACATGAGATTTTGTTTACTTTGTATGCAGCAACTTAACCTAGGAGGCGGTGGAGGCTTTGATGCAGAAGGTGTTGATGACGGTAAAAAATCTATTTGATCTATGTGTATTCGATCTATCAGATATTAAATATTATTGATCTTAGTTGCAGAGGATGAAGATAGTGACACAGAAGAAGAAGAAGAAACGAAGGAAGGTGAAAGTATAAGTAAAAAAGAAGCTGCACCACCCCTTGGTAACCAAGTCGAGGCAGGAGCTTGAGCTATAAGATTTCGTTTTGATCAAAACATATGGCTAAAAAAACTGATGGTTTAGATATGGTTTGAGAGTTATATAGTTTATCTGCTTCATGTCAGTGTTTAGATGGATGGGTTTGTTTCAGCTGTTTTGTGTTGTTATTGTGAACCTATTTGTCCTAATCTAGATGGTTTTATCTTTATCTCAATTTGATGATTCAAGGATTCAATTGCTTATCGAAGTTGTAAATATCGTTTGGCACGAAGAGGGATGCCCGAAAATAAAATAACTAACATCTTATATGGTAGGATAGAAGAGGGATGCCCAAAAATAACAATCACCCAAAGTCGAAGCAATTAATTATGAACAAACAAACACGATATGATAAAGTGTATCATAATTGACAATGTATATTCATAAACCATGACGAACAGAAACTCTAATATCTCATTTGGCATCCAAACTTATGTATTCAAACACAACATAAAAAGAACTTAACTTCATGATGAACAAGCGGCATATATTATGGTTTTCTGGCCTCAGGTAGGGCCATAGGCAGCAGCAGCTCGGAAGGAGGACGCAATGTACATACCATCTCCTTCGTCTTCCCAAAGTACACCTGGAATTGCCACGTCAGCAGTCATTAAACTAAGCGAATTGCCATGTCAGCACAAGATGAACAAACAAACACACCAACCTGGTCAAGTTGATTCCTCAGCTTTCCTTCCAATTCTTCTATCATCTTTCCCATATTGCATAAATGACCATCTTCGACACACAAGTCCGTTTTCATCTATTCAACATATTCAGATTTCGAAAATAAGTTTATCATAAAATGAAAGTATTTTGCTAATTTGTGCTTTAAGCATTTATAAATTACCTGTCTCCTGATGGATCCTGACAAATTAAAAGTGCCGGATGTGTCACCGTTTGTAGTTAACGACAGCATTATAGTACTTGTTAAACAGTAATGAGCCATTCCTTGCACTTCTGGCCCCACCTGAAGCAGTTAAAAATTTACAATGTCACAAAAAGTTGGGAATATATCTTTTTTTCGATAACAAAAATATAATAATAAACAAATAAAGCAAATAAAATACCTGGATAACATGAATGGCCTCCCACCCACCCTCATGAAGATAACCTCTTTTACCATGTGCATACTTTGATCCATCTTTTAATTAAAAAAAAATTATATTAATAATAAAGTATGGGACTTTACTGTTAAGGTTTATAAGTTTAAGAAATGATCATGCTAAAACCTTTTTTAATCAAGAAGCAGGCTACGAAGCCGTCATTGTCATCATCTTCCCACAGATATACTGATGAAATACCGCCTTCATAATACCTAACAGATAATTAAATCAACAATGACAACAAGCCATTTACAAAAAAACAGTTAGGGTTAGGTTGGAAATTGAATACAATTTAAGACGAGGTGAGTAAAGGACCTCACTGGTCACGATAAACTGTAAATATTTCATTTGCTTCGATTTCTAGCTTCCTTAATTCAGATGATGGATAAATCCCCTCTTCCAATGGTGGATGATATTTATTTGACCATGGTGATCTGCAATAAAATATGAAGAAGAGTTAAATTCAATTTTGCTCCTTGAGGTTTGACAAAAAACATCCATTTTCCTCCAAAAGATTTAAAATATCGATTTACCTCCAAAAGTTTTATCAATTGTTTCATTTTTATCCAAGCCTCTAACAACATCCATCTTTTTCGTTAAGTCTAACCTATGTGCCTGTCATGTGATGGGTATCTTGGTCATTTTCCATACTAAAATAAAAAATCCCTACACAAATACTTAACGAAGGAGATGGATGTTGTTAGAAGTTTGGATAAAAATGAAACAACTCATAAAACTTTTGGAGGTAAATCGATGTTTTAAATCTTTTGGAGGAAAATGGATATTATTGTCAAACCTCAGGGAGCAAAATTGAATTTAACTCTATGAAGAATGAGGAACTTAACGTAATATGACAATAACAAGAAGTTGAACCAAGTTCTAGAAGCCATTGATCAAATGGCGTATAATTAACAGCTTAAAAAAAACCAAGTTGAACCAAGTTCTTCATTACATATATAAATAGAAGCAATATTGTTACCTGTAAGAGTCAGCATCTCTGTTGTACTCACATAAGATGAAATCTTTTGCATTATCCACATCACATAAGACCTGTTGTTCAGAGTAAAAAGACTTAAAGAGTGAAGTTGCAAAACAAAAGATAACCATAGGATTTTAAAAAGATCCATACAAGAGAAGAAGATATAGTATGCATAACATTTACATTAATGCATATTTGTTTATGGCAAAACGCATCTTGAACTGAAATATGATAAATCGATTATAAAGTTATAATTCCACAACACCTTGACCGTAAAGCCTGCACTATTTTCCTTCGCAAAGCAAATTGTACAACATTTTTTTGTAGAATTCAATTGTGTTTGATCAACGATAACTACGGCTACATAAACATAAAGATAGCTGCAAGAAGGTTTTAATATGCACTAAAACAGTAGTCCGCTAACTACAAAATCCGTCAATAGACACCGGAAACCGACAAAGCAAGATTATGATCGTCTAGGAAGCCTTCATCAATCAAACACATGAAATTCGATAAAAATTGCTAAGGTCACAAACTGAACCTTATGTCAACAAGAACCAAAACCTCAACTGCATCTAAAATAACATCATCTGCCATAGTGCCATACTTATCAACTCTTAGATCCAAGCTATTCTCACTAACTGCATGGTTAATCCTTCAACAAAATCAGATACAGATTCAAAACTATTCAATCCTAAATGATAATTCAGCACTTGTGGATAAAATACAAACCCTAACTAAACCGAAACCGGTCAAATTTCTAGCCCTAGGAACTCCGCTTCTAAATCTCAAACAACAAATCATGCACATAACTGTTCATCATACGGATCCCTAACTAAACTGAAATCGATCAAATCTCTAACCCTAGGAACTCCTATTTTGAATCTGAAGCAACATATATGATAAAATATACTCAGAAATTTATAATAATGGAAATTAGGGTTTGAAAAACAAAAAAAAGGTGAAAAGCACCTGAAGAGGCTGATCAATTTGAGAGAGTAGATCGGAAGAGTGGTCCGGCAGGAGGCTGAGGAGAGCGGAAAGAGCGGTTTCGGTGTGTTTTGGGGGCATTCTTCTCATCAATCCCATTGCTGCTTCCATTGTTTTGATCTGAAACTTTCCCTCTCAACAAACAAACCACCATCTGCTGCTTATATATATCTGGCCGGCATTCATTTGAACTAATTATACATTTATTATTATTATTTATCAATCAAATGGTCCCTTCTCTTAGGATGAGTTCGGTACGGATAGAGGTGTACAAATCGTTTTTTTTAATAATCGGTTTCAGTTTTTAATCGAATCGGTTTTTTTCATCCAAATTAAAAACCGGTTTTTTCATCCAAATTAAAAACCGGTTTTCTTTAATAAATGGTTTCGGTTACTAATCAGTTTTTGAAACCCAAAACAGTAACCGGTTTGGATCGGTTTTAACCGGTTTATTCCAAAAAAAAAACGGTTTTTTACCGGTTAAAACCGGTTTCGGTTTAAAACCAGTTTCAAATCTCAAGATCCCTAACCGGTCTACAACCGCTGGTTCGGTTCGGTTCTAAAACCGGTTATAAAAAAACCAGTTTCGGTTTTTTTCCCAATTTCGGTTTTAAAACCGGTTTTTTTGTACACCTCTAGGTACGGAGTAGGGATGACATTGGTACCGCTATCGGTACCGAAAATCGTCAAATATATTGGTACCGAAAACCTTCGATACGGTATGGTATGATATCAGTATTATTGTGTAAAATTCGATAAAATACTAATGCCGTATTCAAAATACCGGTACCGAAAACTCCAAAAAGTGTGTATCGAATCGGCACGAGAAATTCGGTACCGGTCTGGTACCGATACCAAGTCCCAAATGTTCATCACTAGCACCGAATGTACCTGTACCAAAAATACCGATCCTAAAAAAATCAAAATTGGGTACCGGTATTGAAAACGCTCAATATGATACGGTACGGTATTGAAAGGTGAAAATCGGTAAAATGTTGGTATTGTACTGTACCATAATTTTATTTGTATCAAACCAAAAGAACTGATCCTGAAAACACTAAAAAGTGGGTACCAAAATTTTATCAGGTAACATATTGGTTTAGTACCGGTACCAAAATGCTCATCCCTACCTTTCTTTGCTCATTATTCACTTTTCAATCATTCCTCGTTCCATCTTTGGTCGGATGATAGAGGCTTATGCATTTTATGTCACACCCCGACCCGCAGCGGAAAAGGTGATCGGGGCATGATTGGGTTATCATCAAAGCTCATGACATTTATTATAACGTTTCATATTTATTATTACAATTTAAAGGGAAACATACAATCATAATTACATCATGTTCTACACATCATTCTAGACTTCATTATTTTCTTCTAAGGCATTTCCTATGTTTTCCTTGCTTCATCCTGTTCACCTGTATCATGTATAAAAATGGTTTTTGGATAAACACAAAGTTGGCGAGTGAATCCTATGAAAAACATTTGAACAAGTTTATTGAATTGATTATAAAATAAAGTGCACAACCACATATGAGTAAATATAGATGTAAACTTATTCACAAATCACTTAATATTAAATAATGCACACACATACAATAATAGATTGTTTTGAGGCACGCGTTGCTCAACTCGTCTCCCACGAGGAACTGATGGGCCTAATGAATGAGTTTTGAGGCACGCGTTGTTCTACGAACTGATGGGCCTAATGAATGATTTGCATACAACTTGACAATATGAAATACGTAACTACAAACAATATATACATTCTAAGTTTAGATCACAATATGGTATGGCACAAGTTTAAATAAACGAGTTAATTTTAGTGACACATGACACACCCCAAAACGTGTAATTAAAAAGGGGAGTTGTAAGATTCACTCACATTGGGTGCGTTCGGTTGATGATGTTGAATGCGCACGAAGTTTGATTTAACCACGAGTGAAACTAACCTAGATAATAACATAATGGTTCGGTAAATAAGCGGATTTTATTAATCAATTTTAGTAGGATTATTGGATATATTTTTGTGAGTTTAAGGCTATTTTCTAACTTTAAAAATGTTATTTTTAAGTATTTTTAATTGATTTTTAACTAAAATAAATAAATAAAAATAATAAAAAAATGTTGACTTTTTGACCGTTGACTTGTTGACCGTTGACTTGTTGACCGGTTTTATTGTGTAATTGTATGCGCCGGGTGAGGCTCGAACCCGAAACCTCCCGTTCGCGTGCACGCAGCTCTACCAACTGAGCTACGTGTCTAACCTGAAATATTTCTGTTTTTAATTATATTTATATAATAATTAGATTTATCCGAAAATCATTTATTTTAAAAGACGATTTAATTGCATGACTCGGTGCTCGCCACAGGTCTCGAACCCGGGACCTGTGGGTTAGTTTGGCACACAGTCCACCGCTGGACTGTGTGTCTAACTTGGTAAATAATCTGGTTTTTATTATACTTATATACAAACTAGATAAATTCATTTATGTCCTTATATAAAAAGTTTGATAATTGCCAGAACCGGTGCGGTAGTCTGGACTCGAACCCGCGACGTATGATTTAAACGCGCACACAGTCCACCACTGGACTGTGTGTCTATCTTGGTTATTATTCCGGTTTTCATTAAACTTAAAATCTACTTGCGAGGGAATCCGGTTCAGTTTTAAAAAGAAACATTTTTATTAAGGCGAGTATGCGTGTGACAAGAATCGAACTCGGGACGTATGCGTGTTTATTTGCACACAGTCCACCGCTGGACTGTGTGTCTAACCCGAGATATAACTTGATTTAAATTAAATATATTTATAACCGAAGACTTCATCTTCTTCGTTAAACTTAACCAGAATCGATGTCCGACTGTTTTGACAAAAATAATCAGTTTCTTTAGTAAGTTGTGATTAGCTACATGTGAGATTAATAAAAACGAGAGAGATTAGGTGTAAGATATACCGAACAGAGATCCTCTGTTTCGCCGGCGAAATTCCGATGATAGCAGGTTATTCCGGCGGCGTGTGTCTTGCGGCAGAGGGTCTTCAGGAAGCTTGAGGTGAGTGTGGGTGGCTTCGGTATGAGCTCTAGGTGTTCTGTTTTTAGAGTAAGGCACAGAGGTGAAGGGGTTCGGTTTTCCGGCGAGTTGCAGAAAGTTTCCGGCGAGTGAAATTACGTCGAGAAAGGGTGTGATTGTGAGCGAAAAGGCTATCAGAGGTTAGAGGATGCATTTATAGGGAAGAACATCGACGAATTTGGTCTGATTACCGTCTTGATTCGTCGGTCAATAATTTCTCCGGCGGTTATGACGGATGTCGCGGACTGGACATCGGTTATAACCGATGTAATAGTTAATATACGCGTTAAGACACAAGAAACCGTCAGTGAAAGGCGAAATCGTCGGGATTTCCGACGACTGCGATTTGGGCGCGTCGATTTGAAATTGAGATTGTGATATTTGAATTAATTGTTTCCAATAATGAACAAGAAACACAAGTGGCGGAGTGGTTGAGCGCGTGTGTGTTAAGGCTTTGCTGATACTGGTTGACCCGGGTTCGAAACCCGGCTTCAGCCTTTTATTTTTATTTAATTATTTTTAATACTTTTTCAAATGTAACTTTTATATTCTAATATACTTATTAATTATGTATCGTTTAAAATTAATTTGAGCATTAAATACGCAACGGAATTTTTAACTGATTGTTCGGTTAATAAACGAAGCGGGTTTGGTAAATCCGGTTTTTGACGGATGTTACAGTATCCCCTACTTTTTAGAAATTTCGTCCCGAAATTTAAGTAGTGACATATTTGTCTAAAAATGATGGTGTTTAGTTTGACAGTTACATACTTAGAAAAAGAGTAAGAGTTTAAATTTTTTGTTTGAGGCGGTAACGTTCCTTGTAAGGGTTGAGTACCCTGCTACAGGAATCGCTTTTTGTTGCCTACGGTAAAAATATTGATAAGCGGAGTTGATTCACTAAGTATGATAACCTTTAATCAGTTGGTATATACATGGAATAATGGTCAAGTTATTACAAGTCTATTTAATTTTAATAAAAAAAGATATAAAACTTTATCAAGCAATAACTAACTTAAAGTTTTTACGCTATGTCTAACTAAAACTTAAATTATAAATGCACAATCATATCATAAATGGGGCATGTTCCTTACAAATGCAAAATATCATCCACATGGAGACCCACTTTATGGTCCAACCATCTTTTTACATCTTTTTATGAGTGCAAGAATGAAGAATGTCTGGGCCATATTCAGTAATCTTCTTAAATGTCAACAGCAAATCGTACTAGATATAATAGTTAGTTATGTTTGGGATGGGACCCATATCCTAACTTGCTCATCAATATTCTATTTATGTATAGTGATATCAAGTATTAAATTTGTTTAACAAACTAAAATAAAAGAGAAAATGTATGTGAAAAGTTTCAAAGAAATATAAACCTAACTAAAGTAAATATTTTTTTTGAAAGGTAAGTTTTATTAACAAACGCCAACCTTCAACAGATAGGCTTGTCACTACAAAACACCTTACATCAAATTAAATTTACACCACATGTCGCAAGACACCGATCTATTTCTATACCATAAGAAACTGAGTGTCTTGATATCCTGCATAATCTTCCCCACATTTGTAAACCTTTTTTTCATTTATCGTTTTCCATAAAATCTAACCCGAGACCATTAAGATACCTTTAAATGCTTCCTTTGCTATCCGCCCTAGCCCCATATGCTCATGAATATCAGAGCTTATTATATTCCAAACGTCTGTGGCGATAAAACATGAGCAAAGAAGGTGTTACAAGGGTTCGGCCTCTTCAAAAAGGACACACGCTAAATCTCCAATGTCACAGTTCCTCGCATGAAGAGCATCAACTGTGGGGACCCAATTCATAACCACTCTCCACATAAAGATGTTACATTTCTTCGAAACCCACGTGCACCACTCAAAGACAATACTGCCACAATATTCTACTTCACTCCTTAGAAAATTACTAACCGCATCAACCAAAAACTCCCTTTGGCTCCCACCTGTCCACACCTAGCTATCTCGCCTGGTCGACATCCTAACCTCATCAAGTAACCCGATTAAATTAGACCACTCATTAACTCAATTTCTGAAGTCGACATACGCAACCAACTCCACAACCCAAGGAAACTAGTTGTATCTTTATTGAACTGTTCACAAACTTTGCATTTCTTCTCACTTTATAGCCTAAAATGATTAGGAAACCGCCCCTTTAATGGTTCCTTACTCACCCAAGGATCAAGCCATAGTCTAATGCTCGCACCATCTTCATTATGCCTTTAAATAGATGGTTTAAGTTGAGGTTATTAACTTTCACCTTCTCAATCAAACCTACAATATTCTTCTAGACGCCTGTCATCGAGCTATTAACCGGAAGCGGCGCCTAACGTCTTTTAGTATCACGTAAGGCGCCGATAACAGATTTCCATAGAATCTTTGGCTCGTTCCTATATCTCCACATCCATTTTGACAGAAGAGCTATATTGGTGTCTTCTACTATAGAAGAGCTATATTGGTGTCTTCTAATATAGACAAACCTAAGCCACCAACCCTTATAAAAGACGCTACCCTATCCCACGAAACCCAACTTATTTTAATTATGTTCACCGAACCTCCCCACAAAAATTTTCTAATAATAGCTTCCAAACCTTGAATAACCTGAGCCGGGGCGTTAAACAGGGAAAAATAGTAATTTGGAAGGGCCCCATGACCGAGTTAATTAAAGTCACCCTTCCCATAATAGACAATGTATCCGCTGAGAGAAAAGCCTCAAAAATATCAAATATAAAGTTCCAATTTGCCACTTTATTCATATTCGTTCCAACCAAAATGATGGAAGCAAGCATGTTTTTTTACAATTAAACACCGTGGCCATACCATCCACTTCCACCTCCTCTACTCCAATACTAAATATACAAGACTTCCCCATATTTATTTTTAATTCTGAACATAAATAGAAACTACGCAGTAATGTAGTAACATTTTTTACATCATTCACCCATCGTAACACAATCATTCACATAAAGAAGGTGAGAAAGGGTCGGTCCATTGCCTCTAAAATCACATCTAACATAAAACAAAAAAAACCTCTATGTTTTCTAGAAGCTATGGACTCCTTTGTTCACTTTTTTTATGCGCATTCTCACTCATCCACATATTACTTGTCATTCGAGTTATCAAAATCGTATCACAACATAAATGGGTTGTGATGACGTGGCTATGAAGCCTGGCGTGGGGCGTGGGGGGGAGCGATGATCTGGATGACTGGGATTGGCTAGGCGTATATGACCGTTTAGGGTAGCCGTTTGCCATGGCGGTTTAACTAGCTGAAATCAAAATTTTAAAAATCTTTACCAATTTTTACCTATAAATACTCACCCCAAACATCAATATTTTTCACATATACTTTCTTCAAACCAAAAGTAAACACAAATCTTCATCCAAAACCACACCAAAAAACGAAAATGGTTCATTGGACTGAGGAGGAGGAAATAACGTTAGTTACGTCGATCGTTGACGCACAACAAACCCTACGTTATGGTCAAACCGCTTATTGGACACAAGCGTTTCAGCAATACCAACAACAAAGGCGTGTCAACATAAATGACTTGTCCGGTAATAGGTTGTTTAATTATTTTTAAATCAATTTGTTAACTACTTTGTTTCTTATCGGGTTGGAAACCTATATCGGCATTCGATTTTATAGTTTTGTATCTATATAAAACACGTTTTGCTAACCTCTTATGTATGTTTCTTTCAGTTGTTATACCAAGTTCTATCAACATACCAGTAGTCCAGTACTATAATAAACTTAACTAATACCGACCTATGGGAAGGATAAAATGGAAACACCCTTGTGGTGAGAAAACGTAGGAGACTCAAAGCTCCTGACATTTTTTTTGAAAAAAATCACACATGTAATATACATGTTTTGAAGGGTTTTGAGCAAAAAAAATCTGAAAAGTGCCGACCAGATTAAAAAAAATAAACAAGTTTTTGTGTAACATATGGTACATTTATGTGTAACATATGTTACAGTCGCGTTGCTAAAAACTTGTTTATTTTTTTTAAATATCCATTCGGTGTTTTTTTTTATTTTTTTTTCTCAAAAACTTTAAAAACATGTATATTACATGTGTAATTTTTTTAAAAAAGAAAAAATATCAAGAGGTTAGAATTTCTTAGATTTTCTCACTTAAAGAAGTTTTCTCTATGTACTTACACTAATATCCATCACAGATATACATAAAATCCCAATACATAAAATCCCACTAGTGATAAACTTTTGATCAAGTATCAACTATATAATAACTAACTATAGAATATAATAAAGCATAGTTGATATCACTTCCACTTTCAACTTTACAAATATTAAATCACAACCCCATTAACCAACCCCTCACTCTCATCTGCCGGCCATGGTGGAAATCGAACAAACCGAAGAATCAACGGTCACCACAACCAGCAAGCAAGAAGAATCACAGCCACTCTTAAACACCTCTTCAGAGTCAAAGCCCCGGTCCAAATCGGTGCGAACCAATGTCCCAGAGGTCGAAGTCCACCTCTTCCGCTCCGGTGAAGGTCCGATTGACACCTTCAAATCACCCTTAGGTGGCTGGGACCAAGATCAGCTCGAAGTTCGAGACATATTGGATAAATTTGGGTTCAAATCGGTGTACGCTTTTAATACGCAGTCGGGTAGAGGTGTTCCCATCCGGTTTAACCCTAAAAACGGTCGATCTATTCTTCCGTATAAAGATGGCTCCGTAATTCTCATTGATGGAGAACCTAAGGTAATTTGCTATCTTTTTCCTCATATTTAGTGGCAGTTATTCGTGTTTAAGCCCTAATTGTTGCTGATTTTCTGATAATTGATTGTTGAAAACTGATTACGGCATCATCGGGTTCGAATATAGGTGTGAGGTAGCTTTTATCAGATTAAATTATAGTTAGACCATGTGTAGTGGTTTAGTGAATAATGCCCCCACCCTGGGCGTTTTCCGCCATGTGGCAGTGGGCGTTTTTACAAAAGCTGCGCAGTGGAATAATGCCTCAACCAATCATTACACAATTATTATTTCTTTAGTTTTTCTTAATTAAAACTAATTATGCACGCTGGAAAACGCCGGCGGGGGTGGGGGACGGGCGTTCTGGGGCGTGTTTTGGGGGGGGGGGGGTGCTAACGCCAAAAAATTGGCCACTACGGGTGGTCTTATGAAAGATGGTTTTGCTACTGTACTTAGGGTGCAATGTATTTACATATTTCTTATAGATTTTAGCATAACTTACCCAAAATTTAGCTATAAGTACGCTTTATATATGATTTAACATATAATTAACGTATACGTACAACCTAAAAAGCTGTATGTTCAACATGCTGATGCACAAAACCTTCCTTGTATAATAACTGCGCGTCAAAGAAGCCTGTGCCTTGGCACGCTTTTAAAAACCATGCGCCTCCTATAGATTTGATTGATTTTTAGGTTTAAACGGCTGTATAGAAGGGTTTAGGCACGGTTAAACGCTCCTATACCAGATTAAATGACATGATATGGAGTAAATATCAATGGGACCGATTATCGGCCCTCTACAAATTATTAGTGTCGTATATCCGTCGGGAATACCGGTTCTGATATTATCGGCGATATTGACCGTTATTTTGGATGTGTTGGTTGATGTGGACTCGGAGGAAGATTTCATGGCTATGATCAGATCATGTTTTAAATATTGGCACGTTCGAGTTTTGACTTTTGATATTACTATTTATATTCTATATGTTTTATGTTTTGTATATGTGTATACATAAATTATGCATGATATTAAATTACTGATATTCCACCGCGATAACCTATTGACTGATATTTGATTTTGGACCGCTATAACTGTATAGGATGTGACAATGGGAGGTGGTGTACATTCAGCGAAACCTCTTTTTGGGGTGTATGTATAGCAACACCCTTTTTCTGTTTGATCCTCTCTACCTTTAGTTATGGTCCCATGGACATAAAGTCAGCTTAGTTAAGACTACCTTACCATGATTAGCAGACCGTTTTAAGGTTGGGCAAATGCAGATATATTACGTCAAGTGGCTGATAATCATGTATTTATGATGGTTTGAGAGTCTGCACGATCATTCCTCTATGTTCTATAATCCAAATTGTATGTTCTTGATGTATTTAAAGACTCGACTTTACTTTACTTATTACCCATTTACCCACGGTGGGTTCGATCGTGTTAGTAAAGCCCAATTAAGGAAAACACATTAGTAAGTGAATTCATTGATCAAATCCCATTACAGCCAACAACAATAGTTCTTAGATAGTTTATACTAATATGGGGTAACTAAGGCAGAACTGCACACTTTAGCTTAAGCATGTGCATGTTTAATATACGGATTGCCCTTTCCTTTTAGTTGTTTGGTTTTAGACCTATATGTATCTGCACAAACATATATAAATGCGCCTCTTGTAAGGTGTATCCTCACTTGGATCATTGTTTTTTATATTAACTTGATTCATATATGAATCATTTCTTCAAGGGTTAGGCTTTTTAGATGACCTTTTTATTCAAAACAAGTGCGAGGTTCATACTCAGGTCATATCCAAACGGTCCTATTTTCTTGAGAATGTTAGTGACCTGTGAGTTGACATTTTGCATGCCATGATGCAAGAGGTGAAAAAATAGACCAATCGCTTTAACATGCCAGGACAAATAATTTTTTGTACGGGTCGAAGCAGGATGGCCCGAAACACTTTTTATCAAAGGTTCTGATATTTCTATTAATGGTTAGTGTCTTAGTTGCAAAACTGCATAATTTTTGTAATGTAATAGAAGGTTGTATGCATTAAAAAATACACTTTTTGCGACTTTCAACTAGTTCCTTCTCACCTAACTTTTTTTTAGTTCGAATCGACCATATATAAGTAAACGAGGAGGATGGTAGGGATGCATAGTTGCATGCTTTGTAAAGGTGTAAAACTAGGATGTCGAAATGGGTTAGCCTGAAACACTCTATGTCAACAATTTTTTATCTATGTGGTCAAAAGCGCTACACACTCTGGTAGCCTAGGTTTCTTTAGGCGCATCGACGAATGCACGCACAGGTGCATGGGGTATGAACACTTTTTTTGCCATATTTTTCATATGTGAATTGCTAATGCCCCGATCTCATTCGTCAATTCTTATGTAATCTGATTTTTCTCTCATTCATCTTTTTCTAAGCTGCCTGACGGTCCAAGAAAACCCACTTTCCAACTGATCATTCTCTCTTTTTTCTTTCAAGTATTCAGCATACTTTGCCAATGGCCTAAAAAGACAGTCTTGTTATTTCTTGGGCTTTCTTTTACTTGTTTGGGCTTCCTTCTTTTTTCTTGAATGGGCTTTGAACTTTGAAGCGTGTTTATTCTTTCTGCAATTATTAGTTTTCTATTTCTATTATATATATGTGTGTGTGTGTGTTATTTTATTTATTGTTGCCCTCTTTTTTGTATTGGGTGTGCCTTTTTTTGCGCCTTTGACTACCTAGGTTTTTATTTTTATTTATGAATAATCAGTTATATTTCACATGTGATTGCAAAATTACGTTACTTCAGTTATAGTCGTTTTTTGAAATAAAATGATTTAGATGGTTATATGAATTAAAAATACACTTTCTACACTGTGGGTGAATTTCAACCCATTTCTTTTTACCTAGTTTTTTTTTTAGCCCATTTGACGTGCTATAAGACTAAACATTACAAGTAAACTAGTAAGATAAGAGAGGAACTCGTCCGGAAGGTTTGATGGCGACTTAAACTATCTGTCCGGCGGGGGATTGTTTTAGCTGAAAGCAACCTTTCTCTCATCTTTCTATCCTGCATAGAAGATCGGGTAATCTTCTTTTTCTTCTGCTGGCTACCAAAGGGGACTTTTCCTGCTAATCAATAAGCGACGCTGCTTTAGCTTTAAGCCGTTATAGTTCGATTCGGATCAGGCAAGTCCTTTTGGTCAGTTCGCTCAGCTCAGGTGATCCTCCCTTGTCTTCCCTAACACTCAGAGGTGTTCTGGTTTGAGAAAAGAGCACTGGGCGAGCGACCTGAATGAATAAGATATTGACCGTAGACTCGTAGAGGTAATTAGGGTGTAAAAGAGCCGAGCTCGACTCGTTACTAGTTTTATTTTCAATGCTCAAGCTCGGCTCGTGAGTAGTTTTTTCAACTTCAAGTTGGCTCAGGTTAGGCTTGTTTATTTATATACATTTTTAATTGTTTTTTATATAAAACATAATATATATTATTTAGTTTTCTAATCATAATATTATATATATTAATTATTTTTTATATAAATATATATTATATTAAATTAAAATTATATAAACAATAGGCTCGGTTAGGCTTGCGAGCCAACTTGAGCTCGATAAGTAAGGCTTGTGCTCATTTATCAGACAAGCTTATTTTTAGACTTGAACTCGTTTAAGCTCGGTTCGATTCGAGCTTTTAGCGAGCTGATCTCGGGTAGCTTATGAATTGCAGATTCTTATTCGAACGAGTTTAAGCTAACATGTCGATTACATAGTGGGGGATACTAGGGTTGCATACCATCTAGAGGTGAAAAAATCGGTGCATGTTATATAACGTGTCAAAACATGTAATTTTTCTACCGGGTTGAAATAGGTTGGCCTGAAACATTTGTTGTCCAAAGTTATTTTTATGTTGTATATTAATTAATAGTGAAATATCAATTATGATTAGTAAGTTAATCTATATTAATATCAATCTGCTTTTTAGTAATATAATTTATAAGGTTGTATTCTTTGGGTGACTTTTGACCCGTTTCTTCTTGCCTAACATGTTCTAGTATAATGATTTACAATTCTTGCTTTGGGTTTGATCAGGACTCGTTGATAAAGCCAATCACAAGGATACTCGTTGGCGTTGCAGCATTAACCGCACTGATAATACTGATTATGAAGGAGACACCTGGATGGGCTAAGAAGTTGAACTTTACCGGTGTTAATTTCAATGTTCCGCCGTGGGTTCTAGCTTGCGTGGTTATTATTTTCACTCGTTTAAGGAAGAGAACCCGGGATTTCTTCATCAAACGGCGTTAGTTTATAGTTTCCCTTTTAAGTCCATGATACACATCACCACCATCATAATCTAAAAACACACGTTTCATAAGATGGTTTATGATGTTAATTTTTGGTTTCTGCTTGAAAGAAACTTTGTTTCTGATAATTTGTTATGGTAATACTGGTTTTGCTATAATTGTTTGATCCTGTTCTCTTGGAAGTTGTCTTTAAGGGTAGGGTAAATTGGTCATTTCATTTCTTTTTATTTCAAACTCGTGATTGACCTTTGTTAGGTACCAACTTGGTTTGTTACAGGTACGATACTAGCCTCGGTATAACAACCAAAGAAATATGTTCAAGAGGATACTGACACATATTTTATATTGAGTGAAAACCATAAAAGCGAATACCATTACGGTACCAGTACCGGTGTAGAAGTTGTTTGACCGACATTTGTTTGGTTATCGACACTCACTATAGCCTACGGTAACAAACAAAAATACTCTATTGCAAATACAACTCTTTTTTAATGATCTTTATATTACCACATCGAGAAAATCATAAGAACAAATACAGTACCGATTCTGGTACCGATGTTCGGACGATACCGCTTCTGTTCGTCATAGTAAAGAACAAAAAAATCAATTATGTTTGACTTGTTCCAGTAAACTTTTATCGAATCACAGATAAAAATAAGCATGTCGCAACTTTAATTCAATTTTATAAATGTTATATTATGTTACTCAAATAACGAAAAGGGTAAAGAACGTCACTTTATATTAATTAATATAGTAACTAAATTAGGAGATAACTTTGACGAAATATATGTTTATGTATTTACAAGTTGGTTTTGAGTAAAATCTATATCCAGACGTAGATAAATATAATCCCATTACAACAGTATACTCAAAATTTGTATACATCGTATTATAAAAGTTATAAACAACAAACAAAATATGTTCGTAACTATAATAATAAATATATAATAATAATAAATTAATAAAATAATAAAAATATCACATCTTTTGGACTATTAGAAAAAAAACCTAAAAAATCAAGGGCATTATCCCACATTTTTTACAAAATTCTTTTATGTCTACTTTTCACTGTTCAACTTTTTACTACCCTAAATAGCTTAAGTACAAGTTGGTGAAGCATTAAAAGTTGGGTTGATCCATTATCATTTCATTTTCTCTATTTATGGTTCATTAAAAATCCTTTGTTAACCATCAGTTAATATTTTAGGTCCCTGTCTGTCTCTTTCATTATGCTATTGGCATGACAGAATGTGACAATGTAAGCTAACTAATAATAATAGTCATCATCATACTCTTATTTGATTTTAAATTTAATGTTTTACATTTTAGTAAAAAATTTTTGAGTTAATGCTTTGCAATGTGTGCGTGTGGTTTGACGTTTTTACGTCTATTTTTTTATAATTTACGACGCCGTCGCAACAAGCGGGTCCTAAGTTGAGTTAGTTATCCTTTTCTATACTTTTCGTTTTGATCTAAATTTTGCGAATCAACACGCCGTAATACATGTGCATGGTTCAACATATTTACGTTTACTGTTTGTTTGGTTTGACGGTTCCGCCACAATGCACGGGTTCTAAGGACCAGTTTTAATAATTACAAAAGGACATTTTAGTATTTACACTTAGTTGTTAAATGTAGTATATAATGTCAAATTCCAAATAAAGGCAACACATTGTTACTAATCTAAACCATAGTCGGAATAGTAAATAAAACATATGATTAAAAGTAAGATAACAATCTTGACATGGAAACACAAAATCAGAAATAAATTTCATAATCAAAAGAAAATCTAACAAGACATGGACACATAAAATCAGAAATGGATTTCATACGAAGGAAAATCTAACGAAAATCTTAAAGAGATCGGATAGAATCCCAATGAAAGATTCAAATTTTAGCAAATCTTTGACTTCTATGTTTTTATATTTGTTTTCTAATGTATTGTATTCTTTACCATAGATCATATTGACTTCAGTCTTCATATTAAAGTTTGGTAATTTAGAGGTTGTTTGACACTTTTAAATGGTTAACTGCTGAATCAGTAAGAGGTCTAAACTATTAAGAATCAGTATAATCCTTAACCTTTCAAAGGCAAATGTCTGATTAATTCAGATTAGAGGACTTAACCATTCGGACTCATTATAATACTTAACTATTCAGAGTCAAATGTTTGAACCATTCAGACATCTGCTTGCGAAACAAACAATCTGAACCATTAAGTACTGAACCAGTAAGGGGTCAGAACCATTAATAGCCTAGCAAACAACCCAAGAAATTACATAGTATAAAAGAATAAAAACCGCTTTAAGTTCTTATACAATAACTATTTACATGTGTGCAATATGAGTAAAGTACAAACTCAAAACTAATTAAAACTCATAATTATTATAAAACGAATAAAAACCGCTTACGATAACTATATACATGTGTGCAAGATGAGTAAAGTACACACTCAAACTAATTACAACTCATAATTATTATAAAGATCTTACAAAAGATTCTTTCAATTCAAACATACGATAGCTATTTACATGTGTGCAATATGAGTAAAGTACAAACTCAAACTAATTACAACTCATAATTATTATAAAGATCTTACAAAAGATTCTTTCAATTCAAACATTAATAACATTCACAATTACATCCTTATATTTATACATGTATATCTATATATTTTCACTAAAAACAACTATTTTTTTCTCTCTTTTTTTCAATTAAATAATATTTTTATACCTTTATCATTACCTTTTCTCTCTCCTTCACTCACAACCATTTCTAAAAATATTAAAAAAATTATACAGTTTTCTATCTCCAGAATTTTTCCCCATATATTTACAGATAAACAGTAACCTTCCCATTAATTTTCTCTCTCCTCTACTCACAACCACTAAAAAACACTACCAACCATTCCTTATAATATAACTAAACCCCCTCACATATTTATACATGTTTCATTGTGAATGCTCTAAGAATCAGAGATATAAACTAATTAACTATGGTCGATAGGATGTTAGACTTCAGGCTATGATAGCCTTCAATATCCATGCCAAGATGAGCAATTATTAATACTTGTTTAAACTGACATGCATGCTAAAATAGCCGGCTTCATAAAGTGAGTTCTAGTTCTAATAAAAAAATTGAGTTATTATTATGAGTAAAACATTCACTTCTAGTCTTAAGCCATACTTTAACGTTAGTTTTGCACGTTACCATCAATCATCAATGTGAACATCAATTTGTGAAGCAATTTTCCCTCATCAAGTGCTTGTGACATAGGCAAGCGAGCTTATACCGACAAAAGACTCAAATTCCTACTACACCACCGTGCTCACATGATTTATCAATACTTTTATTGTAACTTATACCAGATATTAATAATTCTAGCAACAAATATTAGTCATTAACAATTTAGCGTCAATGCATAAACACCGAATAACTAACATGCACATCAAGCAATTCCAAACATAAACATACGAGGTTCCGTGCATATCTGCCCAAAATAGTGAAAAATGGCATTTAGAACTCACCTGTATGTTAGCTTATTTCTTCTAGATGATGAACAAATTGATTCTTGGGCACTTAGTCAATTTGGTCAAGAGTTCACACGTAAACTAGGTTAACTTTTTGCATACATCTTAACCCTTAACTATTCACACAAGAAAAAGGTTTATGTGCTAAACATTCTATGTGAAAACTAGGACTTTTGCCATAAGTCCTTCATGTGAAAACTTAGTTTTCGTGTGGATAGAGTTTTTGCTCACATACAACATTTCACTAACTATACTATTCGCATCCATCTACTTTTCACATAACGTACTTTTAGTGTAACTTTTCATGCGATAATAAACTATTCGCGCCAAGTTACCATGCGAAAACTATTATATGTAAACTAAACTTTTGCTAATAAAGTATCATGCAAACCATACCTTTATCTTCGCAAAAACCCTAGAAATGGAGACCTTCTAGATCCGAGCTTGCTTCTCGTCAAGATCCATACTTTATTGTTGGAAATGCGTTAACCCATCTTATACTAAAATATTTCGAGCATAAGCAACCGTATACATGTTACCTAGTGTGATCCTTCCTTGTTCTAGGAAAACCCTCAAACCGAGATTTTAACCTTTCAATACTAGTTAACAACATTTGCTACAAACACCTCGAACACTTGGGAATGATATGAGACTGATACCGTTGGCACCTCCTTTAAAATTGTGGGAAAAGATGGTGCTACGCTCAACACCCCCCCTCCGCGCTCGCGCCTTTAACATTTTCTCTCTAAAAGTGAATGAGAAAGTTCGCGAATGAGGAGAGGCTTCCATGCTCCTTTTTTTATAATAGGGTTTGATGAGCTAAATTCCAATGAGTTCCTTCCCAAAAGTGGGCTTTTAAAACCATGATCACAAGATTTTTTAAACAATTAGGTTTGCTGCCGAAAAAAGAAAAGTTGTTATACTTGTGGCGGTTTATGCAACTTTTTTGGGGACTTTGGTTACATGGGAACACGACATGATCTTTAACGGGAGGGTTGCTACACTTAATAAGGTGATGGAAGATATAAAAGACTTGGCGCTCTTGGGCTGATGAATCACTCAAAGCTGTCTATTTGTGATCGGAGAACTTGCGTCGGCTCTAATTTGGATTTTGATAATGTTGTTTAATTTTTGATTTCTTGTTTTTTTGTTGGAATGTAAGCCTCATGCTTTTTCTTAAAAGAAAAAAAACCATGATCAAAATTTCTAGTCTAACTCATTTATCATTAAAAATAAAATTTCGGGTGTTCCATCCATATATTATCCATGATGATGAACTTCCCTCTCTCCTCTCAGCTCCGTTTATAGCGTCTCTCCTTCACTTCATTCTTTTCTCGTTCGAAGTTTTCAAGAATCAACCGATCCCGTTACAAGTGCTCTTATAACTAAGCATGGGTTAGAATTAAATACAAGTCTCACAAAAATAAGAAGTCGTATAAGGGGTATCAAACAAATTCCGATTGACCTCATTCAAGCGGCATTGGAACTGTTTAATCGAACTCTACGATATGAGATTTTAGGTCTCCACTTTTGAATTTATAGGTTGCAGATTTTAGAACTTTTGTTTATTATTAATGTGTATTTTATTTAGCATTGCGTTATTGTGTCTTTTTTGCGACTCATTGTGTCTTTTTCTCTGTTTCTCTGTGTTATATTTTTTGACATTGTGTTATAATTTGCTTGAAGTTGTGTCATATTTTGTGATCTATTTAGATTTTAGAACTTTTCTTTATCATCACTGTGTCTTTTATTATCAAAAGCAATACCGTTTCTTTAATAAAATTATTATTTAATATTTTTGGATGAATTAGAAAATGCCATACATTAATTAAGAATACTTTGTGTTTATTCAGATAAAACAACTTTGTCGTGCAAGCTGTCATAAACTAGCAAGATTTTGAAAGAAGAAAGTCTAGCCGGGACACAAGGGCCCTTCATGCTATTAAAAGAAAGTCTTTATGTATATGTATCATATTAAAAAAACATATGACTATCCGTATCGTTTATCTTAATTCCCTACAAAATTGGTTCAAAATCGTCAACAACTAATATATTTTAAAATAGACCGAAGACTTTTGTATGGAGTCTGTTGATCCTCCCGCCCATAACATGTTTTATTAATGAGGATATTTTTTTACTTACGCCCCGCTTGCGGTATACGCATATAATGTATATATGTGTAGGCATTCAGGGGCAAAAGTGAAAGTGTACAAATTTTTACGTTATTTTACTAATTTCGTGAAAATAACGTTAAAAGATGGGGATGGTTAATCATGCATCATGTGGTGGCGTTGATAGCCGAAAGACAAGGGAATACATGCACTAATCGGCATTTGTCTGAATTGCTGAGTGTTATGTGTCTTATGTCCAGGGCTTGATGCAAACTACTATTGAGCCGGGGGTCTCATTGGAAGCAGCATCTCTGTTCCTACGGGGTAGAGGTAAGGTTGTCTATATCTTACCCTTCTCAGACCATACATTAGCTGTGCTGTTGGTATGATTTACTGAGTATGATGATGATGATGAAGAAGATTTAGGGTTTTTTAGTTACTTAACCCCTTGTAATGTGAACTTATGTAATGTGATTTATTGACAGAATCAAGGGAGCAAGAAACGATATAAACTTTATGTAATGTGATTTGATGACAGAATCGATTTAAGATCACACTTTGAATAAACATGGGATCTTCTTTAACTTTAAAAGAAGGTACCAAGGAAAGATCCCCAATACCACAACATAACTATAGAATAATATTAATAAACAAAACATATAGTACAACATTTAAATTTAAATATTGAAGCATCCATTTAACTTGGAAACATTATAAAAAGAGTAGCATCATTTAACTAACAAACATTAGTATTAATTTCTCCCCCCTCTCTCAAGCGTGCACACACGCGCACACACACAAAACAATCTACATGTTTTCCCCCTTTGCGCTAAAAAGCTTTCCTCTTTCTCAACATCTAAATGAAAACACTTATTATTCTCCTCATGATTATCCTCTTGCTATCAATGACGATCAATCAAGTTATCAAGAGCAAAATCTGCGGTTCTTGCAAGAAATGACAACCACAACAGACCACACATCCAGTTTTAGAACACATGATCAAGTTCCAGTCAGTCAAGAAACGATCACAACCGGATATAACAACGTTTCCTTCATGTATCAACCAAATAATTTTCACATGCAAGTGTTTTGTTTGAGTTATTTTTTTGTGTTTTTTAATTACGTTTTAACTATATGATGAAACAATATTCAGTGACGAAATCAAGAATTTTTGTAAAGGTGTCTAAGTCTCTTGTTGCAGGCTTACACTTTGAATTTGTAAAACTAAAAAAAAGTGAATTTTATTTTTCCATTAGAGATGAGGTGGGCCCCAAAATGAGCCAATCATATCTCCACAAAGGCCTTAAAATCCTCAAAGTTAGCCAATCATGGCCCTACTTGTACTTAAACCGATAAAAGAATATATATATATTTTTTCAGAGAGCGAGACTAATTATACTGGGTGCCTGCCCCTCGTCCCACAACATTGAATCCGTCAATGAGAGCACTCATATATAAATTATTATTATATATACAGTGTAGCTATGTATTAAATATGTGTGTATGTATATGTATAAGTGTGCATACAAACACACATGACTTATAAGCTTTCTTTTTTTGCTTAACTTGCAAAATGCAGAGACGAAGGCATGCGAGAAAGGGTCCACACGACAACGAAGTTCGCGCTTCGTATGAAAACCAATCTTGAGGTCGTTGATGATGGATATAAGTGGAAAAAATATGGGAAGAAGAAGGTTAAAAGTAGTCCATATCCAAGGTATAGTTTTCAACACAACATGACTTAAAACGTGTGTATCATTTTCATTTTAATTTCTACAAATTATTGAAACTAAGGTTATAAAACCTGTAGCATTTAAAGTAAACTAAGGTTGTTAAATATTTGATTGTTGATAAAGTAGGGTTTTTAGCTAGATAGTTTAAAAATTTGATTGTTGGTTAATTATACACGACTAGAAAACTGCTACTATTCTTACACTAATTTCCGTCGGAAATCCATGGGTAACTGTTGTTGTTGTATAGCTGATGAAGAAAACATGCAGGAACTACTTCAAATGCTCAACCGTTGGATGCAATGTCAAGAAAAGAATAGAGAGGGACATGAAAGATTCAAGCTCTGTGATCACAACCTATGATGGGGTGCATAACCACTAAGGTTGCCCCTGATCTATAACATAAATCATAATGTGTCTTACTAGTAATAAGTCACCCTTCAAGTTTATGTAAGTTAAAATAGAGATTATTTAATAATCAGATATCATTTTAGTAGCTTCATAATGATTATAACATACTTCAATGCTAGATTAATCAGATTATATGGACAACTACATCTCTCCTCCTCCACGAAGGTGGATCATCTCTCATTCGCGTCTGGTTTATGATCACCGGGTGATAATAAGTTGGCTTATTTATTCGTTTTAAACCGGTTGTTAATTACTTGATATTCCTCATTCAAACCCATTCCAACACAATACAATACAATATACACGTGTATATATTCATTTCAAATCTGTATCCATTTGGTTTGTTTTTAGCTCCATATTGTTAAGGTTTTGATGACAAAAGAGTCTGGTATGATGCCAATACCATTTCATTGTGATATCCCCACTTTTTATGTATTGGGATGTTTGTATTATCGTGTTCATTTAAAGGGATACCCACTCTAAATTATATTCTGAGTCCGAAAATTTACTTTAAAATACATGATATTAGATGCATGTGAGTAGTGGTAGACCTAATCATGAAAGAGGGAGGCCAACCGCCTCCCTTAAAAAGCATATTTATTGTTTTTATTTAGATAAAAACCTTGAATCGTCTCCCTTGAAAGCTTTGTTAAGCCCCTAATTGCCCCATGAAAACAAATCCAGGGTACACCATTGTTGATGCACTTTTTGTATGTAGCTAGTGATTAGTCTTAATGAATAGCTTTCGATCGTTGTTTAAACGTTTAAGTATGTTTACGTTTGACTTTTATGTAAATTGACCACAGTCAAATGACATCCTCCTGTCGTTTGACTTGGACATAATCATACAAACTACATGTGGAGATCCAAAAAACATTGGTTCTTGTTGGGAATTAGTGTTATCATTTGGAATCTCCAAACGAAATATGTTGTCGCTTGATCATTAGGGTGATTGATCTTTAGTTAACGGCTGACGTTATAATAATAAAACATATATAAAGACTAAGTATTTTAACAGGGGTTCACCAATTCTTGGACCGTGCCAAGTCTAACATATAGACTGTGTTAGATGAGTCACTAGACCAAGTTTTGACTACTAATTGAGACCTAGCATATAGACCATGCAGGCTAACATTGACATTCTTGATAAACGAGGGTCAATCACAAGATGTGTTCCCACAAATTGGTCAACCACTTCTCCAATATCGGATTTCCTTATTGGTATATGGGTTGTTACACACCATGAGTGTACTAATAAGCTTCACCTCCTTTAGTTATCAAGAACTCCCACAAGGTCAAAGACCAAAACAATCATAAACTCATTACAAAAGAAGAACATCTTCAAACCAAGCAACACATGGAGTTTAGCCTATAATGCCCATAATTTGTCCATAAACAATTGTTATTGAGTGAATCATAATGGATCAAGTATGATAGGTTTAAACAACTTGAGGTAGGGTTGTGGATTTCCAATTACTCTCTCACTCAGACTAAGCTATTACAAGTATTTTGTGGAGTGATCACAAACTCCTTATGACCTCTCAAGAGCAGAAGTGTAGTATGTGAAACGTGGAAGAGGAGTGGGTGAAATGGGATGGTGAAAATGGGCAGCCAAGGCTTTCCATTTATAGGATGGAGGAGACCAGGTGTGCACGAGTGTGCCTTGTGAGGATTCCCCAAAACTACTTGTCCTTCTTGTCCTTTTCTCAGCGAGTCCGTTGTCATTCTGTTACGAGCACGAGCGTGCTTAAGGGGTACGACCGTGCATGCTGAGGTGTCGCGACAAATCTTGAACATGTGGCATTCTTGGTTGGTTCTCGAACCTTCGTCCCTTGTCTTTTCCTTGAGCACGGGCGTGCCTTATCTTTGGTGGACTTTTATTGACCATTTGTTGACTTTGGTTGACTGTGTGATGCTTGGTATTATGTTTGGCCATGCCCATAGTCTGGCACGGGTGTGCCTTTCTGATAACTTGCTGATTTCCTTAAAATCTTGGATTTTTGCTTCGTTTATGCTTGTTTTTCACTTCTTTTCATCTCGAGACCTTAGAAACCCGCGCTTTTCAAATAGGAATGATCTAGGTAGCATTTGCAACTAAAAAGTCATTAAAGTACTTAGAATTAGGCGATGATTGTGCACTAAAATATGTATAATTGATGGCACATCAAGCATGTACAATTTTACCATAAAACTAACCCACCTAGAGTCTAGATACATTTTTATAAATAATAACACAACCATAGGGGATTTAGGTTTTATACTATGACAAAAATTGAAAGACCCCCACTAAGGATTAACAAACGTCTCGCTAGTAGAAACGTTCACGAACAACTCGAATCATGAATCGGCACTCGAAACGAACCATGATAGTGACAATCTAGCACAATGATACGGAGCAGAGCAACAACGACGGGTCAGGGCGCGACAAGGCGATGAAGGCAGTCACAGGGGAGGCTCGAGGTAGGTGGCGACGGTGGGGATGTGGTGTGGTGTTAGGTTTCTTTTGGGATGATCTTAAGGGTTTGCAATCAATTTTCCTTATATAACAAAATTAATTATACCTTGCACCCCTCCTAACTTCCACCTCAACCCTTAATTACTAATCAACTCCATTAATTTTCTTATTTATCAAATAGATATAAAAACATATAGATTTAGTTATGTCACAAATAATTGAACTACCAATACTTTAATCCTGTTAGTTTTTTCACTAAACATTTGAATCATAATCCGTTTACTTATCTCCATAAAAATAACTATCGCAATTAGATCCGTTTTCCGTAAACTAATATTTAGCGATGTAATAGTATTACTTGTTTGTTGTCCGAAATGTAACTCTTTTGATCGTACCATGATAGTAACGTTAAATTACCGATAACTAAACATCTAATATCCACCAATCTCCCACTTGGATGATTCATCTATTATTTGTCTCAACATAAACAATGTTGTATGCCTAGCTGCATCTCATTGCCCGTAGCAAGGTATGATGTTTCATATTCGTCAACTATTTCTTTGCGTACAAGTAACTCTTTACTTACCCAAATACCATAGCCATGGTAAACTTATCTATTTATCCTTTATGCACAGAACATCCGTTGAACATGAGACATGGCCTTTAATACATTCTGATATATTGTTAAACTATTCTTATTCTCGTCTAAGATTCAAAACGATCTAACAAACTACATTTAGTTTGAGAGAAGACGAGAGAAGACATGCATTTTACACCAGTTCGAATAAACGATAACGCTAAAATGTGTTACTCCTTTCTCAAAGGAGAACATAATTCCTTTAACAACGTACAACTCCCACTTAATCTAAGATTCATTCCCAATTAAATAACCTTATTACTGTCTTTTATGGAATAGCTTTAGGTAAGATCAAAGAACAAGCTTTGGTTAAAGTTAGTTCAAGTATGTATCTTAGGTCGAAGGATAGAAAGATCATACGAGTTTCGAAGCTTCCTATAATAGAGATCCATGAAGATGGTTTTGAAGTGAGCTACGTCCGTTATCATTCTCCAATAAATATGTATGAATCTTGGTTCTTAATACCTTGAGCTTTCACCTCATGAATAAAACCGTTCAAAATAGTCTTTCTTTCAAATTCATCCCCATGAATCCAATCGACAATGAACATTTTTAGAAACCAATATTGAAGGATACTTAAACGTACTAAAATCGAACATATGAACATTGATTTATAAAGCATTTAACCGTTAAATCAAAATAAATGCATAATGCAACTAGTTAATGTTCGAAACACCAAATAGTAACTAAATTATAGATCAAACCCACTGTTTAGAAAATCTAAGCCCTATCTTATATGCATGCTCTTCATGTCTAGTCAGCGAGATAGGTTTAGTGAACGGGTCTGCTAGTTTTCTGATCCGTATGAACTTTGTTTATTTCGATGTCTGTTGAATCCAATAATTCTCTTATATAATGGAACTTGCTGAGTATGTGCTTTGTGCTGTGGTGTGACCTTTGTTCCTTTATCTAAGCAATGACACCAGTGTTGTCGCACAATATCTCGATGTGTTTTTATATGCTAGGTAACATATTGAGATCAACAATGTACTTCTTCATCTATATAGATTACATCGATCATCAAACCCTAAACACAAATGTCCATAAACACTATTACAAAGATCAATCAGATTGTAACACAATTGTACATGCCTACATTGTATCCGAGAATACCAACATATAATTTGTACACATAATGAAAAATGGCGATCACCAAACATTTATAGTTTTTAACTTGCATATTTAACATAAAACTTTTCTAAGCCACATACTTTAAAATTTCACAGTCACTACGTTACGTGTTTAATGTTTTCCATCCAATTGACTCAAAGGTTAACAAATCTAATGGACTACATTTTAGTTAATGAAAGTGACATCCATTACTTGAGCTTACTCCTTAGCTTTGTTTTAATATCTTACTCTGGATGATAAGCAGAAGTTGACTATCGATGTAATCTCTATGGTTATGAAAGTTTAATTTGTGATTGATTATCAATTGTTTTAGGCAAGTATAGCATGGCAAGTATAACATAACAAATTATGGCAATGTCATTAAGCATCATATTCACATATTGCAAGGTTAATTAAAAAGCATAACAGAACATACAAGTTAGATACCTTAAACATTTGTAACACCTCGCAAAAACCCGTCCTATAAAATTCCGACACGTGTCCTGTTGATCCTCGTTGCCACGTGTTGGCCGAGAGGGACCAAAAGCGTCATTATGTTAAAATTAACCTCTAAACGATAACTTATAAAACTCGAGGGGCCAATTATGTAGATTTCAAAATATCAACTTCTGGCAAGGTCTTACGGACCGTAACCAGGTGTGGTTACGGACCGTAAGGTGAGGAGGAGAGTTTTACAGTAAGACGGTTACAGACCGCAACCACATATGGTTACGGTCCGTAACCATTCAAATACCATGGGCGCCAGGAGGCCCTTACGGACCGCAAGCAGATACCCTTACGGTCCGTAAGGACCTGCCAGAGGCAGTTTTGTTGGCAGCTTACTGCCCTGCCACCTTTGTCGCGAGTTGCCACCCTTTGGCTGGTCTTGCCACGTCCAAAAACACTTGTACACTTCCTACAAAAGCCCCTAACACCTGGAAAACCCTCATGCTCCATCTCCAACTATAAAAGGGGCACCACAATTGCTCATTTCCTTGCTCACTCCTATCTTTCTCCTCTTTTGCTCACTTGGAAAGCTCTTGCTTACTTTGGAGCATTCCCCTGAGTTTCTAAGCTTCCCTTGGATCACTTGTAAGTGTTCCATCATGCTTTAGTTGTTTTTGTTAGGCTTTAAGCCAAAGCCAAAGCCAAAGCCAAAGCGTTTACGTAAAAACGCTTTGACCTTCGGTTAAGACAATTACGGTCCAGCTAATGTTTAATGCGAATATAGCTACGTGATCGTAATTAGGTAGGTGTTAATCCCTTAAAAAGGGACCTCCTAATTACCACGTTTGCTTGGTCAATTGACGGGTCAAAGTTATTGTCAATAAAAGTCAATGGGTCAGTTTTTGAATATATTCATAATTAGTAATGTAGGTGTTATAAAATATGTTTTATCATATTCATAACTTGGTAATAATTATAAGAACATGTATGAACATGTTCGGCCCGTCAATTTCAGGTTTAAGGTCGGTTCGCAACCGAAAGTAGCAAGGATTGACTCCTGCTTTGACTTTCAGTTCTGACCCGAATTAGTAACTTTAGAGACTGATCTTAAGTTGTATTATGACCATGTTTTATGGTAGTATAACCCTCTGGAGTTATACTACATGGTCGTTTAGTATTCTGGGTTTTATGCAAGCATCCGACATTATGCCAATCTTTTACTAAAATACCCTTTTTGTATAAATGTAGGTTTTAAACACCAATAATTATATAAATAATTTACATACTGATTTGTAAAATTAATTAAATTATTTTGATGTCAACATTCTGGTCATAGGCTGTGTTTTGATTAAATATAGTTAGCATTGCTTTTAAATGACTAAAATGCCCTTTTCGGCATTTTAGAAGGTTTAAACATAACTTCTACACCAAAACTAATAGCTTACAGATGTAATATCATAATATGGATTATTTGGGATATCAAAACAGTTTATGAACTGAGTTTGCATACAAGTCTTGTATAATGTCGATAAATGACGATAACGCCCTTACGGCGCATAAAATGGTTTTAACAACACTTTAATATTTTACCTACTGTTATATTATATTAAATAACATATTTTGGGTATACAAACTTAATCATAATCTCATATTTCATTAAACTTCATTTGAATCGTCATTTAGCGCGTTTAACGCCGTTTCGGCGCATAGTATGGTTTAAAACCATATTTAAGGACCAAGGCTTGTTACCTACTGATTTTAAAACTTACATTGAATATTTTTATAGTTATAAACTCAGAATCCCAAATATGACATCAAAGCTATGTGTGAAATGACTAAAATGCCCTTATGGGACATAGTTTGGTTTAAAACTATCAACCACACATATATTTGATATCCTACTGATATAATATCATAAAATACATATTTTTATAGAATGTTCATGACAATAACATCAGTTTACTTGCAAATCTCTTTTATAAAACGTAAAATGACCAAAACGCCCTTTTGAGGCATAACTTGATTTTAAAACATAAACGGACATACCTGTTAATATCCTACTGATATAATAACATGTTTAAAGTATAATGGCATATGGAACTTGTATATGATCCATCCGGTTACCCGGTTTCGCTTATATGCGAACGGTTAAGCTCACGTAACTAGTTTACGTAATTTAACCAAAACGAATTTAATCTTATCATTTTTAATTCAAAATCCAGAATGTTATATGTTTACCCATATTATACAAGTCTTAGTACTTTTCAGGTCTAAATAACATTCTAACCCGGTCACCGCTTAATCTAGCGTATCGTACCTTATTTATTTAACGTAAGACTAGCCGGTTCAAGTCTATGACTTAACTAAGGACCCGTTAGCATCCGAATTGGTTAATAACACCATCATTCCAGATTAGACGCCTTCCGGTATATTGTCATGTACTTAATGTTTGATTAGCGGCTGAGTTAACTATATCTCAAAGATTTAGCTCAGGTAAATACTTTTAACCTATTTTCCCTTATACGGGCTTGAGATACCGTAAATTATTACCGTTTGGTCGGGTATGGCATCATGTATTGTCCAGTTGTGATTTAACTAAATCTCATAACTCGTTTTAATCTGTATTGCCTGATAACTTAAACATTAGGGGTGGGCTTGACCGTGTCTGGGATATCCTTAGGTTCATTAAAGTGCTAATGGCCACGACCTATGCACGGGGTGTAGGCATACACCCGTCAGTGCCAATTATTATTAGTATATGCTTTTTGTGTGAAAGTTTAGAAGTGGTGTGTCAGTCGATCATGTCTCAGTTTTTGTACTAGGCCCTGATGTGTGAAATATGTCTTGATTAAATTTAACAAGTTTTAAAATTGGAAAAACCCGTAAACCACACACTATCGGCAAGTGCACCGGTTGTAAGTAGTAAAACAAGTAAGTCCGAGTTATCGAACCGTGGACACAATCTAGCGACTTTTGATATTAGACCTCTATCGACCCCTAGCCTAATAATTTGGTTTTGTTTTGAGAAAAACGTTTTTTAAACTAAAAAGAAATTTAAACAAACAGACGACCAAACAGCAGCGAGCGTAGACAACTAGAGACTGGGCTGAAACTCAAGTATGAGAAAAATAGGTTACCTAGGCAAAATCCCTAGACACATGAATAAAATTTTAACCTTGGTTCTGAATGAAGACTCTGTCTAACCCGATAGACCCCCGGAAGGTAAACCAAACCTAACAATATGACAAGTGATGAAGTGCTAAAATGGACTGACTCGAGTTATCGACCACCAAGTCCCACAACTATCAGGTATAAAGTAGTTTATGTACTAAAACCCTCAATTTATGAAGCTGAGATAACTAAGAACACCGAACCCCTAGGAAACTCTAGACGCGAATAAACAGATGAACCCGAGTTATCGGCCACCCAAACTGCCAAACAACGCCCAGCTATAACCTAGAAATTCTAAATTAGATTTCTCACCTCTAGAAAAGATTGCACGTTTTAATTAATTGGTTTTAATAATTATTAAATTGAATTAGATTTCTCACCTTCTAGGTCTAGACTAAAAGATACAACCTAGACTGACTCCCGGCTCTAAAATATATTTCTAAGTATCTAGAGCAATGGAACCAACAAATATATTATTGAACCAATCAATACCAACACACAAATAATTAGAATCGGTTTATAAGTTATAACACGTAAATCAACACATTCATTCAAAACCAAAAGTTAATCATTCAAACCATGTGTCTAGTTCATCAACCCTAAGCAACCATAATAAATTTAGCTTCTCATAATCGAAAGCAAAACAAAAATAAATTTAAAGCAAGTCGCACTAGAAAACATTGTATATAATATTCAAGTTTAATTAAACTAAATTCAAATAGCAAGTCTAACCGAACAAGCTATGAATCGTTACGCTCAATCTTCAATCACAAACTTTCTTCCGTTTTTGAAAATTGTCTCTAGATGGCCTCTTTGTCCTCTCTCTGCCGTCCGGTGCTCCCTTCAATTCTATCCGGCCGTCAACAATAGGTCCCCCTTTTAATTAGACTAAAACTCCATAATCTAGACTTGGGCCTCCTTAATCTCCTCGGACGATGAATGATGGGCCCAACCCAATTGGTTGGTGATACTCCCAACTCTTTTGCTTTACGTATCCCTCACATAAAAGAAAACTCTAAGTTGGTTACTACTTACTTGTGCCAAAGATTTAATTACCATCCTACAAATAAAATATAAATGATCATTAAGCCCAATTATAATCTATTAAAATATTTTTCTCCTCCAACATTCATTTTAACAAGCTGATGAAAGGTTCATTTTACTTTCAAATTCATTAAATATTTATTTCACTTTACATTAATTCAGTAGCTACAACAACAATCATTCATTTAAGCACATTAATTTTCAAAAAAAATTACACAACGCAATGCATTTTATTTATATGAGTGAAATTTAATAAAAATCAACCCAAAAGCTACTCAAAAGTGTAGGGAAATATTTATAAAAACATGTATAATTTAGAGCATATCTAATATCCCCACACTTAAACCTTTTTCGTCCCTGAAAAAGCTATATGCTACGGAATCATAGTCAAAGAAAATATTCGGCCTCAAAAATTAAATTATTTAATTACAAATCAAACACATGTTAGCTTACGATTGCGGGTATAAGATCCACTTAAACTCAATATCGGTTCCTAGGTCCTTATCATGTTCAATTATGTTCAAGTTTAGTTAGTAAACCTAGGGTCTCACACTAGAGAGTCACGGTTTCACCTAATCACGTCTTAAGCTTATGAAATAAAAGGAACAACCAATTGGCTATTTCCTAACCATTTTATACCAAAACTCAAAGAATTTAAAATTAAGCTTTTCTCTTTTTTTTCATGAGCACAAGATTTTTTTTGCATACCTAACTCAGAGGTTGTCTCAACCAGAGTCACCATCCCCAAGAGCGACAACGTGAGCTTCGGTAATTTAGCATTTTTCTTAACTCAACCTAGAGGAAATCTAAATCAGAGTCACCATCCCCAATAAAGGTTACATAGGCCTCGTTTTTATTCAATCTAGCTCATTTATTCGGTGTTGCACAATTTTTTTTTGATTAAAAATTCTAAGACTTCTAGCTTATAACGGTATTTCTTATACTATTATTGGTGGTTTCAGTTTCCCTATTTCTCCTAGATGAGTACCCTTTATTGTAGGTGTTTTTCTATAGATAAACAGTAAACAGAAAAGTTAACCAACTAATCATTTAGTTCAGCTGGTTAGATTTTTTTTTAACGACGGCTATTTTATTGATGACCAAAAATAGAAATAAAGAAGTGGCCAACAAGAAGCCGGTTAGATATCCTTGCTTCTATTAAAATGTTCTTGCTGGAAGCAATGATCAGCAGCGAATTTCTTATTCATTTTTCAAATATTGATAATGTTAGGTTTTATTTGTCATTTAAGTCTATATTGTATTTCTTAACGTGAGCTGAATTTGTCATTTAATAGTTTTTTGCTTGTGAATTTCTTTGTTTATCTTTTTCACATAATCATTTTTTTGCATTCATCGCATGCCGTACACTTGCTCTTTGGTTAAACAGGAATAAATCATAATTAGGGACGGACTTACCTTACCCGTTATCCCTCAACTTTGTTGGCGAAGTGTAAAATTTTTGTTTTATACTATGTTTTATGTATCACGCTACTCCTGAGTATAAAAACAATATTACGCTACTCTGAATTTTTTTTCAACATTCGCCGCTGATCATAATGCCTAATCTGAAGTTGGTTGGTGGTATCATGTGATGTGGTGTATGTGTTTTAATATAAAATCCAGGCATTTGTTAGTTCTTTTTATATACTTTTACATTATAAACAATTGGACTCATATATCTGGTTGGTTATTTGTAAAATTTAGGCTTGGTTTTTCTACAAAAAATCAAGATGGATCTTGCGAGTGGTTTTTATATTTATATTATATTGGACCGGAAGGTACTCTTTTCTTTCTTACATGTATCTTAGCATTGTAATATGATTTTAATCATTTTTCCAACATTCAGTTGATAACATCACTTGGGTTTAGGTTAATGCATAATTTAAAGTGTTTCATACAAATTACGTACTGAGGTTATATCTATAACATGAAGATAAGGTATTATATTTATTCGTTTTTGTTGTGGATTTATTGTTTAAGCAACAAATATGATCAAGTTTTAGGATCCTATAAACCACATAAAGAATTAAATTTGAACCTAATGGGTTGGTGTTAAGTTATTTATTTTTTCATGTACAGTTTTATCATATGCGGATACATCGTTTTAGAGCTCTTCATGTTGTCACCCGAAGAAGCTTCAAAAGATCCTCTACTTTTTGTGCTGGTGAGACGTCAAAGAAGGTATAAACAATGGTCATATGTTTTTTTTTTAAACTTATAACAGTATGTGAAAATATTGAATTATAGTATTTATATGTGTATTCTTATATGGTCTGGATCTCATTAATATACAAAATTTGTAGTATTTAACCTAAACCCCACCACAGAGGCCAACCAATTTCTCCACCGGACTAGTCCACAAGAAAAGACCAACCCCACGTCAGGCCACGCCACATCACCCTCTCCATTTGCGTTTTCATCCGTTTCTTTTGGTCCGAAATCCAAACTAACGCACTAGACGGTGTGTTGGAGCCTGGAGGTGTTGTTAATGGATTGTGTAGTATGATTTAAAACTTGTAATTAATGAAATTACTAGAATTATATAAATTTACTTTCGTTGTTTTCGTTATATGTATTATTGTAGCTCAACGTATAAGAAGCTAAAAACTCATGAAAAAAGGAAAAAAAATAACCATTCACTAAATTTATAGTTTTGATTCAAAATTCTACATTTCACACGTACATATTTTTCTTATGTGAATGTATGTCACATGGATTTATGCACATGTGAATTATAATGCATTAAAAAAAACTTCTTGATCAAAGGGTATGGGCCTGAGATCATATGGGAAACTAAATGTACGTGGGAAGACTTAATTCACTATATTTACAATTTTAGAATTTACACGTGAATGGATGATTTTACAATAATTTCTTCACAAATGAATTATACCTATTCACATGTGATGAACAATTTCAATATTTTGATATTTCAAGATTAGGATTGGCTTTTTTCACTTTCTACACTAAGGGCTTGTTTGCTTAAGCTTATTTAACTCAAAAAGGACTTTTTGTAACTTATTGACTTATGACTTTTTGAAAATAAGTTTTTAAAAAAGTGTTTAGATTAGCTTATACGGTAGGAAAAACCAATAAGTTAATAAGTTGTTTTTTAAAAAGTGTTTGGCTTAGCTTTTCCATTTAAAATACTAAAAAGCTCCAAAAGCCATAAAATTCTAGCTTTTAAAAACTGACTTTTTCCTCCTATTGAAAAGTTGTTTTGAAAAGTTGTTTTTAATTACCCAAACAATATTTTGACTTATTAGCTTATTGAAAAAACCAATAAGTCAATAAGCTGGTTCAAAAAGCAGCCAAACATGCTCTAAGTATTTATTCGTTCTCGAGTGAACTTTATCTCTATACTAAGATATACCATGTTTACCTTTTAAATTAAAACACTAATAATATCATATTTAGTTATTCTATAGTAAATAAAAAAATCATTTACCTACATATGAACCTCTTTTCTCTCAATAAATAAATGGGGACAACGTTATTGGGCTAAACAATCTCAACGATTAATGTTGTCTTTATCTATTTCATAAAATGGATTGATGTAAGTGATTTTATTTTTGTTTATTGCAAATATGATAGTTTTAATGTTTTTTCTAAAGTGTAAAACTAATATCAGGAAGTGTGTGTATTCTTTTTTAATTAACTTTATGCTTCTACTAGGCCAGATTCTTTGTTGTTTTTATACATGTAGTTTTGTTAGGGATGCCATCGGATACACGTGTCGCGGTTCTGTTGTTACAACAAGAACAATCTATGTTTTAGTTGGTTGTTTGATGGTGGGAGCATTCGTTTTTGTGTTTGCCATTGATGGATCTCCATTACGTGCAGAAATATTCTCACCGTAAGCATATTTCCTTCTTTTTTTTTTGTCTTTTTAATTTCATTTCTTAAGTAAAATAATATGCTAATTAACATTAATAAATATTCACAGGTGCATGATACCATTGCTTACTGACCTCTTTTTCCATGTTGTCATTTTCTCGTTATTTATTTATTTTGATTATTAGTGCTATTTGTGCTCGCTCTTGCTTATTATCTTTTATCTCTATAACATAATATATACACAATTGTGTTTTTTTTAGGTGTGGGTAACATATAAGGAATCTAGTTGGATAAATGCTTTAATTTGGATTCTTTTAATTCAAACTTGTTAACTTACATGTTAAGGATGGTTTTGTATGCATACGAAGTGCGCTATGGGCGCGAGGTCGTATGCACACAATCTATGTTTCACTGCTCATTTTTATAGTATTATTTTCACAGTATCGCTTTGTGTGCATACGTAGTGTGGGAGTCATTCTATCTCTCACCTGAACAACCTGCTTTTCTTATAATCTTTAACAAAAGTGACAGGTAAATCTAACAAAGAGCGTTGAGTATTTGGATAGAATTTTCTTTTTAATTCCTAAAACTAGTATGTTTAAAACTTGCATGCACGTAAACCTATTGCTATGTTATTTGGTTAACATTCTTTTAATGTTCAGGCTAAATATTGGTAAAAAAAAAAAATGCATAAATGCATTCATTTTAAACGGGTTATATCTATTATCTATGTGGTTCATCTTTTTTTATTTCCACTGATTATTTACATGAGCTAAAATTACATGATATTCTACGTATTTTTTTTGGTTATATATTTCTTAAATATATTGAATCTTACAGAGATTTGGTGTTGAAGGATTCTTTGTTGATGAAGCATGACATTGTATAAGCAACATTTCGTTTCAAGAAATGATGAAATATTGTTATTAAGGGTTATTGTTTGTTTTGCATCTTGATTATCCATAAACACTAGTATTACATGCGAGATTGTACGGCATTGTTTCTTTCTTTTTCTCAATGTTTTTGTCTACATGGTTTGCTCAAGATTACAGGCCTATCTCTATAAAATCCACTAATTGACGTTTCGCTTGCACATGGTCTCTCAGATGAATGACGTTCGTGGACGGACCATGTCGTCACTATTGTTGTAAAGCATTGTTGCTTGTCCTAAATTATAAACATGCCCTTTACTAAAGCAAGCCTTAAATATAATAAGTGCACATTAAAATTACTCTTCCTGCAAACATAAATATTTCATCAAACATAACATTTTACTAACTTTCAAAATCACCAATTGGGTTCACTGCTCACCTAAACCGTGCCAAGATATTGTTCGTTTTGCTCCCGACGGGTTGCCAATCTAGAAACTTACGATTTTGTTTTCACCCGACGAGTTGTTGCCCAGGCAAAACGCGTCTTGGTAGAAAAGGTTTCCACCTCCTTATAAGGAAGGCTTCGTTCTCCCCCTCAACCGATGTGAGACTTACATAATAAACGAAGAGTCCAGGTGTCAAACCGAAAGCATTTGCATTGTGTTGGCATGTCACTATTACAGATATCAAAAACCAAACAAGTTCCAATTTAGTGATCAAATCCAAGAAACCAAAAGTCTCGAATCAACCAGAAAACTTAAGTCTTAAATTATCCAATTATTGAAAATAAAAGATAACGAAAAGCTTAAAATGCTTGAAGTTCACATTCCTCTCTCATCCCCGTTTCCCCGGATTACCTGTAACCACATAAGACAAACACAAGAAAAAAACTATAGCTGAGTCAAATAGTTGATCAGTAACAGAGAAATCAACAGTAAAATTAAAGGTAGATATACAGAAAGCAACATGAAACGACACTGAAACTAGATTGATCTAAATGATGGACTGAAACAAATACTTATATAACTTGAATCCCAGAACTTATACAAAAACTCAACATAATCAGATGCATATAAACATATCAAACAAGTCATAACAAATACAAGACATACGTGACTACATATAACAATAAAATAACTCACGTAACATAGAAGTACCACAAGTCACGTCGGAAACGACAAGACAACGAAAACCAAAAGGTCACTTTTATAATAACGGTTGGCAAATGTGACAGTCGTCACTTAGCAAGGTTAACACGTATCTTAACTACAATATTGTTGCTATTACGATACATTAACTGGGCCTTTATTTGTGTAAATATATCCTTATAATAGGTTAACTTACTATGTTAGTAGGAAGTTTGAAAGTTCGTGTTTTGGATCGAAAATCGTGATTAGAGAAGGATTAAGTTCATAGATGGAAGATTAGAGATTGATAAACAACTTTCTTGTATTGATTCGGACAACATAACGTTACCAACCGACACATAATAAACAACTCTAACAATATCGAAAAAACATACATCCGGGAGAGACCAAGTGGTGGTCTCTTTCCCAAATCTAAAACCTTGAAAGCTTGTAAATGACCTAAGGGTGGTATTTATAGTCACATCACCTCCCATGGAAATCCACCTTCATGTGGAAGGTCACTTGCAAACGCACAGGGTCAAACAAATTACCCTTTCATTTGACCACTTCAAATGAACAGGTCTAAAAACATTCGTTTAACTGTTTCGCTAGCTATTACATAATCAACATACAATGTAATCTAATCTATTTGAACAACATTAGACACAAAAACTGAACCAACAAAGTTCAAAATAAAACTAGAGGTACCTTGCTAATTATAGAAACTTGTAAGACTTGATAAGCATTAGTGAACAATAGATAATTGTCCAAATATATGGAATCACATCCACCTTACCTAAAAGATATCAAATTATACTATTAATACACAAGTAAACCCAAAAATAATAAAAGTTTCCTTGTATGTAACACAAATAACATTTTTAGCAACTTTAAGTCAAACTTATTAAATTATAAAGTTAATTATTTAATAAAAATAACATTTATTTATTATTATTATTTGTATTATTTTTGAAATATATAATTAACTAGGCTAATGCCCGCACTAAACGCGGCTTTAACTAAAAACACTTTGAAATATATACGTCTGATACAACATAGATCGAGCAAAGGTTTTGTTCTTTTACCACAAAGAAAAGATTTAAAAAACGAAAATAAGTGTTTGTGGGTTGGTTTGATTCAACGTTCCCACCCATTTTGGCATCCGGATTGGCATTGGAAAGTTGCCTCCAACATTGATTCTGCTATAACCAATCCTTTTTCCATTTTAGCAAGGGAAGCACTTGTTTCATACTTTTCCTGAATAACCCAAAATTTTAAAATTAAACATTCAGTTTTTTTTCTTTCTAAATTAGTAAATGTATAAATAAAAATTAACTTGGAGCAATTTAGTGGCATATCTCTGGGCTGCATCATCTTGCTCAGCATATCTGTGAGCATCTTTTGTTACCTTTTGCTCTACACTCATCAAAACTTTAAGAAATAATATTATAAAATTACCGTTAAAACTTGTAGGTAAACAAACGCTAAAAGCCTTAAATTAAATCATGAAGCATGGCAATCTTTGGTTCCTGGGAATCAGGTATATTGATTCATTTAGATAGATACCGGATTCTTGTTCAACATACATGATATAGATGTAGTTTCTAAAAATCATAGCTATGTTAACAGGTAAAAACTAAAGAGAAGGCAAGTGTATAAGTGACTCAAAGATAAGAAAAAAGACAAATGACAAGAATACAAATCGCACGATATAGCAATATTTTGGTGTTTTTATACTTAATTTTGTCCCCAGAACCTACAATATAATTGCTTTGAATTTAGTTCCGTAATACTTGACATTTATTAACGTTGGTAATTTTGACCCGTTTACTTAGAATGGGTCAAAATGCATAAAGCCCCCTGACTTATTATATTAAAAACACATATTTCCTAAATAGCTCAACAAGGGTTGAGTGACTAAAACTTGTTTAATTTTGTAATTTTGAAAATGTGGGGTCATATTAGTTTTGACTTTTGACCCGTTACCTGTACATTTGGTACTTCTAGAAAGAATGTGTTTGCAAATAAAACAAAAAGAGAGTGCATGGTTTTAATACCCATGAATCAGGGAAGCCATCGGGTGTGGTTGAACTCTCGTATAAGCATGTTTTCCTGATTCATAACAATTAAGATAAATGGTTGTTAATTGTTCTGCTAAAAATAATAGAAATACCCTCAAAATATATAGCAAAAAAGGTATTTAAATATAGTAATGTGGGTTGGGTTAGGCACATACATGTGCAAGATCTCCTTTGTATCTACCATTTTTAACAAGGCCAGGTAGCCACATATACCCCCATTGAAACTGATTCGAACAGAGAATACACGTGGAACGTCAGACACTAAAACCACCACCCGACTTGAATATATATTGCATGCCTAAACATATAAATGTGTATTTGTGCACATAAGAAACAATCAAAACTTGTGACAATAACCCACAAAAGAAATCTAATTTCAAATAAACACAATCTATTGTATATATACAAAAGAGAAACCATGCAAGAGAGATGTAGTACCCAACGATCATTGTTACGTGCTTCTCAAGTCTCACATCCACTCTCACATTTGTTATACCCGTAGCCTTTTGTGCAATCTTCTTGATCTCCTTCATTACACTGGGTGCATTCTTCTTGATGTGCTATCACACAAAAAATAATAATAAACTTTTGTTAGAAGATGCAAATTGAAAAATGTCACAGTATAACTCATATAGTGATTGATCTTGTAAGAGTGGAAACAAAAATCAGGGTTATAGTGAAAAACGAAAAAACATAAAGCAAATGAGTTACATCCATGGGAGGCGTTTGTGGAGGTTAATGGTGTATTCCCTAGTCACAACCTCTTTTTTTTCCATCCTTTCTTTTCTCCACCATATAATCTTTCAACTACACCTTACCTGTAACAACGAAATGAAAATATTAAACAACTACAGTCAACTCAGGACAATTACATGGTAAACCATATTATCATCACCTCATGACAGATGCAAAGTAGTAGTATTGTCCCTCTTTTGATTTACACATAATCAAGAAAGGAACATAGGCATATCATGGAAAAACAATATTTTATAAATGTGTGATACGATTAGGACAATCTATTTACCGGTTCATCTTTTGTATATTTTTCTATAGACACTGCACCAGTTCATACTCGAAATTACAAAATCAGACTCGAAAATCAAACAGCAAAAATCCTTACTTCTTATTGATCAAAATTCCCCTCTTGAAAATGCTACATCCTATGAAACGCCAAAAGATTTTTTGCAAATTCCACGATTACTTATTTATATAGGTAGTTTAGAAACTATGATTCTATAAGGTAGTTTCCTAGAAAAACTTGCCATCATAAAAAAGAATCTTGCCTACTCCAAGGTTATTGCATAAAACTGCTGATATGTATAATAAAGGTAAAAAAAAAAGCTCAAACATAAACATCTAAAACAATTTCTAATGGCATATGAAAGAATTTGAGATTAGTAACCTGTTCGAAAATTGACATAACTAAACTTCCGATCCCTATTAGCCAACACAGGCTCCCTGTATAATTGATTCACAAAATTAAGATATCAAACAATACAGTAAATTAATAACTAATGCTTATGTGTGAGATTAGATGATTGAAGAGATACCTGAATGGAGAGCTCGTTTGTGCAAGTTCATGAATAAAAAAAAATCTAGAAATAAAAACGATTTTGATCAAGAGAGATCAATCAAACCTTCAATCTTTCATCTTTCGTTTTGGGCTGAGATAAGTGAAACCCTAGTTTTGTGTCAGGTTAACAAAAATCAAGTCAAAGAAAATAATATACCTAACAAAAAACTTACCAATAACGTATGGTTGAAATCAGAGAGAAGGTGTATCAAACAATATGTTAAGCGGAGATTAGATGCGGAATATAGCATGTGATCGGCATTAGGGTTTTGGAACGAAGAAGGGTAAAGTGAGAAGCAAAGGATGTTGTTGGTCGCCATGTTCGCCAGAGAATAGTGAGAGAAATTGAATTAGGGTTATGAGGAGTATTGTGTAAGTTATGGTAATTTAGGCAACAGATTAACTATAAACTCGTACTACGGATTATCCATTTAGGAGAATGGTTTAGGCGGGAAAAGGATTAACACATGTGTCCCCAATGGTTTCATTTATTAAACTAGTGCTAATGCCTGCGAATTTCGCGGTGTTGGGAAATGATATTTTTTTTTATTTTTAGAAAAAAAATTACGTTTATACTGATAATAAAGAAACTGTACACGTGGACTTATTACCGAAATCTGAAGTTGAAGATTAACATACAATGAAGCATCGTACTATAGATCTAACAAAACCGAAAAGATAAGTAAATGAAGGAAATACGTTTTTCTGGTTTGAAATATAAATTGAAAGCCTATTACTCTGATACTTCTACTTGCTGGAGCTTCGTAACCAATGGCCTCGAATTCGTTTTTGACCAATTGAAAAACAATCATCACCTAACGAAATATGTTTGGGTTCAATTGTATCATGTCATCCAACAACATCTTACCTACTGAGTTTGTACTTTGATGTTTTATTGTTTTTAGCCTTTAGTATTTAATATTTAATGTAAATCTAACTCTAACTCTAATTGAATATTTTTTTATATGTTATATTTTCTAACTAAAATTCAATATTTCAATATATATGATGTTGATGTGAAATAGGAGGCCATTTGGGTTTCAAAAATATTAGAGATGGTATACCCAAAAAAGTTGTTATTTAAGGTATTCATAACATTCTGTGTGTAAGCTTATAAGAATATAAAATGTAATATTTAAAATTAATAAATAAGTTATCTATCTCTCTTGAGGAAAATGTCTTATAGATAAGCTGGTAAACAACTAAATGTGAGGATTTGAGGAACCTCTGAAATTAATATCTTTTTCTAAAAAAGAAGTTATATTACATGGCCGCGTGGTAGGCCTTACAATTGTCTGCTCAAAGAATCACTAATATTAAACTAATCACTAACTAATGATGAAACGATAGTATTTTTTTAAGAACAGCAAGCAACTGTAAAATTGATGAATGTTAATTAAGGTTACATGAGACTTTGATAACTGTATCATGATCATAACCGGGAAAATCCTCTTCAGAAGTCGTAAGCACCCACACCAACAGATTATGTGATCTCAATATCTTTCTGCTACAGTCGATTAATCAAATTCAAATACTTCAACAGAACTGAAAGTAATACATAAAAATAAGAAGTAAAAAATAAAAGTGTGTCAACAACTGGGCCAGGGTCATCGGCCCGATCTTTGTTATATCTAATGGGTGGTATTTTTCACATACCTCGGATGTCACCAAGAGCATCTCTTACTTCGATAAAGTCTTGTTTCAGGTCATCCAAAGGCATCGTTCTAACTGCATTGACACCAATGTAGGTACCACCCTAGACACCATTTATCGTTTTAGGCATTTAATCTACCAAACAACTGTAATATTCACCAATTTCATCAAAATACGTTAAATTTGTGAATAAAACCCAATTTTTAATAAAGAAAATCTCATGCGTTATCGCTAAACATCAAATAGCGCTCACTATCGCTACGACGCGTACATGTAGTTTGTCGCTATTTACCAATATAATGTGTACACATAAAGCAGGATCAAGAATCTTATGAGTTCGAGCTATTGACAATATAATAATTATTAAAGTTTTTCAATTCCCCCGCTTCTCCACATCAACACAATTCATAGGAATCTCAATAGCTCACTTGCAAAACCATGTATAACTAAAAGATTACACCAGTTTGTGATAGTTACCTGCAGAGGCAGTAAAATAGACTTTAGCCGGCTCTAAACTCGTTTGACCCATTCCCTTTGTACACCGAATTTGGTTCCTTTAGTGGTCTCGACATGACCACATTCCATCATGTTCTTCATCCTAGGCAGTAGGCTATTAGGAATTTAAAAAAATACAGACTAAAACAAATATGTTTTTGGACAAATATTTTAACCTATGAAGTTCACATAAAGAAAGTGAAATAAGGCAACTTATCTTTAAGATGTTGCATGATAAAATACTCTCACAATAGATGCATTCATTTCTGATCCACACTACACATGATTTAAGAAATACAATTTAAAAATGAAATATGAAAAAGATATATTTAATAAGTACCTTCTCATAAGCAAGGCCTATTCTAATTCCAACAATGCTAATTATATGTTCAACCAAATTATCGATCTTTCTATTTTTATCAAACAAACAAAATACTAAGTCATATACTAAATAAGCAAAGTGTGACTACTTAAACTCTAATCGGTTGATGAAATTCAAGAAAGTATTACTATAACTTCATATTCTTAATTTGACAAAACTGATCTAAATATTTCAACATGATTTGAGATGTTTGTGGAACCTGAAGAGGGGAAAAATTTGAAGCTCCAATTCTCGCTTCAGACCCTTGTTTCTCATGTGTAAAGCAACATGCAGATAGAGATTTTGTATATCAATATATTTAAAGATGATTAAAGATGTGAGCCACAATATGTAAACAAAAAAAAGTATACGAAAGGACAGAGAGATCAATAAATTCGTTATTAAATTAATCTTGTTTAGCCATACCATTATGAAACTTGTGCAACTCGTGTACTCAACCCAATAGTTATCAACAACTATTCCAATTAACCTATCCTACATAAAAATAAACATCAAATCTTAAGATAATCAAACATTGCATAAGTGCACATATCACATATGTAAGTAAATGACAGGCTAATTGATAGATTAGTTTTATGATCAAGAAAATGTGTTAAGCTACCTGAAGCCAAATGTCAAGTAGCGAACACTCACAACTCATATAGTTATAATAGACTTGTGTAGTAATAATCATGAGTACAGATAGTATTGGCTAGAGCTTCGTAACCAATAACCTCGAGTTCGTTTTTAACCAATTGAAAAAAACAATTATCACCTAAAGACATATTAGTGTTGTGTTTTCGTCAATATTATAATCATGTATATAAATAATATTAAGAGTGCATATACTATATTCTTTTTAATTTGAATCTATAAATTTATGTTTGTAAAGTATAAAATAAAATAAAAAACAGATAATCGGAAACTTTTGGTTCACTTTCAATAAGTAGTAGATTCTAGCTCAAACCTTTTTGAAAAACAGTGATCCAAAGTTATTTTTATTTATCTCTTTGTGATAAAACATTAGCTTTCTTTCGAATCTTACGCAGAGGGCCACTCGACCTAATAACATCGTCTACTACAAAACTCACACTTTATAGGCTAGCGAAGAATATAGAAGTTTATATAAACTTTAAAGTTATAAGTAACCGGCATTACATATTAATATAAATAACCATTAAATTGTTCCTTAACGATATAGAAATGTGTATAAACTTTAAAGTTATAAGTAACCGACATTACATATTAATATAAATAACCAACAAATTGTTCCTTAACTTTTTAAATGAAATTTTGCATCTCATCACAATATTCTTCCCACATAGTTAATTTAAAATCAACACCCATGAAATGATGTTAATCCAGATAGTATTGAATAATATATGAACATAATTATTAAATTTAAGTTAATTAGAGGAAAATAAACTCTAAATCTCCCAATTTCATCTAAACGTTGAATTAAAAAAAGGAATCAGAAAAATAAATAATTTAGGATTAATAATATAATAGTAAGTTAAATCTATATAAATCACGAGTACAGATAGTATTGAATAATAGATAGTATTGAATAATGATCAAATTTAAAAAATCCTTGTAAGAAGTGATTATTATAATTAAAAAGGAATGGTATTTTAAAATCAAAGAAGTAATTTACATTTAACTTGAGTGAGTTAAGATATAACTGAATAATTGATTAGATTTTTAAAAGGAATGGTATTTATGATTGACTAAAGATATAAGTGAATAATTGATTAAATTTAAAAAAGGAATGGTCTTTATGAGTGACCAAAGATATAACTGAATAATTGATTAGATGTTTAAAAGGAATGATATTTATGATTGACTAAAGATATAACTGAATAATTGATTAGTTTTTAAAAAAGGAATGGTATTTAAAAATAAAAACGTTAATTTGACATTTAACTTGATTGACAAAAAATTGTAACCAAATATAACTTATTAGAATTTAAAAAACGAATAGTACTTTAAAATTATAAAAATAATACAGATTTTAACTTATCTAAGTAAATTGACCTAAGATACATATAACTGAATAAATATATATGTAGAATCTCAAAAGCTTATAAATCAGTCTTCTCACCTCAACCAGCCTTGCTACTCTTAAATTTCCAACACCAAGCACTTTAGTGGCTCATATTTTCTACCCCTCTACCAACAATAGCCATCTAATCCTTAGAAATTTCAAAATCAAAATTGAATTCCTCTACAGTTATGTGAATAAAAATACATATAGAAAGTAAAAGAGCAGCTTAACCTTACAACAAAGAACACATAGGTGGTTAACTTAATTATGCATTGACAATGGTTACCTTTAATTATCAAGCGCCTCTGAACATGGTCTTCATCATATAACTCACATATCCTTTTGCCATCTTCTAAGAAACGTACAATTCATGAAATGAAAGGAAAGGAAAGGAAATAATAGTGAAATTCACACACTAACAATAAAAGATAAAAGAAACTGATGAATATAATCATATAAACCCGAATTTTAAAAGATGTATAAATCTGAACATATAAACTTACCAATATTAAATATATTGTTTCAAAACTCATGTTTGTAAACAACTGAATCAATGGAAATACTAAAAATAACAATAATTTCCCAAAAGCCAAGGTGAATGGACATATTTGATATACAAAATGTTGTTGATTCACGTATACCTAAGTACTAAATGAAGCTTACATGATTAATAATATATTTAACTAAATCACAAACTGAAACACACTAATATCAGAAATCAAACAAAATAAATAAAAAATCAAGAATCTCAAATAAAACCGAACCCCTAAATCAAGGATCTCGCTAAAATTGAAAACAGAAAAACCCTAAAAAGTCAAATCACGGGTTATGAACTGAGAATCTTACCTTGAATATACAATGTTGAAGTGAGAAGATTATAAAAACCTTCACCTTGTTTATCGGAAATCATGAAGTCTTGTGTTGAATCACCAAAGTCGATTAAAGATCATTAACAAATGCGATATAGGATCCAAAAGAGATGATTCAGATTGCTTCTTTCAAACGATGCACACTAGGATCGAATGTACACAAACCCTAAATCTTCAAAGGTATTATATTAGAACCAATACAAAAAAATCTAACATAATCAACAATCATATTTAGTTTGCAAGGACAAAGGATCGAATGTATACAAACCTCTTGATTAAGGAAGAAGAATGAAGGATCAATGTATGCGGCAGATGTATTGGATGAGAGATAGAGATGGAGAAGAGAAAAGCGTATGAGAGAAGAAAGAAACCCTAGGATGAGAGGGGAATGTTACTTGTGTCCGGGTTATAAAGTTTATATACCCAATAGTTTTTTTTACCCGAATAACAAAAACGGGTCCTCATGACCCATGCACCAAAGGGAATTATGGTTTAGCGGGAAAAACTAAAAAGGAGGCCCTAGATGGGGATATGTACTTTACTAGATGTATAGATATATATTAAAATCCTTTATTTAAATTAAAACCCATATTTATCTCCAAATATTGAACAAACCTACCATTATCTTAAATTTAACTAATTAAACTAAACTTACACTAATCCTACACCTAAAATTCGAAGACCTGACACTTGAATATATCAGCCCTTACATCTTAGAGATAAGTACTAATTTGGATTTCAGTCCTCCAGGCACAACCCGTGTCAAGCACAGATCTTCGTACTGAAACCGACACTGGGCGTTGTACCGGGGCATGGGGCGTGGTCAGGTCTTTTGGGTCCAGGAGATCTACAAATATCAAACTGGATCTTTTTGTCTATTATGGGATGGGGCACTGGGTGTGCCTGGCGGTCAAGGTTATGATTGATAAATAAGAAGTCGGCTCTAGAGTAATACAATTGATAAATAAGAAGTCGGCTATAAAACATAGCCGATTATAATGAACAAAGCGTAATCTTTATTATAAGAGTTTGTTGATTTATAACTGATACGGAACAAGAGATATAAACACGCAAAGGAGAACGAGGAATCAGTAACGAACCACAATCAAGCTTCAATTCATTAGATCTATATTGGACGTAATGCGACTTTCTAATTTACCAAGAATGCAAGCAACGAGAGCGACCAGAGAGATAATGGCTTGCAATGGCAGCAAACCAAGCTGCATACATGAACAGCCTCAAATAAGCCCATTTCGCCTAAATAGCTCCAGCCAACATGCAAAATAAAAAATAAACTTCCACTACAAGTGGCTACTTGATAAACTTGCACAATATTTTCATCAGCCAATTGATGTTGGACAAGAAAGTTTTGAACTTTTCATCAGCCATTTGATGGTTAATTAACTCTGGATAAAATCAAAATGGGTTAGAATGAAAACATAAATTTAGTATTTAACAAATGGTAACCTAAGCTAAGGCAACTAATTAGGGGCGGCCTCGGGGTGGGCGAGAGGACCCCGATCATGGCATGTTTTTTTTTCTTTTCTGGGGGCACATTTTTTGTCTAAAACGTAAAACGTTTATTATATATGTTAGTAGATAGAATTATAACTCATACCAAAAGATAGACTAATTGTAAGTTGTGTACTTGTTCTGTTAAATCCCTTTCATGCCTAACATGTTCACGTTTTTTCTTCTTTTTTGGTGGTTACTATATCATCATCAATTACTCTATGAGTTCTATCTAGGTTTTTTAACGTATTTTTTTTTCTTTTACTATGTTTTTTTTAATTTAGTTTTTCTTTATCATAAGCATATTCGTAAAAGTGTTAGTCTTCGGTTCTTTTTTTTATTTTCTTTCTTTTTTAATCTCAAACATATCAATTCAACGATCTAATTTTTATAAAAAACATAAAACCTATAAGCTTAAGGGACATATTTATAGGGCTTGACCAGGACACATATATACTTAGGATTGGCCCGGCAACTAATGTGTGAATGATAATGTCATTATATCACCACTCATGCTTTAACTAGGATTTGAGATTGTTTGTTAGAAGTGTAAAAGCATTTCGGGTATCAATCCCACATTGCTTATTACCGCAAAATTCGAGTGATAATAACTCGAATGAATGAATTTCCACATCCCATTTCTATATTATAGGAAATATTGATGTTCAACTACGCTAATAAAATTCGAGGGGTGTAGGCCTGCCGGGCATATAACATAGAACTCTTCAATCTTATTTTTTCTTGTACACGTAGTCAGTGACCTAAATAAAAGGTTTAATTTTTATGTTCAGTTAAAAGTTTACTACCTTCTGAAAAGGAATAAGGATTTTTGTGGGATGTTTTCTAATTATAAAATACAAGGTGTTAATCTATTTTTAACTTTTTATATATTTTATAGGGAAGATAGCATGTGTTATTGTTTATTAACAATCTATATATTTTATAGAGATACATCTGTTGCATCTTAAAAGCTGGAGATATCATGTGATCCTCCACAATTATCGTAAAAGCCAAACAACTTTCGATATATAGATATTTCTTTTTATTTAACGTTATAGATTTTTTTTTATTAAGCGTTATAGAATTATCAATTATTAACTTGTGATGATGGTAGCTCCTTTAGTTTGACTTATGAGATATTTATATAATGCGAGTATGGCTTTATTAAGGGTGGGTGTATTGTAATGCTCATCTACATCACAGTTAAGACTTTACAACAAAATAATGGCGTCGTTAACAACAGCATTGAAGACTTTGTTCAGCTTATTGGCCTGTGTGATGATGGTTTCACTTGTTTATGGATTTGCCACTGATTACTTCGTTTCTTGTTTCGACCCAAAAGCCAGGTAAAAGATCAGCTTGTAAAGTACTTATCTATACTATGTTATAATACATGTAACAGGAACACAAATGAAAGTTTATATGATTTTAAAAGTTTAAGTAACTGCGACTTTTAACACATATGGTAAACCCTTTAAAACATATTGTTTACTTTTAAACCAATGTGTCTACGATTTTGAAACGGTCATAACTTTTATATAAGTTAATATTTTTTATAAAAAAATACGTTATGTATACGAATAATTTATTCTCTTTAATTTGAGTATGATATTTCTATAGGTTTTTTTATATCAATTTATTCTTTTTAACATGTTACGTATTATAAGTGTCTTGTATTGCGTGGACACCCTGCTAGTATGTGTTTGTGTGTCTATATAAACACACCTCGATGTATACACACCGCGTATGAGATACATATATTACTGAGTTAATATATATAGGTTCACAAAGCAGTACGTATACTTTTTTAATATTAATTAAAAGGGAAAAAGGGAGAGTAAATAAAAATATTTGGTTGGTTGATTATGTGTGTATATATATAACTAGTTGATGCCCCGCCCGCATTGGGGGGCGGAGGCCAAATATTTATCAACCAATTAAAAAAGATTGTTATAGCTTTGCTAGAAAAAGAAAACGATGGCAAAACTATAATTTGTCAGGTTCAAGCAGTGACTGTTAGCCAGCTTCTTGATATGCATAAAAATTAAATCGATTGAACCAATTAAAACAAAATATTTCCATAGTTTTTCTGAAAAAACTAAACCCATGGCAAGACTGTAAACTTGAACTGGGGTAAAATCATAATTTGTCAAAAGTTAAAGCGATGACAATACTGTATTTTTAACCGGGAAATATCGTAATTTTGAACACGAGCTAATTTGTAATTTTAAACTGAGGATAAAATCGTAATTTATTTGGGCCAATAGAGGAGGGCTAGGCAGCAGTCTAACACTATTTTCTCACACCTTTTCTAAACAGAGGATAAAATCGTAATTTATCTGGGCCAATAGTGAATTGTTAGGCAAAAACCCGGCCCTATTCCACATATCCTTTTTCCTTTTTTGGTATGTATAAAATCCACTTAACGAAAGAAAAAAAAAAACAAAGTGGCTAGCTGTCAATATTACCCAATTCCATGCATGTTGCCGCCAATACTCACCAATTTGAAAAAAAGAACTATTGCCCCTCATGGGGTTGTATATATTGGAGATATAATCAAAAGAAAAACAATTTCCAATTTGATTAATTTGTTGTCAAATTTGTTGCAGGTGGATGCAAGTTGGATTGTTTGCTTTTTGCGTCAATGTTTCTCTTATAGTAGTATGAAAATTCAATTCATTTATAATCTAATCTTTTAAACAATTGCTTAATGTTCCTGGAATACTTGGCCAAAGGGGAGATTTTATATTCAAATCTGAGTAACTGATAATTATTTGTATTTTGGATTTAATAATTCCAACTATTAGTTGTGGACCGGCAATAATCCCAACTTTAAAAATAAATAGTGGTGGTCTAACCTTTTCATATATTGTAAACAAATGGATTGGTTCCAAACCGAAAAAGATAACGAGACTAAAAGAAATTACGGTTCTTTGGTAAAAGTCCATCAGTTTATAATATGTGAAAATTTGAGACAACCACTGATTATTTTAAAGTTAAGACCGTTGTCGGCCAACGACTAATAGTTTGAATTATTAAAATTCATCCTATTTTTGACAATCAAGTTAATATTATTACCGATGATATCAGCAATCATGATCTCAGAAATATTTTTTATTGAATTTTTTTAAATTGATGATGTTACCTCTTTGTTGTCATTATTTTAGTGTGTATATGTGTATATTAATATGGTCTGAATTTGACGTTGTTCTTTAAATAAAAACCATAGAAGAATAAATTTATTACAAACTAGCGATTTATTTTTTTCTTTTCTTTTCACCTAACCAATTTTTTATTTTTTGTTTTTATTATATAATTTTTTTGCATTTTATATTTCATGGGAGTGGCATAAAATCAACGAGTGTCTGCTTTGGTCAAATGGTAATAAGTCATAATGCCTAATTTTAAGTTTATTGGTAAAATCCAAAAAATTATAAAGCTCATTTCTTTCTATTTTTTTTTCGGGTAACAGAACCCGGTGAAGATTTATAAATTTATTGAAACAGTTACATACAGAAGAGGATGGTGGCGCAGTTTGTTGCCCGTCTACCTGCTATCCTTATGTAATTTGGCTTGTTGATTGAAATGAAAATCTGTTGGATAAAAAAAAATTACATACAAACCATGGAAGTTTGTATGTGGAAATGAGTTGGATTATTTTGGGATATCTCACATTATTAGGATGGGCTTAGTCCTCCATTATCCACAATCCAGTACATAAAATCTCCGTTGAGCCCATGAAATCTCCCACCCAACTCAAATCCATTTCCGAATTAAAATCGGCCCTCTAATTTCCATGATTCAACCTTACAAGTTACAATACAAGTTTTTTTTTTTTTTTTTTTTTTTTTTTTTTTTTTTGTGTTAACTTTGGGCTTTATTTCAAACCAAATTTAGTGCAATCTTTTTTCTTTTCAGAAAACCACAGCCCAATGTTACTTTTCTTTTCATATTTATGTTGGCTTAGCCTCCTATATAAACTGGCTCAACAGCTTTATATCCAGCTTAATTTCCATGATTTTACATTTTCATTTCTTATTTCTATATAGTTTAGTTTGTTGCGTGTGGTTTAAGAAATATTCAAATTTTGTTTTTTTTTAGTTTATGAACCAACTGATACTCATTTGTGGTTGCTTACATGTAAATATAGACTTGGTTTTTCTACAAAGAATCAAGATGGATCCTGCGACTTGTTTTTATATTTATCTTATTTTGGTTCGGAAGGTAATTTTATTTTTGTTTATATATATTAGCATTTTTCTAATATTCGTTTGGGAATAATGGGTTGGGTTAATGCATGATTAAAACGTTTCATAGAAATTACTGAGTTTATATCTATGACATGAACATAAGATATTATTCTTATTCTTTTTGTTTTGGATTTGCTGTTTTTGCAACAAATATGATCAAGTTTCTTAGATTCCTGCCTGCCACATAAATAATTTATAACAATGGAATGTGTTGGTGCTAAGTCATTATATTTTCCTGTACATTTTTTTTGTTATATACAATCTTAAATTTGACATGTGAAAAGTTGAAGCTTAGGGTTATCGGGTCTTAGAATTTGAGTTTCATTTGGTTACTTTAATTTGTTTTGCATCTTAATTTAAGTCTATTTAGACTAGTTTTATTTACATGTTAGTTTAGTATAAATAGGCAGTGAATATTATTTTCCAAAAAAAAGAAAAAACCATTGTGTTCTTATTTTGTGTTATACCTATTTTTTCCAACAGTTTTACTATATGTGGATACATCGTTTTACTACTCTTCAAGTTGTCACATGAAGAATCTTCAAAAGATCCTTTTTATTTTGTGCTGGTGAGGCGTCAAAAAAGGTTAGAACAAATGTCTTATATATTTGGTGTTTTTTAATCCATAAAAGTATGTGATAATATAGATTTATTTTCCTGTCTTTCACCCCATAAAATATACGAATCACCGTTCTTACGCTAAACAACACAACGTATATTGTTGTTTTGTTCATTTATAATTGGGTTGTTGTAAGCGGTTGATTTTATTTTTATCTATTATTAGATCAGATAAGACGTGTATATGTGATATTATAGTTTTACTATTCAAAAAAGGGGTAGCGGTGCAGCTTGTTGCCCGTTTACCTTCTATCTCAATGTAATCTCATTTGCTTTTTTCAAATTTATGCTTCAACTAGGTTAGATTAAGCTTTGAAGTTTTTATACAAATGTAAATTTGTTAGGGATGCAATTGGACACACAGGTCGAGTTTCTGTTGGTACAACAAGAACAATCTATCTTTCACTCGCCTGCTTGTTGATAGGAGCAATAGTTTTTGCGTTTGTCACCGATGGATCTCCATTTCGTGCGGAAGTATTCTCACCGTATGTATATTATATATATATATATATATATAATATATATATATATATATATATATATATATATATATATATATATATATATATATATATATATATATATATATATATATATATATCCTTCTTTTCTTTTCTTTATCACTTCATTTATGAAGTAAAATAGAACGTTATTTGACTTTGATAAATGTTTGCAGATGCATGGTCCCATTGCTAACTGACTTTTCTATCCATGCCGTGGTTTTCTCGGTATTTATTTAATTAATTAAGTTTACATTTGTAGTTATATATTCTTGTTATATCTATAACAACAATATACACACTATTGTTGCCCTTTAGGTGTGGGTAGCATATAAGGAATCAAGCTGGATAAATGCTTTGGTTTGGATTCTTTTAATCATATTTTTTGGAGGGTAAGTAGCATTTATCAAATATAGATTGATTATAGTTTATTCTTAACAATTGATTTCTCATATCTCTAGTTTCGCTACAACGGCGCAATAGATACGTTGCTCATCTTTATTTTTTTCTTTACAGCATTGCATTGTGTGCATACATGGTACGCGAGTCGCTATACCTTTCATCTGAACAACCTGCTTATCTTATACTTTTCAACAAAAATGGCAGGTAAGTCCAACCGAGAATTTGGGTTGTCACATATCTATTATTTATGTGTGTATTATTTGTTCATCTTTTGAATTTAAATGATTATATACACATGCTATTCTTTATAGGGTTGTTTTTGGTAAAGCCTTACAGTTTTTCTTATATATATGTATTGAATCTTGCAGAGATATAACGTTGAATGATTCTTTGCTGATGGAGCATGACAACGTGTAAGTACCATATGCAACATTTCTTTTCTAAGAAATGATGGATTACTATCAGTAAGGGATATTGTGTGTTTTGCATATTGATTATCAATAAACACTAATATTACATGTATGTGGTGGTATTATTGATTATGAATAAACACTAATATTACATGTGGTGGTATTGTTTCTTTCTTTTTATCATGTGGGACTAAAAGATATTGTTGGTTTCTATGGTTTGGCCAAAGTTACAAGTTTGTCCTACACAATAACTACTTAGACCTTTTGCTTACATGTGTTCTCTCAAATGAATGACGTTAGTTTGTTTGGTTAAGTCCTTTAATTCAAATATCACATACATAAGGAAACTTAAGTTATTTTATCCCTTAAAAACAATTCCTACCCAAACCATTTGTGATACACTCACTCCCTTCCCCTTCTTTAGCAACACTATCACCTGCAGTCTATCAAAACCAAACACCACCATCATGGTTAGTCGTCCCTAAAGGCTACGGTTGGACAAAGCTACTAACATTGTTATGATACTTTTTGCTTGTCCTAAAACATGGGTGTCTTGGTGACAGAACTAGAAAAGTTCAACAAGAGAGTCCAAATATATACATAACATTCGCTAGTTTATATGAACTTGTTTTAGCAATTGATATACCAAACCATAATTATAATCTTCGAGTTTTCATCTCTTAAAACCATTGTAGATTATGTCATTATTTAACACTTGTAAAAACAACTTGGTTTGAGTTTTTCTAAGCATATTTAAAAAAAAAAAGAAAGATAATTACGTATATCCCGTTATTTACTTACCTAATTACATATATACCCAACTCAAACTCTAGATTACACATAAATCACTCTTTGTTCTCATATTCTCCCTAAAAGCCTAATACTCTAGCGGCTTGGTTTTCAGGATTGTCAATTGAAACAGAGCCAATGTGCAATTCTCCACGAAATAAAGTCGTGGTATCCTTCATTCTCTCGTGCCAAACTGCCAACAGCAACACAAAACAACTCTGACGATATTTGGTATTCTCTGGCGATTCCTTCATTTTGTGATGATTCTAGTGGCATCACAAAACAACGTATGCAATATTTGATATTCTCCGGTGATTCATGCGACACAATTGATAATCGTTACCTACCCACGTAATAGATATCGGGTGAACAATGCTTAGCCATTCCCCTTTTAATTATCAAAAGGGATCTCGCATCCTAATAACAATTTTGAGATTGGGTCATAATATTAATGAGGATATCAAGCATGAAAGTACGGAATATTTTGTAGATGTCTTCATCAAATTCCACAATTTCTCTGAAATCCATTTTAAAAGTTATACTCGATGAAACAAATTTCATAGCTTGATATAGTAACCTAAAAGAGGTACTTAGAGCTACTCAAAAGTTACATGTTCTAAAATTCCAATTGTCAAACCAACCTCCCAAGCACATAGTTAATCTAGAATGATGCATTATAATTTTCGACATTGTGAATGAAGTAGCAAGATAAGTTAATGATGCAGGCCCAAGTGTGGAGGAGCGGGCCATGTTATATTTGGAGGCCCAAGATCGCGTGACAAATTTGGCCCAAGTGTGTTTTAGGCCCATTTTCGAATATCAGTTTCTATTTATATGTTTCTAAAGTTAATGAAAAGTTCAGACTTGAATTTTGAGAAATCAGTTTTTATCACTTCAAATTCTTGCCCTTTGGGTTGAATTTTGGGCGTTTGGGAAAGATCAACACGGGTATTCGCAGAATCAACGTGTTCGTTCTTTGTTACCTAATCTTCCGCTACATCAGTTGGTATCAGAGCCAAATTCCTGGCTCAAAATGCCTCCGTGGAGAAACACGCCACTTGATGAAGTCTATGAACGGGAGTTGGAACAAGGTCTCATGGCGCGAATGGATCAACGATTGGATCAGGTGGTCGATCAGTTGACTAACTGGATGGAAGGCTTGATGAATCGTAGGAGGCACCAACCCAATGATGGGTATGGTTCCGATTTCAGTAATCCGTTTGGTGATGGTTCGGATTCCGGTGGCGATCAGGAGGATCGGCCGATGGGAGGCCGAGGAGAGGGCAATCGGCGTTGGAATTCTGGGATAAGTTCCGGAATTTGATGGGGCTAGTTTGAATCCGGAGGGGTTCATCGATTGGTTGTCCACTATCGAGGAAGTGTTTGAGTACAAGGAAGTTCCTGAGAATAAGCGGGTGGCTTTGATTGCTACCACATTGCGTGGTAGGGCTTCTGCCTGGTGGCAGCAATTGAAGCCTACACGAAAAAAGGCTCGGGAAGTCGAGAATCGTGACGTGGACCAAGATGAGAAAGTGCTTGCGGTCCAACTTCCTGCCACATAACTGTCAACGGTTGATGTACCACCGTCTGCAAAACTTAAAACAGGGGGCTAAGTCGGTTGATGATTATACAACCGAGTTTTACCAGTTGATCGCCAGGAACGATATTCAAGAACCGAAGGAGCAACTTGTTTCTCGGTATATTGGGGGTTTGAGGTGCAGATCATGGAGTCAGTGAATCTTTTTGATCCATTGACCATTGCAGAGGCACACCAACGGGCGTTGGCCTTTGAGAAGCAAAACCGACGGTCGAGTGGTTCGTATTCTAACGCCCCTAGTGGGGGAACGTACAGTCGGGTGGTGGGGCACCTCGTGGGAGGCCTAGCCAACAGAGACCAAGGGGTAACAATACTGGGTTAGCCTTTAAAGGGGCTAGTAGTAGTGGTCCGAGATGTTTCAGTTGTGGTGAAACGGGCCATCGACAAGCTGAGTGTAAAAAGGCTGGTAAACGACACCTGTTTGCCGAGTCTGAGGATGAACAACATGAATAATACGAGAATACCCCGGTGTATGATGAAGAAACTGAATACGAGGAAGAGTTTGTGTCCGGTGATGTAGGGGTAAACCTAGTGGTCAGACGTTCTTGTTATACACCAAAGGCAGATGTGGATGATTGGCTCAAGCATAATATCTTCCATTCAACATGTACCATTTTTGGGAAGGTATGCACGTTTGTTATTGATTCTGGAAGTTGTGATAATTTGATATCTGAAGAGGCGGTTCATAAGTTGTCTATGAAGACAGAGAGTCACCCAAAGCCTCACAAGCTTCAGTGGCTCAAGAAGGGTGGAAAGGTCACAATATCTAAGTGAGCCCTTGTTTCCATTTCTATTGGGTCCACATACAAAGATGATGTTGTGTGTGATGTGGTCCCTATGGACGTGTGTCACTTGTTTTTGGATAGGCCTTGGGAGTATGAGCGGAACATAGAGCATAATGGGTGGTCTAATACGTATAGCTTTCTGTTTGGTGGTGTGAAGATCACTCTTGTTCCTACCAAGCCTAAACAGTTGGCCAACAAACACTCGGGCACTTTGTTGACTATTAGCCAGTTTCAAGATGAACTGGAGGAGGGGGATAGTGTTTTTGTTTTGATGGGGAAGTCGGTGCTTAAGAAAGTTGAAATTCCTGATGCTATGTTTCCTTTGCTTGAGGAATTTTCTGATGTTTTCCCTGATGAGTTTCTTGATAGATTGCCACCGTTGCGTGACATCCAACATCGTATTGATTTGGAGCCTGGGTCACAGTTACCCAATAGGCCACAATTACAGGATGAGCCCTAGTGAGCATGAGGAGTTGCGGAGGCAGGTTGAAGAGTTAATTTCTAAGGGTCATGTTCGTGAAAGTATGAGCCCTTGTGTTGTTCCTGCTTTTTTGACTCCAAAGAAAGATGGCACCTGGCGTATGTGTGTTGACAGCCGAGCATTCAACAAGATTACTGTGAGGTACAAGTTTCCTATTCCTCGACTTGATTATTTGCTTGATCAGATTAGTGGTGCTACTGTTTTTACAAAGTTAGATTTGAAGAGTGGGTATTACCAGATTCGTCTTAGGCTGGGTGACGAGTGGAAGACTGCCTTCAAGACTCGTGAAGGGTTGTATGAATGGTTGGTGATGCCATTTGGTTTGTCAAACGCACCTAGTACTTTTATGCGTGTGATGAATCAATTGCTTAGACCTTCATTGGGAAGTTTGTGGTTGTGTATTTTGATGACATTCTTATTTATAGTGCTTCTTTCAGTGACCACGTTGTGCATGTGAGGCAGGTTTTGACTTTGCTTCATAGAGACAGTTTCTATGCAGTCATCAAGAAGTGTGTGTTCATGACCCCTAAGGTTTTGTTCTTGGGGTATGTTGTTTCTGGTGATGGGATACAGGTTGATGAATCCAAGGTAGCGGCTGTTAGAAATTGGCCAACTCCTACTACCATTACTGAAGTTCGTAGTTTTCATGGGCTTGCTTCTTTCTATAGGCGGTTCATTCCACATTTCAGCTCTATTATGGCCCCAGTGACAGATTGTATAAAGGGGAAGACGTTTGTATGGACAGAAGATGCATAGTTGGCTTTTCAACTTGTGAAAGACAATCTCACTTCAGCACCAACTCTGGTATTGCCTGATTTTTCTCAAGTTTTTGAACTTCATACTGATATCTCAAATGTTGGAATTGGCGGGGTTCTCAGTCAGGGTGGTAGGCCTGTTGCTTTTTTTAGGGAGAAGTTCATTTTATGTTTTTATGTTTTTTTGGGCTTTTTGCCAACTTTTGTTTGGTTCTAGTTTTTGGCCCAAGTGTGTTTTAAGCCCATTTTCGAATTTCAGTTTCTATTTATATGTTTCTAAAGTTAATGAAAAGTTCAGACTTGAATTTGGAGAAATCAGTTTTTATCACTTCAAATTCTTGCCCTTTGGGTTGAATTTTGGGGGTTTGGGAAAGATCAACACGGGTATTCGCAGAATCAACGTGTTTGTTCTTTGTTATCTGATCTTCCGCTACATCAGTTAAAATGTCCATGTAACACCCCAACCAATGACGGAAACATCAGGGTGTCACGGAACTAGATTACTTAATGGCTCATGATAACAAATTAAAGTTGTAATATTTTATTGATCCAAATTAAATATCCAAACCAACAAACAACTTGTTCAAATGACAAAACCAAACAAGAACAAACAATGGTCTAAACTGAATTAAAAACTAAGGGAGTGCCAAGCGTCCTATGTGATAGAAATCATCAAACATTATAACCTGAAACATGTGTAAAATCAAATGTCAAGTTCAAAAAATTGTTGAGCAACATAAGTTAATTGCAATGCACATGGTAAAATAGTAATACAATTCATATAAAAATATATTGAAATCCAAGCAATTTGTATAACAAGATATGACAACTAGTTGTACATTCAAACCTTAGTTGACGAGCTCGAAACCCAAAAGGTTCCCAAAACAAATAGTATAGCCAGTCTCTATCATTCCCAAAGGATACTCCCATAATCTAAAAAAAATAAATAAGAAGTGGAAATGAGTTGTTACTCCTATAGAACTATAATGTAGTATCATTTGGTTTGATAATAGTTAATGAATATATCATGAATTAGATACAGAAAGAGGACCATGTACTCACTTTTAGTTGACTTTAAAAAATCTAGAAAACATAGGGAAATCATGAATTCCGAAACATATGCGAAGACCTACATATGTAGGAAAACAAATACCTACATATGTAGGAAAACAAATGCTAAGATCTTATAGAAGAGATAATCTCCTAAAGTAAAGTTCTTATTTTATTTTGTTGAGTTCTTCATGCGATATCCTACATAGGGGTGTAAACGAGTCGGGTCGAGTCCGAGTTCGACTAGTCCTATTATGAAGCTCGAGTTTGCCTCTGTTCGAGCCTACTTTTTTTAGCTCGAGCTCGGCTCGTGAGTAAAAACCCAAAGCTCGGGCTCGGCTTGAGCTATTTTGAGGACAACCTCAAATGAGTTAAAAGCTGGCTCAAGTTCGCTTCAATATCGCTTAAACGTGTCAAAACTCAGCTCGAGCTTGGCTCGCCAATGTTATTATCATTACTATTAAACTATATATACAAAAACTAAAATTTTGTATGCGCTCGTTTAGGCTCACGAGCCTAGACGCGCTTTGTATTTTAGGCTCGAGCTCGGGCTCGATAACTAAACGAGCTCTATCTCAGGCTCGAACTCGGGCTCGTTAAGGCTCGGCTCATTCGAGCTTTTAACGGGCTGATAACGAGTAGCTGTCGAGCCTCTTGACTTATTAACAATCACACTTTTGTTCTAGAATAGAAATTTCCGATACTTTTGTCATTTCATAAAGTGATCGAATAATTTGCATAATTCATAAAGTGATTATTCAATCACAGGAAATTTCTGTTCTAGAATAAAAGTGTGATTGTTAATAAGGTATTTTAGAAAACATGTTTAGATTATCTTATTATAAGTTATTTGACTTAAAATAAATAAATCTTCCTACTAAATAAGATTACTATCCTTAATTAGTTAAGAAAAAAGATTAATATAGTAAGTGAACAACTAAACAAGAATTGTAACATCTGAAGTAAATATTATAGATATTTGATGAGAATTTGTTTTGCCTATTTGTTTATTATTACTCCACCCTAACATAGCAATAACATCCAACCTATTACGATCCATCGTGGAGAACCCTTTAAAATTAACTGTAACGTAAATTGACTATTACATTCCGCAAAAACAATTGTTTAAGCACAATATGGGGCTAGTGTATTTGGTAGAGGCATTGCCTCTTAAAAGAGATTTCTCAGGTTCAAACCTGAGCATAGACGATTAATTAGAGTTATTGGTGTTATAGAGTAAGAGCAGGCGTTACCATTAAAAAAACACAATTGTTTAAGTGAATAGTACATTAGTTTTGGTAACTTGGATTAAGATTCCTTTCCCTAACACGGATCTTTCAACACACGAGTGGAAAACGATCATTGGATGTATTCTTATGGTTACTGTCACACCCCAATCGATGGCGGAAACATCGGAGTGAGACGAAATAGATTGCTCATTGCTCACAACATTAATAAGTGACAATAATTAATTAAACCATATTTCATTTCATAAAAATTGTCAAATACATCAATGTAACAAAACAAAGAAACAACATCACATTTGCAAAGTCATAACAAAATTGATACATCAACATTAAACCTAACATCTAATTTGTGTGTATCTAGTCCTTGCTATATTGTTTTCATAGCATCATCTCCATCAACCTGTAACGTGTTTTAAAATAATGTCAATTCGAAAGCAAAGGCGAGTACACAAGTTTAGGCATAGCATACGTATACGAATAAGTTTAAACAATCCACATGGCAACCAAATCTATACAAGAGCAATATCAAGGCATGCAATACTAATAATCAAACCCTTAACGCAATTACGATGTTTTAACATGACCTCACGAATAACACGATAGAGGTGGATGCGTGAATTCCTATAGCGCTATGCATGTCAAACGAAGGCTAAAAATAGTTAATGACTAAAGCATAGCATAACGAATATCCAAGACAAGCAACAAGTATATGATTCAAGTATTCATGGGTATAGGATTGTTTGTGTGTTTCATAAAGTTTAAGTGTTCGTGATTTTGTATAAGTAAAACATGTTACACCCAAAAGTGTTATAAACGAAAGTGGGTCGAGTGTACTCACGGTTTGTTAGTCTTTTCTACACTTGACAATCCGTGAAGACGTTGGTTCGAGGATGACGCCGAATTATCCTACAAGAGGAAACGAGGCGTATGAGTATAGAGTTTAGACGGGAGATGAGGAGTATTCGAGCATGATTAAAAATAAGTTTGATAAAGTATTATGATAAAAAAAGTATTCACTAAGATGTAACACTCGTTCTTGACACTATAGTAACTCTTACGAGTTGGATGTGATTTCATAGGTTCTGGACCTATTAGAATCGTGACAAGGAATTAGATACTTTAGTGTTAAACTTAATAACTTTATAGTTGATTATAAGGTCATTATCAAGGTTCCGGTTTTAGGATTATAATATAGTTCTATATAGTTATATAATCATGTAGGAGGTGGGAGGATGAACCATCCACTTTGGAACCTCTTAGTATCATGTAAGTCAAGTAGGAGGTGGGAGGATTAACGATCCACTTTGGACCTCATATGATTGTTCACCACTTCATGAGTCACCAAAGGTAACAAGGAGGGTCTTAGAACAAGATAATAACATACAAGAAAGTAAATAACATGAATGTAAAGATGTGTCACCATGATACCAAGTAGCCAAGTGAAATACAACCTTTGACACACGTCAAAGGCTAGACGGGGTTGTGACACTTTCAAGCTAGCAAACTAACTTGGGATAATGATGAAAATCATTAAGTGATGTGTGGTCTTAGAGTTAGGATAGCCTAAGCTAACCAAGGTAGACACACATGAACAAGTTCAAGACTTGCATCACTTGTGAGCTTAAAGCTCCATGAAAACAGAAAGTTTATGAGGATAAATCCTCTAAATTTGATTTTCACACCCTTGTTTTTAAGCCCAACTAACCATACAAGTGATTATGAGCATTAGGACATAGGAATGTATGAAGAAAACATGAGTTTTCTTCCAAAACATGAAGAATCAAAAAGATGAAAATGAGCAGAATTTTAGGTGCACTTTGGACCTAAAAAATGGTGAGGTTTCACCTTAGTTTGCCCAAGTAAACTTGTGAGAACCTTCCTAGAGGTTGTATAAGTGTTATAGAAGAAGAAACAAGAAGAAAACTGAAGTAGAAGTGAGTTAAAACTCACTTTTTATGGCTGGAACTCTAAAAAACGTGGCTGAAACTCAACTGAGTTTGGGAGGGATTTTTAAGTGTTTGGAGGCTTGTAAATATGTGATAAATGATGGGGAAGTGTTCATTATACAGGGAAGGGATTAGGGTTTCAATGGATTGGGCTTTGGACAAGATTAGTGGTCATTAACCTTGAAACAAGCCACTAAACCCAACCCAAAGGGGGCTGTCCACTTTTTATTTTATTTTGTTTTTGTTAGTTAATTGATACATATTTGTTTTTGATGCCTTTTATTATATAATTTCATATATTAAGGTGTGGCATGGTAATTTTTGAAGTATGGACATCATATGGTAGTGTTTACTTGGTAAAAAGAACAAGTTTATAAAAGTTTAATGTCACAAAGTAGATAACAAGGGTGAAATTTATAATGAAGCGTCGAATGATTATTTTTCGCAATTGAATAACCAAGTATCTTGTATGAATGAAATGCTTTAAGAATTACGATTACACGAGAATTGTTTACGAGTTCATTTATGATACGAACTATGTTAATAAACGTGTGTACGAATCGATGTATAAACATGTATAAGAAATGTATATTCCACATAAAGATCAATTTCATTACGATCGAAGTCTCTTGTAGGATTTACAATGATTCAAAATGAGATATGATTACAAAGGAAGGGGTTTCAAAAATAGAATTACGATACAATCTTACTAAAAATAGAAAGCTGCGAAAAGCGAGGCGTTACAGTCTCCCTTCCTTTAGGAAATTTCGTCCCGAAATTTATTCAAGAGCAAGACCTTAGAGAAACGGCATTTTGACTAAAAGAATCGAGACTTGAGAGTTTTGAAACGTTTAGAAAAGTACGAAATTTTGAAGATCTGAAGGATGGGAGTTTGTTTGACTAATAAGTTGAGGCGTTTAAACATAATTAAAACGTGCATGTGTGTGTATAGATAAGCGAGTTTAAGCAAGTTTGAATAACTAAATGACGAGGTATTTTAAAATGTGATACCAAAGAAGGAAGCTTTCGAATAAAACGATATGTATTTTGATGAAAAGTGTGGCCGCACTATTGGTTGTAAGAAAAAGTTTCGTTGGATTTAAAGAGCATTGGCAATCTCAGTTTATAAAGAATTCTTTATCGGTGAAAAAAAAGAGGAAGTTAGGTATTTTAAAAAAAATGGTTTTGGAGATAACGGCCAACTAAGTATGCTTGCGCAAATAAAGAATGGAAAATAGTTTTTAAGTGTAAGAAAGTATATTAGGGTCTGAATGTTTAAACTGATTGATTGCAAACGGGGTTTGTATAAAAGACAAGGATTTCGGGGAATAATGGAGGCATAAGTGTGAACAATTTATTTGATAAACGGATATAAGAATGGCATGCGTATTGAGAGCGATGAGTTAAAAATGGGGTCTCTCGTGGATAATCGGATATCACGCGCTTATCAATACGTTTGTGAGTTTTTAAAGTTTGTATCGTGTCTAAATAGGTCTGCAATACACCGAATCTCATGGCACGTTTTATGAAAGTTTGGTAACATGGTGAAAACACTTATATATAGGAAGTACCAGCAGCGTATCCACCATGTTTTGACCATGTTACGTTCGTTTCGTTATTCGGTGTCATCTTACGTTCCGTTCTGTTTCTTACTATACACAGTAGTATACCCTATGATTCTCATGCGCCTATCACTATAATCCCGTGTGCACCCGTGATTATATTGATCGCCGCATGATCCGCATAGTTTGTACTAGTTGTGTATGAATCAGGGTATACATAAATTTGAAAATAAAAATATGTGCATATAAGAATGTAGTATATAAGCATGTTTACATTTAAATAAGTATGAGACCAACGTGAGCGAATCCCCTCGGGTTATGCTCACATATAGGTATGAATGTATGTAAATATGAGCATGAACATGATTATAAGTATGCATGTGAGTATAAGTATAAGTATGAATGATGACACGTATGAGCATAAATATGAATATGTGTATAAGTATGAATATTAATAGGTATAAATGACGACGATTGCGTGCATGACATGAATTGAATACAACGAATTTAATCATGTAAAATGATTGAGAAATTTGAGTGTGTAAAAAAGAATGATATAAATGATATTGTCGTGCGAAATTTTGACTAAATCATGTGCGAGGATATGCATGTATATTGCTTTGAGCAAAACGTTGAGTTTACCAAATCAAAATAGGTTTAAGTTTGACTTAGAATGTAGAATCATAAAAAGGATATAAAATACTTATTGGTTATGCGTGACTAATTTCGTAAGGAACGGAAATGCTACTCTTGTTTTTGAAGAATTTATGTAAGTTGAAAAAAAGGTCGGTCCCAATGAAGTTTCCTTGCCCGCGTGCTTTGAAATTTAAATGACGTATTGGGCGGTGTATGAAAAGGTTTCTAAAAATAGTAAGTTTGCATCGTTTTAAAAGATCTTGCATTAAAATATGGAATTTGAAATTTGGAGGTTCTCGTGAAAACGATAATCGTTAAAAATAAATTTAGCATAATGAACCTAGTAATCATCAAAAATAAGGGTTTTAGCAAAATGATTCGTTGATTTTGAAAGGAGTTTTAGTAAAACGATCTTATAATATCTATAAGATCTTATAGGCATGTGAGAAAGGTTGGTTTGATTTTGATTGAGAATGAAAGTCTTTAGTATAATGATATAATGTGAGCGTGGTTTAGCGATTAGGTTGAGTATGAAGTTCGTGGGCAAGAGATTCATTGGACCGATTAAGTTGATTGGTAGCATTTCGTAAGGTTTTGAAATTCGGGTAATAAAACGTTTTAAGTTATGATTAAGAATTTTCGTATATGTGAGTTATGTGAAAATAGTTTGTATGGTAAGAACTACGTTTGATTAAACAATGCAATATGGAATAGATATAAGTAGGGATTTTGACGAATGATAAACGATTTAGGTGTAAAACATGATTGTATTTGCATAATAAAGTATTTTGAAGGAAAAAATTGGTAACGATCAACTAGGTAAGGGAATCACCCCTAACTCGTTGGTGATGTTGTTTTAAGAAAGGAAAGAGGGGAGTTAATCATCAAGGTAAGGAAATCACTCCTATCTCGATGAAATGTCTCCATTTTAGGGTTACAAGAAATGTAATTCTAGTTGGTGACGTTTTTGAAATCATGCATGTGAATGACGTATAGATGTATGAAAAATTTTAGTATGACTTGCGTAGAAACCTTAAGATAATTTGAAATTTGAAAAGAAGAGGTAACAAGTATAAGAATTTCATAAATAGATTGAAATAGCATAAAAGAGAGGCTCATAAAGTATTAGATTGTTTCGGGTAGAGAAACGTCGACTATTACAAAGTGATTCATAAGATCTTTCGAGTTAGGGAACATGCTTTGGCCTAATAGGTAAAATACTCTCGTTGAGAAGCGATTTGTCACACCCCGACCCGCAGCGGAATAGGTGATCGGGGCATGATTGGGTTAACTTGAGAGCTTATGACTTGCTATTACTTGTTTTAAATATTCATTAATTCATATCAAGTGTTTCACAATACAAATAATTCACATAAACAATTACAAACACTAGATGATGTTTATAACAAGTATATTGCACTAATTCGTTTCTTGTTAACTAAGGCCCATCCTATGTCCAATCTTCTCTTCGTACCTGTTCACCTGTATCATGTGTAAAAATGGTTTTTAGGTCAACAAAGGTTGGCGAGTGAATCTAACTTAAACATTTAAACAGTTTGTTAAATTGATTATTTCAATAAAAATGTGCATGGACCATATATGAGCATATGTATATATAATTAAATCACAAACCACATAATATCAACAATGAACATATGAACATGATGAATGATGAAATTGAGATCAAGGCTCAATCAAACGGAGCCGATCTAATGAGGCACCTGATGCTCAACTCGTATCCCACGAGGAACTGATGGGCCTTAAATGAATGATTGCACTGAAATGATAAAATGTAACCACACATAACCACAACAAACAAATATACATGTTAGATCACATAATGGTGGTAGCACATGTATTTGTATAAATAAAGTAAATTACGACACATGATACTCCCCAAAACGTGAATAAAAAGGGGAATTTGTAAGGATTCACTCACAGTGTTTGCGTTTTTAATCCTTAGTGAAAAACCGCACGAGAATAAGGAGAAAATCCAATTGATAAGCGTGATTTAAGCTATACAAACGAATGCAACAAAAAAAGTAAACGTTATGCTAGGTATAGCTAAATGAACGAACATGATATGTTAGACTCGTTGAGCCTAACGAGCCTCTACAAGGCTATGAAAAGCCAAAAGGCGAGCCTAAACTAGGCTACCTTAACGAGCCTAATGCTCCTTAACTAAGAACCTAAACTAAACTAATTAAACTAAGAAAGCAATAAATAAATGAATATTAAAAAAAATAAAAAAAAAACAAAGAAAGGAAGATTACCTCGAAGAAGAACTTTACAAAATGAGAAGAGCTTGAACGGCAGCACCTCCTCGTTGAAAGCGGAAATAAAAACTACTACACACCACACCCAAAGGGGTATTGTGCTTGTGGAGCCACCAAATTTGGTTATTCCACTTGTTTATACTCAAACTAGGAGTTGCAAGCTATAAAGAACCAAGCAAGGATATTTATAGGTGTGAAATAGAGCACAAAATGGTGATTGGGGCGATGTGGGATAACTTTAAAACAAGATTTTCGCGTCTTTCAAATCAGCAACAAACACCAAACTTGTTTTCGCGATTCCCGCTTCGTTATAACTCTGTTTCACGCACGGTTCTCGCCTACGTTCATTATTTCAGAGTACTATCATATGGAAGAGAGTAATCCAACATCCATGGTGTCGAGAATTAGGCTTAAACCTTGGGTCTTGATGCGGGTCGAGGGTTATGTTCTAAAACTTGTGTTTATGATTCCCGTTACGCTGGAGCTCAGTTTTATGCACCATTTGAACCTACTTGATCCTTAGTATACCAAGTATATCTTGGAGCTTTGAATGGACCAGAATGATAGCTCAAGGATGGAGAAAAGTTGGCAAGACAGTCACCCGAAAGTCATCTTATGACAAAACTAAGAATACGGCATGTAGAGCTTCTTACTTGCTATCATTTACATCTAAACCTTCCAAAACACAATGTCCTATCTTAAGGCATGTATATAATGAAGTTTGGATGACAAGAAGGTTAGGATATGATGTGCTAGGTATGTTCTCGAAGTCTCCAAAGTTTTTGATTAACTTAAGGAAAACCTTAGTTTTAGACCTTGAGATATGGAGGGTTGCTTCAAAATACATGGAAATGAATTTACAAGGTTTTCTAAAACATGTATAAGACTATAAATAACCAGATATGATAACATGTATCATCAAAACATAGAATCCAAGACATTTTATTGCTTAAACATTAAACAAAATTACGTGGAATATGAAAACGGATCGAAGTTTCCTTGCCCGCGTGCTTTGAAATTTAAATGACGTATTGGGCGGTGTATGAAAAGGTTTCTAAAAATAGTAAGTTTGCATCGTTTTAAAAGATCTTGCATTAAAATATGGAATTTGAAATTTGGAGGTTCTCATGAAAACGATAATCCTTAAAAAGAAATTTAGCATAATGAACCTAGTAATCGTCAAAAATAAGGGTTTTAGCAAAATGATTCGTTGATTTTGAAAGGAGTTTTAGTAAAACGATCTTATAATATCTATAAGATCTTATAGGCATGTGAGAAAGGTTGGTTTGATTTTGATTGAGAATGAAAGTCTTTAGTATAATGATATAATGTGAGAGTGGTTTAGTGATTAGGTTGAGTATGAAGTTCGTGGGCAAGAGATTCATTGGACCGATTAAGTTGATTGGTAGCATTTCGTAAGGTTTTGAAATTCGGGTAGTAAAACGTTTTAAGTTATGATTAAGAAATTTCATATATGTGAGTTATGTGAAAATAGTTTGTATGGTAAGAACTACGTTTGATTAAACAATGCATTATGGAATAGATATAAGTAGGGATTTTGACGAATGATAAACGATTTAGGTGTAAAACATGATCGTGTTTGCATAATAAAGTATTTTGAAGGAAAAAATTGGTAACGATCAACTAGGTAAGGGAATCACCCCTAACTCGTTGGTGATGTTGTTTTAAGAAAGGAAAGAGGGGAGTTAATCGTCAAGGTAAGGAAATCACTCCTATCTCGATGAAATGTCTCCATTTTAGGGTTACAAGAAATGTAATTCTAGTTGGTGACGTTTTTGAAATCATGCATGTGAATGACGTATAGATGTATGAAAAAGTTTAGTATGACTTGCGTAGAAACCTTAAGATAATTTGAAATTTGAAAAAAAGAGGTAACAAGTATAAGAATTTCACAAATAGATTGAAATAGCATAAAAGAGAGGCTCATAAAGTATTAGATTGTTTCGGGTAGAGAAACGTCGACTATTACAAATTAATTCATAAGATCTTTCGAGTTAGGGAACATGCTTTGGCCTAATAGGTAAAATACTCTCGTCGAGAAGCGATTAACGGTATTTTACCCTTCCAGTTACTACATGTCCCTAGTTGATCGAAAATTCGAGACTTTGGCGAGATTGAAAAATTGAGGAACGGGACTAGTTGACAAGGTGCGGGTTTCACCCCTAACTTGACAACATCGTACCCTAAGTGTGGTTTGCTTCTTACTAACGAGGAGCATATTCCGACTCGTTTGTAAGATCCACTAGAGCATGAAATGGAAGTCTTCTATCAAGGTGTGGATGTCACTCCAAATTGATGGCGTAACTTCGTGAAAAATCGAATAAGCGGAATGAGGGAATTCACCAAAAATTGTAAGTCATTGGACCTGTCTTGGTGCAAATTGCCTCGTTTGCATCATGAGTGTCTTCAAGTGTATTGTGTAAATGTCTTAGGAAAGACATTATGTAAGTATTAAGACCAAAAGAAAGGAAGAAGCAATGAAGGAAGAATAAAGTTTTAAGCATGATATAGGAATGGTAAAAAACGGGACGCTTAAACTATAGACTAGGTCGAACATGACAATTCCACCTAATTCCCTATAGTTATGGCTCTGATACCAATCTGTCACACCCAAACCGATGGCAGAAGCATCGGAGTGAGACGTAATAGATTGCTCATTGCTCACAACATTAATAAGTGATAATAATTAATTAAACCATATTTCATTTCATAAAAATTATCAAATACATCAACGTAACAAAACAAAGAAACAACATAACATTTGCAAAGTCATAACAAAATTGATACATCAACCTTAAACCTAACATCTAATTTGTGTGTATCTAGTCCTTGCTATATTGTTTTCATAGCATCATCTTCTTCAACCTGTAACATGTTTTAAAATAATGTCAATGCGAAAGCAAAGGCGAGTACACAAGTTTACGCATAGCATACGTATACGAATAAGTTTAAACAATCCTCATGGCAACCAAATCAATACAAGAGCAATATCAAGGCATGCTACTAATAATCAAACCCTTAACGCAATCACGATGGAGGTGGATGCGTGAATTCCTATAGCGCTATGCATGTCAAACGAAGGCTAAAAATAGTTAATGACTAAAGCATAGCATAACGAATATCCAAGACAAGCAACAAGTATATGATTCAAGTATTCATGGGTATAGGATTGTTTGTGTGTTTCATAAAGTTTAAGTGTTCGTGATTTTTGTATAAGTAAAACATGTTACACCCAAAAGTGTTATAAACGAAAGTGGGTCGAGTGTACTCACGGTTTGTTAGTCTTTTCTACACTTGACAATCCGTGAAGACGTTGGTTCGATGATGACGCCAAATTATCCTACAAGAGGAAATGAGGCGTATGAGTATAGAGTTTAGACGGGAGATGAGGAGTATTCGAGCATGATTAAAAATAAGTTTGATAAAGTATTATGATACGAAAGTATTCACTAAGATGTAACACTAGTTCTTGACACTATAGTAACTCTTACGAGTTGGATGTGATTTCATAGGTTCGGGACCTATTAGAATCGTGACAAGGAATTACATACTTTAGTGTTAAAATTAATAACTTGATAGTTGATTATAAGTTCATTATCAAGGTTCCGGTTTTAAGATTATAATGTAGTTCCATATAGTTATATAATCATGTAGGAGGTGGGAGGATGAACCATCCACTTTGGAACCTCTTATTATCATGTAAGTCAAGTGGGAGGTGGGAGGATTAACCATCCACTTTGGACCTCATATGATTGTTCACCACTTCACGTGTCACAAAAGATAACAAGGAGGGTCTTAGAACAAGATAATAACATACAAGAAAGTAAATAACATGAATGTAAAGATGTGTCACCATGATACCAAGTAGCCAAGTGAAATACAACCCGGTGAGCACACTTTGACACACGTCAAAGGCTAGACGGGGTTGTGACACTTTCAAGCTAGCAAACTAACTTGGGATAATGATGAAAATCATCAAGTGATGTGTGGTCTTAGAGTTAGGATAGCCCAAGCTAACCAAGGTAGACACACATGAACAAGTTCAAGACTTGCATCACTTGTGAGCTTAAAGCTCCATGAAAACAGAAAGTTTATGAGGATAAATCCACTAAATTTGATTTTCACACCCTTTTTAAGCCCAACTAACCATACAAGTGATTATGAGCATTAGGACATAGAAATGTATGAAGAAAACATGAGTTTTCTTCCAAAACATGAAGAATCAAAAAGATGAAAATGAGCAGAATTTTAGGTGCACTTTGGACCTAAAAAATAGTGAGGTTTCACCTTAGTTTTCCCAAGCAAACTTGTGAGAACCTTCCTAGAGGTTGTATAAGTGTTATAGAAGAAGAAACAAGAAGAAAATTGAAGTAGAAGTGAGTTAAACTCATTTTTTATGGCTGGAACTCTATAAAACGTGGCTGAAACTCAGCTGAGTTTGGGAGGGTTTTTGAAGTGTTTGGAGGCTTGTAAAAGTGTGATAAAGGATGGGGAAGTGTTTATTATATATGGAAGGGATTAGGGTTTCAATGTGTTGGGCTTTGGATAAGATTAGTGGGTCATTAACCTTGAAACAAGCCACTAAACCCAGCCCAAAGGGGGCTGTCCACTTTTTATTTTATTTTGTTTTTGTTAGTTAATTGATACATATTTGTTTTTTTGATGCCATTTATTATATATTTATCATATATTAAGGTGTGGCATGGTATTTTTGAAGTATGAACATCATATGGTAGTGTTTACATGGTAAAAAGAACAAGTTTATAAAAGTTTAATGTAACAAAGTAGATAACAAGGGTGAAATTTATAATGAAGCGTCGAATGATTATAATTTTCGCAATTGAATAACCAAGTATCTTGTATGAATGAAATGCTTTAAGAATTACGATTACACGAGAATTGTTTACGAGTTCATTTATGATACGAACTATGTTAATAAACGTGTGTACGAATCGATGTATAAACATGTATAAGAAATGTATTTTCCACATAGAGATCAATTTCATTACGATCAAAGTCTCGGATTTACAATGATTCAAAATGAGATACGATTACAAAGGAATGAGTTTCCAAAAAGAGAATTACGATACAATCTTACTAAAAATGGAAAGCTGCGAAAAGCGAGGCGTTACGGCTTTTGAAATTTGGAAGACAAGAAATGAGAAGACGTTCAATAACTATCATATTCATTTTAATCGGACAACGGACCTTATAAAGGAAAACGCGTTTTTATGGATCATTAGTCGCTTAAAATATGTCAAACTTAAATTGGGATAGATCGTGTGAGTTCAATATCCGTGATGTAATTTTGTAACTTTTGGGTTTCAGTTGCTAGCTTGGTTTTCTATATTTATATAGTAGTTTCGGCATTCAAAAAAGTATAAAAAACAAACAAACTTGTGAGACTGAAGCAACTGTCACACCCTCAATTTTCACATGCGGAGTATTACCGCGAGGCGTATGACTTGGCCAGGATCATGCCACAATCATATTGAACAAATATTTAAGACAAAATAAATTAAGTTCATCTCCACAATATGATTAGTGACTAAGGTACAAACAACATTTAAGTTTACCAGCGGAAGCATAAAGTTTCATAGTCCAATAATAGTTTAAAAGTTCATAGACATTATTTAAAACCAACAAAGGTTTTACGCGGCCACTACACTCCTCTGCTGCAAGCTCTCGAGTTGTACATACGGTCCTACAAAGCATGCATTAGAGTGTCAACAATAAAGTTGGTGAGTTCACGGTTGTAGAGGTATGGTATTGGACCCGACCCAAGCGGTTGGACATTCCCGTTACTTATTGCTTTTATATTAATTATTTATTATTGTTGCTTACTAACCCAACCGCGAGGCCCAACGTGCTGTAGTTTACACTACATTGGGTTGGGGACTTGTAGAGATAACCCCTAACTGGGCCTGGCCCATTGAGGTTAGGGGAGGCCCATGTCCCCTATATAAAGAGGTGTTCACCTCATTATTAGGGTAGACAAGATGGAGCCGCCACACTTTTTGTAGCTGGAAATAGGGGATTCTTCCCCTACCGGCAATCTCTACCATCCCACTTTTCTATCTTCTCCATGGCAGATCTACTTCTTCCTTTTTCCAGTTTTATTTCCAAAAGCATAAGTTATTACTTTTACTCATTTATAAATCATGTTTTGTCATGGGGAGCTACCCCATATGTAAGCTACTAAACTGCGTAATACTGAAGACATGCGACTGTTGCGTTGTTGTTTCCCCGTTTGTCAATGTCTATCATCATTGACGGTTGCCGAGGCCTACTAGTTCATGTCCGTCCTCCTCGGCATGGTGTGAGGTTTGTGAGACGTAATAGCGCTATCAACTAATAATTCGTTCGCCAGGCCAGGCAATTAATCGATATAGAAAGTGGGGACTTCGTGATAGAGTTGCGTTTAATACGCTTGAGACATGAATTATAAAATAGTGTTTAGTAGTATTCCTTCCCGGAATACTAGGCAATCCTAAACCAGGGAAAGTATTGTTCGTTCCCAACCACCAGGAATACATGCTTTTAGTAAGTGTGTTAACTCACATTTGCTTAGCTCGGCAGATAATTTACTCATTTTAATGTTGGTCAACCACGTCCTATTATGGTTACCAATATTAGTTAGGTTCGTATGCATGTAATTCACGTATTGTCTACACGTAGCTAACAAGTAGTATACAAGTTAAAGATATCACGTGTCACATAAACCAGCATGTGGACCAAGTACGGGTTTATTATACAAGCCCAATAGTTAACAGTATCATAAGCAGTCCATCAAAAGTGTGCGGCCCATGATATGAGTGTGCGGCCCACTATCAGGTGTGCGGCCACCTGATGGTGTGCAATCATGCATGATTTGATTGTACGTTGTGCATTGGTTGTGGTGTTTTAGAGTGTGCGGCCCACGTGGCATTCCCTAGTGTGCGACGTGCTGCCTAGGGTTGTACATTATGCAAATCTAAGGTGTACGCCTTGAAAGTGTGTCGTACCAACGGTCGGATTAATATACTATTCGTGTTTCTAAGATCAAAAACACAAATCACCGATCTTTGCATTTTAATCATCAGTTTATTATTATAACCAGATATAACCATTATCATCCATCATCAAATCGGTGAATATCATAACATGCAAAACTATCCAAACACTAACATCGTACCAACTCTACTTTTCACATAACGGATCTACATTTTCAATTATCGTCAAATCACCACAAATAAGTCTAGGGTTCTATTTTATCAAAAATCCTCAAGAATCCCATTTTGTATATGAAATCTCTTTATTATTAGAACAATGTGCACTTTGATTTTAGCATGACCCTAGGTGTTGGTTTAATCTATTATAACAAAAACACTAATTCATCCTTTTTAAATCATGTTATTCAAGTAGAATCATTAAATAAGTTTAAACATTTTATGAACTAAAAATGGTAATACACTAACCTGGAAAAGAAAATAGAAATAGAGTGTAAAATAGAAGAGATCTTAAAAAAGATAGAAGCGTGGAAAGCTGCCTTGGATCTTCAGGAATAAAAGAAGGAATGTTGAGGAAAAAGAGAGAGAATGTTTTTGAAAAAGTTGTCAATTATTTGGGGTAAGCTTTTAGGGTTTGACAGCTAGTGGGTATATATATATATATACTCCTAAAAAGATACCGCACACACCTTGAGGCATAGATGTGCGCCCTTAATTTCTTTGAGGTGTGCGGTCATCTAGTGTAGGATCAAATTTAATAAAGTGTGCGACCATTGTGTGGATCAATCTCCAAAAAAGAAATGTGCAGCTCTCATGGGCCAATGTGGACTTGAACTATTAATACCCAATACATGAGTGTGCAACTGGGAATTACGAAGATCCACCACAATTAATATGAGTGTGCGGCTGAATTTAAGTCACATCCAAGATCTTTATTTTGAATAAATCATCTAACAAAAATCAAAATATAACTACTCACATTCATATGGTAGTGAGCGGCTGGTTTGAGTTTTTAAAACATAACACCAACATTTCTTATATATATGCATATAACAAACCAAGTATAATTAAAACAATTAATTGTGATAAGTCACGTTTAATTAACTTCGCTTAATTACAACATATTAATGGAATGCAACGGAAAGGTTCGGGTTGTCACATTATCCCCAAGTTGAAAGAAATTTCGTCTCGAAATTTAGTGTGCAGTCACTGATTCAGCTAGTGTGGTTAAGTGTTTCCGCGGGTGTCACATCATCCCCATGTTGGTTTAGAATTTCGTTCCGAAATTCCGTAGTAGCTTCAGTACTGGTTGTGTTGTTTTTGAACAACTGGGGATACTTGTGCGTCATTTGATCTTCCCATTCCCAGGTAAACTTTGGGCCACGACGTGAGTTCCAACGAACTCGAACTATAGGTATCTTGCTACCCTTGAGGGTTTTGATTTCTCGATCCATGATCTCAACCAGTTCCGCAATGAAACGAAGTTGATCATCGATCGTGAGTTCCTTGAAAGGAATAATGAGAGTCTCATCTGATAAGCACTTCTTCAGATTCGACACATGGAAGACGTTGTCTACCGCACCGAGCTCTTCAGACAAGTTTAGTCTATAAGCCACTTTACCGATTTCCTCAGTGATTTCAAAAGGCCCGACATACCACGGATTAAGCTTGCCAGTTTTGCCAAAACGGATCACACCTTTCCAAGGCGAGACTTTTAGCAACACTCGGTCTCCAACTTGGAATTTCAATAGTTTCCTACGCTTATCAGCGTAGCTTTTCTGACGGTCGTGGGCTGCTGCCATTCGTTGTCTGGTTTGGGCAATCTTTTTCGTGGTGTCGAGTACGATTTAAGGGCCAGCTATTTGGCTGTCGCCCACTTCAGCCCATCATAAGGGTGATCAACATTTCCGTCCGTATAACGCTTCGAACGGGCAGCCTGAATGCTAGTGTGGTAACTAATGTTATATGAAAATTCTACTAGAGGTAAGCGTCGTTCCCAGTTGTTGCCAAAGTCGATAACACATGCTCGCAGCATGTCTTCAAGAGTTTGGATGGTACGTTCGCTTTGACCATCCGTTTGCGGGTGATAAGAGGTGCTCATGTCTAAACGTGAGCCGAAGGATATGTGCATAGCCTGCCACAAATCGGATGTGAAACGTGGGTCACGATCGGAGATAATAGAAGTTAGCAACCACTTCCTTCAAGTTGATTCTTGCAAGGTTCAAAAACTTGTCGGTTTCTTTGATCGCAAGGAAATGCGCAGATTTAGTTAAGCGACCCACGATAACCCAAATGGTGTCGTTCCCGCTTTGAGATCTAGGCAAACCGGTAACGAAATCCATGGAAATTTTCTCCCATTTCCACACTGATAATTCCGGTTGTTGCAATAATCCCGATGGCTTTTGATATTCTATCTTGACCTCTGCACAGGTCAAGCATTTGCTAACGTACTTTGCGATGATCGCTTTCATATTAGCCACCAATATAGAGCCTTGAGGCCGTTATACATCTTGTCGGAACCAGGATGTATCGAGTAGTGAGAGTTGTGTGCTTCATCCATCACAAGCTCTCGAGGTTTCCGTAGGATGGAACCCATATATGTTCCAAAAAGTAGTGGTTGCTGTCGGTCTTGAGTTCGAGTTGCTTTTCCATACCCCGCATTGACTCAGCTAGAAGGTTCTCGTCCTTCAATGCTTCAACTTGTGTGTTGCAAATCTACTCAGGAAGGTTTGAATGAAGGGTAAGCTGAAGCACACGAACACGCTTAGGTTTGGTTTCTTTTCGACTGAGGGCGTCGGCTACAACGTTTGCTGTAACACCTCGTAAATTTGTGTCGAATTATATAGTGACACGTGTCCACCTAACTCTCGATTATGCCATGTTGTTTGGCGAGAGGGACCAATCATGTCAACATGCCAAGTTTGGCCTCTGAGTGACCTTTACGGACCGCAAGCCTAAGTGCTTACGGACCGTGATTTATATTAATTTTGTGACTGAGGGTCGGTTACAGACTGTAAGACCTTGTGTCTTACGGACCGTAAAGGAATTCAAAGCTGTGGGCGTGAAGCGGGCTTACGAATCGTAAGCCAGAAGCTCATACGGTCCGTAAGGACTGTATCTTGGCAAATTTTGTTTGGAGGCCAAGGCTTTCTGCCCTTGTGCCACCTTGCTCGTGAACCTGAGCTCTTTTGCAGCTCTTGACACCTCAACAAACACTTGGAGACATCCTAGATCATGTCCTAACACCTGGCTTGATCCTATGCATCTTCTCCAAGTATAAATAGGAGTGTTCATGCTCCACTTTTCCTTGCTCATGCATCTCTTTCTCCTCTCCATCACTCTTGGAAGTTCCTGATCATAAAGGAGCATCCCATTGAGTTGATTTTCATCTTAGGATCACTTGTAAGTGTTTCTTTCAGTTACATTTTTGTTATTAGGCTTTTAAAGCCAAAAAGTCAAGCATTTTCGATAAATGCTTTGACTTTCGGTTAAGACCATTATGGTCAAGCCGTTGTTCAAATCGAACATGGCTACGTGATCGTAATAAGGTACGTGTTAATTCCTCAAAAAGGCACCTCCTGGAAATCACGTTAAGTTGGTCAAATGACGGGTCAAAGTTATGGTTAAATAAAAGTCAAAACGCCATTTTTCAGAAAACTTATAAAATGAACTTATAAATGTTTAAACACATGTTTTAACACTTAAACAAGTTGGTAAATAATATTTTAACATGTATGAACATGTTCACTCCGTCATTTCCAGTCTGAGTGTCGTTTCGCAACCGAAAGTCGCAAAGTTTGATTTCTGCTTTAACTTTCGATTCTGACCCGATTTAGCTAAGTTAGCTACTGAATTAGAGTTTAATTATGATCATAATATAATGTAGGATAACCCTATAAGGTTATACTACATAAACAAATCAGATTATGAGTTCTACGCAGGTTCTTACATTATGCCTAACTTTGACTAAAATGCCCTTTTTGCAAGAAATAAGGTTTTAATCAATAAAAAACTTACAAGTCAATCATGTACTGATATGTTAATGTTATTAACATATTTTATGTTACTAAACTGATCATAATCTGATTTTTTGACTGAAAGTCGTAAATGCCATTATTTAATGACCAAAACGCCCTTTGGCGCATAGTATGGTTTTTAAACCATAACTGTCAACTAAACTTGATACCTACTGATATTATAACTTATTTAAAGTATTTTCACAGTATTTTGACAGTAGGTACATAATCATAACTCATATTCATTGCAAGTTTATGTATGGTATCACATAATGACCAAAGTGCCCATATGAGGCATAGTTTGATTTTAAAACCTTAAAGGACATATAAGTTGATAACATACTGATGTTACAACTTATTTAAAGTATAATGGCATATGAAACTTTTTTATGACTCATCCGGATACCCGGTATCGCTTATATGCGCACGTTAAGCTTTTGTAGCCCATTTACGTAAGTTTACCGAAACGGGTCAAATCATATCATCTTTACTTCAAATTCCAGAATGTATATTGTTTACCCATATTATACAAGTCATATTACTTGTTGGGTTTAAACTACATTCTATTCCGGTCATTGCTTAATCTAGCGTATCGTACCGTTTTCATCAATTTAAGTTAACTGGTCCAAGTCTATGACTTGAATAGGACCCGTTGACATTCTAATTGGTTATTAATACCATTCATTCCTGACTAGGGCCTTCCAGTAAATTACAAACCGAACTAGTTAATTGGATACGACTGTGCTTATTATATTTTCTTATTATATAAGATTTGCTAAGCCAGGTAAATACTCTTAACCTATTTTCCCTATACGGGATTGGGATACGGTATATTATTACCGCTTGGTCGGGTATGGGATCATATGTCGGATTGTGACTAGAAAATCCGCATAACCCGTTTTAATCTGTATTGTGTGATAACTTAAATATTGGGGGTTAATTCGATATCCCCGGCTCATTAAATTGCTAATGGCCACGACTTGTGCATGTGGTGTAGGCATACACCTGACAGATGCTTATGCTATATAAAATGTTTTCTACCTATATTGGGGATACCCCTCTATGGGTTAAAAGTGGCGTGTCGGTTAATCATGTATTCGGTTTCTGCACCAGACCCCATATTTATTGACAGACTTGTAAAAATGTATACAAGATCATTTGGAATCGTACCAAGTTATTTATGAAAATCATTTGCCTTGTGCACTTAAAACAATTTTGAAATATTTTCAAAAGTGTCGGTTATTTGTATTTACCAATGAAAACTAACGTATTTCCAAAAGACTAAGTTACAGGTTGCAAAGATACGTAAATAGGCTGGAAGCTGTCTGGTAGTGCTTTAAGAGGAATTTGCAACTCCTTTGCATGTAGCCGAGTAGTTTGTTGATCCTGTTTTGTACATTTTATTCGATCCGCCCGTGGATCTTTATTACAAACGTCTGTGATTATTATTTTGAACATTTGGACATTTACGTTTGTAGTAGTATTTTAAATCCAAGACTTCCGTTGTGCTATTTGTGTTGTTTGACTATGACGACACCAATCTTACGTCATAATACTCCCCACTCGAGCCCACCAGGATTTGGTTGGAAATTTGGGGTGTGACATTTGCCTTACCCGAATGGTATTTGATCGCGCACTTGTAATCGTTCAGGAGTTCGACCCACCGACATTGTCGCATGTTCAACTCCGTCTAATCCAAAATGTGCCGGAGACTCTTGTGATCGGTATAGATTGTGCACTTGGTACTATACAAGTAATGTCTCCATATCTTGAGTGCAAAAACTACTGCTCCCAGTTCCAAGTCATGGGTAGTGTAGTTCTTTTCGTGAACCTTGAGTTGGTGTGACGCATGAGCAATTACTTTCTCGCGTTGCATCAGCATGCAACCGTGTCCTTGGATAGACGTATCACAGTAGACGATAAAATCGTTGGTGCCTTCGGGTAACGAAAGAATGGGTGCGTTGCACAGTTTTTCCTTCAGTCGCTAAAAGGCATACTCCTGAGCATCACCCCACTTGTAGCCGATACCCTTTTGGGTTAGGGTTGTGAGAGGTTGGGCAATCTTCGAGAAACCCTCGATGAATCTGCAATAGTAACCCACTAGACCCACGAATTGGCGGATTTCGGTCAGATTTCTAGGTGCAGGCCAATTCTTGATAGAGTCGATCTTAGCTGGATCAACGTGAATCCCGGCTTCATTGACCACGTGTCCAAGTAAATGGACTTCACGAAGTTAAAAGTCGCATTTCGAGAACTTGGCATAGAGTTGTTCGTTTCGTAGGAGTTCTAGAATAAGACCTAGGTGTTGCTCTTGTTCTGCTTGACTCTTCGACTAGATCAGGATATCGTCGATAAATACGATTACGAACTTATCAAGGTAAGGTTTGCACACTCGGTTCATGAGATCTATGAAAACCGCAGGTGCATTAGTCAACCTAAATGGCATAACAAGAAACTAATAATGGCCGTAACGAGCTCTGAATGCCGTTTTAGAGATGTCTTCGTCTCGGACTATCAGCTGGTGATAGCTTGATCTTAGATCGATCTTGGAATAGAAACTCGATCCTTGTAACTTATCGAATAAGTCGTCGATGCGTGGGAGTGGGTAACGGTTCTTGACGGTTACTTTGTTCAGTTCGCGATTATCGATGCACATACAAAAAGTGACATCCTTCTTTTTGACAAACAATATGGGGGCTCCCCAGGGTGACGAGCTAGGACGAATAAAAACCTTATCGAGTAACTCTTGCAATTGCGTGGACAACTCTTCTAGTTCGGTTGGGGCTTTTCGGTAAGGTGTACAATCGATAGGTGCCGCTCCAGGAGTTAGCTCGATTTGAAATTCGACTTGACGGTGAGGTGGAAGGCCAGGTAATTCATCAGGAAATACCTCGGGAAAGTCGCGAACGTTAGGAATATCCTCAATCTTCTTTTCTTTAGCTTGAGCATCGGTGACGAGAGATAGAATAACGGTATGGCCCTTTCGTAAACACTTATGGGCCTTTAATAATTAGATGATGCCTACAACAGCACCACTCCTTTCGCCTTGGATAGTAAGGGGTTCGACGACCGAACGAGGGTTGCGGATGATTTTCTCTGGGGCAGAGTAATTCTGCTCGATGATGGGATAACCAATCCATTCCAATGATAACGTCGAAGCTTCCGAGAACGATAGGGATAAGATCGATAGTCAACGTCTGACCAGATAACACAAGTTTACAACTGTTGACAATGTGAGTGGCCTCGATATTTCTACCATTTGCTAGCTCGACAATGCGTTTAGAGTTCAGGAGAGTCGAGGTAGAATTAAGCATTTCACTAACCCTTAAGGACACATAACTAGCATCAGCTCCTGAAACAAAAAGATCATCGAGTAAGAACTTACCCGTTATAAGGCTGGGATCGTTCCTTGCTTCACCTTCGCCAAGTACAAAAGCTCATCCTCTTGCGCAATTGTTGTCGTTGTTGTTGTTGTTCCTAGCGCCTTGGTTGTTTTTGTTGTTTTGATTCAATTGAGGGCGATTCTTCTTGATGTGCCCTTCAGCTCTGCACTGGTAGCATCCTTTGTAACATCCGTAAAAAAACGGGTTTCCAAAACCCGCTTCGTTTATTAACCGAATAGTCAGTCATAATTTTCGTCCCATATATATTGGTTATTTTAATTTTAAGCGATACATAATTAATAAACATTGTTAGAATTTTAAAACATAATTAATAAATTATAAAAAATAAGAGAACAAAAAAAATTTGAGGCTGCCGGGTTTCGAACCCGGGTCAGCCGGGTCACCAAACAACCACAACACCACTCCGCCACACTCTGTCTTTTGTCAATATAATGAAACAATTAATACTTATAATAAAACACGAAATCAAATTCAGTAATCAACGCGCCCAATCCGCAGTCGCCGGAAATACCGACAATTTCGCTAAATTTCGACCGTTCCCTTTGACTGAACGCGTGAATTAACTTCGATATCGGTTATAACCGATGTCTAATCCCCCAATTCAAGTCGTAACCGCCGGAGAAATATTGACCACGAATCAAGATCAAATTCGGACTCGATTCATTCTGTTTCTTCCATCAACACCAATCCTGTTGAAGATAATAACGGCCCAAACGAACCACCCAACTAGTTTTCTTCACCAAAAATCAAGATTCAGCTCCAACCGCTTAGTTTTTATGTTTTCTTTATGTTATCTCAATCTTCACGTATCTCAATTATAAATTGGAAATTATCCAAGAATCTTAATGCGAATTACTATTTCAGTTTTGTTTTATACTCATTGATTTAACATTCATTTCATCATACATCTCGACGTATCTCAATCTCATCATTTAAAGAAGTTGGGTTGTGTCTCACTTTTACCTAGACTAACCCCTTCATCATAACAAACGAGAGAGGTACTTTCATCATTCAATCATGTATACCTTCAGATTTGAGACTCAAGTTTTGGTTGTTGTGTTTGTTTATGTTTTAGAGTCACATAGAACTAATCATAATTTACTGATACAGCCAATGAAAATTTGACAAGAATATGGTGGATACGCCGCTGGTACTTCCTATATATAAGTATTCTTGCCGAAGGATCAGAGGCATTGTCAGGCGGTTATGAGAAGTTCCATGTAGGATTTAGTAATGTCATGGTTGAAGTTTGTTTTATACTCACTGATTTAGCATTCATATCGTCATACATCTCAACGTATCTCAATCTCATCATTCAAAGAAGTTGGGTTGTGTCTCACTTCTACATAGACTAACCTCTTCATCATAACAAACGAGAGAGGTACTGTCATCATTCAAACATGTATACTTTCAGAATTAAGACTCAAGCTTTGGTTGTTGTGTTTGTTTATGTTCTAGAGTCACATAGAACTAATCATAACTTACTGATAAAGCCAATGAAAATTTGACAAGAATATGGTGGATACGCCGCTGGTACTTCCTATATATAAGTATTCTTGCCAAAGGATCAGAGGCATTGTCAGGCAGTTATGAGAGGTTCCATGTAGGTTTTAGTGGTAGAAGTTTTGTTTTATGATATAACCTTATCTTTCCAAACGTATCGATTCTCTCAAAACTCTTGTGCATGAGATCATACCTAGTCAATCAACTCTGTTTATCAGTATTCCTTATCTTAGGCATCAAAAAGCGATTCCTGTAGCAGGGTATCCAACCCTTACTAGGAACGTTACCGCCTCCAATAAAATTTAAACTTTCACCCTCTTCTGATTATGTAATTGTCAAATTAAAACACCCTCACCACAAGTCAAATATACCACTATTACTTAAATTTCGGGACGAAATTTCTAAAAGTAGGGATACTGTAACATCCGTCAAAAAACGGGTTTCCAAAACCCGCTTCGTTTATTAACCGAATAATCAGTCATAATTTTCGTCGCATATATATTGGTTATTTTAATTTTAAACGATACATAATTAATAAACATTGTTAGAATTTTAAAACATAATTAATAAATCATAAAAAATAAGAGAATAAAAAAAATTTGAGGCTGCCGGGTTTCGAACCCGGGTCAGCCGGGTCACCAAACAACCACAACACCACTCCGCCACACGCTGTCTTTTGTCAATATAATGAAACAATTAATACTTATAATAAAACACGAAATCAAATTCAGTAATCAACGCGCCCAATCCGCAGTCGCCGGAAATACCGACGATTTCGCTAAATTTCGACCGTTCCCTATTGACTGAACGCGTGAATTAACTTCGGCATCGGTTATAACCGATGTCTAATCCCCCAATTCAAGTCGTAACCGCCGGAGAAATATTGACCATGAATCAAGATCAAATTCGGACGGATTCATTCTGTTTCTTCCTTATAAATACTCACCCAAGTCTCTGGTAATCTTTTCGCTCAAAATCGCACCATTTCTTGAAGTCTTAGCACTCGCCGGAGACATTCTTCTTTCGCCGGACTTTCACCGGAAAACCGAGACTTACACCAATACGGTAAATTTCTCGACTCTTTCGTTTTCAATCCATTGTTAGACATATACTAACTTCAATCCTTCAACCAGAATCGGTTCCAGACGACGTTGCCGGAAATTCTGCACTCGCCGGAAAATCTCTGGAAAATCTGAAATCACACTGTAAATCGGTATAATCATCTAAACCCCCTGATATCTCTTGTTTAGTCACTTAATTTCACTACTCATTGATCAAAACTGTTAATTGATCCGCTCAGACGGAATTCACAAATCAGAGCCGACGACCCTTGCCGGAGTTCTGAGAAAAACATCTTGTTTGGTACAATTCTGTTCTTTAATCTCATTATCTAATACTTTCCAACAAATTATAAGTTTCAATAATCGAATTAAACAAAAACAGTCGGGCATCTGGTTCTGTGTCTTTATAGATGAAGAAGACGAAGGCGATATGTGTATAAGTTTAATTAAAACTGAATATTATACCGGGTTAGACACACAGTCCAGTGGTGGACTGTGTGCAAATTTAATATCATGGTCCCGAGTTCGAGTCCTAACACGCTGCCCGGTTCTTTCAAATTTCCAACCATTTTTAATACTGATATATATTAAGGCGCAGATAGTATATAAATGTAATTAAAATCGCATATCATTCGGGTTAGTCACACAGCCCAGTTGGTCGGGTTGTGTGCAATACAAGGCTATGGACGCGGGTTCGAGTCCAGGCCCTCACACCGGTTCAATGATTTAAAAACCTTTTTAAATTAAATAGAATTCTGAATAAAATTAATTAGTATATATATATAATTAAAACAGAGAGTATTTCGGGTTAGACACGTAGCTCAGTTGGTAGAGCTGCGTGCACGCGTACGAGAGGTCTCGGGTTCGAACCTCACTCAGTGCACACTCAAACACAGTCCGACCGGTCAACGGTCAACAAAAGTCAAAATTTTTTTATTATTTTATTTATTTATTTAATTTAAAAATCAATTAAAAATACTTAAAAATAATATTTTTAAAGTTAGAAAACGACCTTAAACTCACAAAAGTAAATCTAAAAATCCTATTAAAATTGTTAATTAAAAGTATTAGTCTCCGATAAAATCCAATTATTTACCAAACCATTTCGTTAATATTTTAGGTTAGTTCTTCCTCGTCGATCAAATCCCAAAACTCGTGCGCATCCAACAACATCAAAAGAATGCACCCAATGTGAGTGAATTCTTACAAATTCCCCTTTTTATTCATGTTTTGGGGTGTATCATGTGTCGCTTAAATTAATTCGCTTATTCAAACTCGTGCTATACCATTATATGATCTAAACTTAGAATGTAAATATTGTTTGTTGTGATGTGTTACATATTGTCAAGTTGTGTGCAAATTATTCATTAGGCCCATCAGTTCCTCGTGGGAGACGAGTTGAACAACGCGTGCCTCAAAAACATTCATTAGACCCATCAGTTCGTTGAACAACGTGTACCTCAAAATCATTCATTAGGCCCATCAGTTCCTCGTGGGAGACGAGTTGAACAACGCGTGCCTCAAAAACAAACATTTGGTGTGTGCGTGTGTATTAATTAATATTATGTGATTTGTGATTTAATTTACATTTACGTTTACTCATATGTGGTTATGCACTTTATTTTATAGTCGATACAATAAACACGTTTAAATGTTTTCATAGGATTCACTCGCCAACTTTTTGTTGACCAAAAACTATTTTTACACATGATACAGGTGGACAGGTTGAAGCAAGGAACACATAGGAAATTGTCTTAGATGAAAAATAATGAAGTCTTGAAAAATGTATAGAACATGTTGTACTAGTATGATTGATTGTAATGATTCTCCTTTAAAAAGAAATAATAAATATGAAACATTATAATAAATGTCATGAGCTTTGATGAAAACCCAATCATGCCCCGATCACCTTTTCCGCTGCGGGTCGGGGTGTGACATCCTTGATTGTTACCCCGTTGCTATTGCTGCTGCTGTGGTTGGTTCTGTCTCACTGGGTATGGGCTTCTGTAATCCTTAGACGCGTACCCTTGCTTGTTGAACCGCTGACATTGGTTTTCCTCACACTGCCCGTTGTGATGTCGATTACACTTGTTGCACTTGGGTCAGGTTCCCTGATAACCACCCTGATTTTGGTTGGTCGGAGCTTGCTGAATGGGACCCTTGTTGTCCTCAAACTTCCTTTGCTGAGTTTGAGGTTGTGAGGAGTTGGAATCCTTGCCTTGGTTGTTATTCCACTTACGCTTGTTGTCAGCAGAATTATCAGTAGTAGTACCGATTCGCTTGGGCAGCTTGCCCTGTTCAACTGCTTGGTCGGTAAGACGGTGTGCTAAACGGATGGCTTGCTGAATTGTGGAGGGATTAGCTGAAGTTACCAAGCTTTGGATTTTGGGGACCAATCCTTTAAGATAAAGCTCGATTCGTTTGTAAGCAGGCTGTGACAAGTTGGGACATAGAGCAGCCAAGTCGACGGACCTTTTCGTGTACGCCTCGATCTCTGATCCAACCATCTTCAAACCGTGGTACTCTACTTCAAGTTTCTAGATATCATCGCTGTGGCAGTACTCTTCCTTGATCAGGTCTTTGAATTGGTTCCAGGGAGTGGCGTTGGCATCCGCCAATCCGAGCATTTGGACCTGCGCGTTCCACCAAGGGAGCGCGTTTCCTTCAAGAGTGCTAGTAGCGTACTTCACTCGATTGATAGCTGGGCATTCACATATCTCAAATACAGACTCGACCTTCTCGATCCAGTGCAGAAGGCCTATAGCTCCCTCAGTGCCGTTGAAGGAGTGAGGTTTGCAATCCATGAAGACTTTGAAAGTATAAACTCGAGGATGTTCATGTCGCATTCCGGCATGAGCTGCCAAAGCTTCCGCAACTCGTTCGCTAATCATGGCCGCTCATTTTCTTCACATCCACAAAACACAGAAATAAGAACGACGTCGTAGTGATGCGAGAATAATAGAAGAGGGATGACTGTGACACATTTGTACGTATCTTACTATTATAGTTTCACATACTACGTATACCATTACATATATCATCAAATATGCACCAAGTAAATAAAAAGTAAACACATGCACGAGCTATTGATTCTAGTTCGTTGAGCCTTGCACTTGGAGTGTAGTGTCGTTGTGCTCCGTTTATTACGAGTCAGGTTATAGTCCGGTTTTTCTCAAAAAGGCTTTTCTTTTTAAAACCGAGTTCATTATAACCAATGGCTCTGATACCAATCTGTCAAACCCTCAATTTCCACATGCGGAGTATTACCGCGAGGCGCGTGACTTGACCAAGATCGTGCCACCAATCATATTGAACAAATATTTAAGACAATAAATTAAGTTCATCTCCACAATACGATTAGTGATTAAAGTAAAAACAACATTTAAGTTTAGCAGCGGAAGCATAAAGTTTCATAGTCCAATAATAGTTTAAAAGTTCATGGACATTATTAAAAACCAACAAAGGTTTAGGCGACCACCACACTCCTCTGCTGCAAGCTCCCGAGCTATACCTACGGTCCTGCAAAGCATGCAGTGGAGTGTCAACAATAAAGTTGGCGAGTTCACGGTTTTCCAGTTTTATTTCCAAAAACATAAGTTATTACGTTTACTCATTTATAAATCATGTTTTGTCATGGGGAGCTACCCCATATGTAAGCTACTAAACTGCATAATACCGAAGACATGTGATGTTGAGTTGTTGTTGCCCCGTTTGTCAATGTCTATCATCATTGACGGTTGCCAAGGCATACTAGTTAATGCCCGTCCTCTTCGGTATGGTGTGAGGTTTATGAGAACTAATAGCGCTATCAACTAATAACCCGTTCGTCAAGTCAGGAGGAAAGCTTTTAGGGTTTGAGAGCTAGTGGGTATATATATATACACTTAAAAAGATACCGCACACACCTTGAGGCATAGGTGTGCACCCTTAATTTCTTTGAGGGGTGCGGTCATCTAGTGTAGGATCAAATTTAATAAAGTGTGCGACCATTGTGTGGACCAATCAGCAAAGAGAAATGTGCAGTGTGGACCCAATACAAGAGTGTGCGACTAGGAATTATTAATATCCATCACAATTCTCATACCACAATTAATATGAGTGTGCGGCTGAATTTAAGCCACATCCAAGATCTTTATTTTGAATAAATCATCTAACAAAAATCAAAATATAACTACTCACATTCATATGGTAGTGTGCGGCTGGTTTGAGTTTTTAAAACATAACACCAACATTTATTATATATATGCATATAGCAAACCAAGTATAATTATAACAATTAATTGTGGTAAGTCGCGTTTAATTAACTTCGCTTAGTTACAATATATTAATGAAACGTAACAGAAAAGTTCAGGTTGTCAGAGAAACACTTGAAAACGATATTTATATGTTGGACAATTTTCATTTTAATTTCGTCAAACTCCGTGAGACATATTTATACAAAACATGCACACAAAAAAATAATAAAAAAGGAAACTCAGGTTGATAACTAAATAATGTAAGGGTGATTAACTGATTAATTATGGTATATAAGAATTTACATCGAAATAGATGGTAAACGGGCAACAAGCTGCGCCGCTACCCCCTTTTGAATAGCAAAACTAAGCCTTTTAAAAACTACGTCCATAGATCTCGGGGTCATAACATTACTGTGCATGACCCTTTGAACTCGACTAAGAAGGTCCACAGCCTCTGACGCCATAATATACTTTATAGAGTTAAGTGTCATTTACATTCCTATGGTTTTTTCACTTTTGTCATTTGGAAATGTGCCTTTTCACTCAAAGAAAATAACCACAGTTAAAAAATTCAGTTAGCTTAGGGGTAAAATTCGTTTGTTTCTAAGCAGCTGGTCATAGGTTCGATCCCGGCCAACTGCAATTTTGACTGTGGTTACCCCTAAACTAACTAAATTGTTTTAACTGTAGTTATTTTTTTGGACTAAAATGGCACGTTTCCAAATTATTAGGGAGGAAAACGGTGCAATTTTAAAATTTGGTCTGAAATGGTAAAAGCGAACAAACCACAGAGACGTAAATGACACTTAACTCAACTTTATATATATAATGTAAGTATATGGAGAAAACCTTGGTAATTGAGAAAACTTAGGAAAACTCAAAGCTTCCAACATTTTTTTATTTTGAAAAAAAATCACACATGTGATATACATGTTTTTAAGGGTTTTGAGCAAAAAAAATAAAAAAAGCGCCGAGTGGATATTTTTTAAAAAAATAAACAAGTTTTCAGCAACGCCACTGTAACATATGTTACACGTGAGTTTAACATATGTTACACAAAAACTTGTTTATTTATTTTTTTTAAATCTGATCGGCGCTTTTTTGATTTTTTTGCTCAAAACCCTTAAAAACACGTATTTACATGTGTAATTTTTTTCAAAATAAAAAATTGTCGGAAGCTTTGAGTTTCTTAGATTTTCACCACAAACGTGTTTTCTATATATCCTTTCCATACATATATATATATGTGTGTGTTATTTTGCCAAACATAAAGCTCTTTTGACCTTTAAGAGATATTGGGATATTTTGAAAAATAAGAAGAAAAAAAATAGGTTAAAGAAATGAAAGAGGTAACTGCTTTACTACACATGGTTTGAATAGTGACGTATACTACATGGAAACTAAATGATGGGGTTCCACATTGACAAAACGCATAGGAAGTTTAGTTTTAATTATTTATTCTGAACAATTTTTAGATTTTCTAGGATAAATGCATAATATTATATGATTTAAAATTTTAACGTTTTGATTGTAGAATACACCATTTAATCAATCCTATTTTTATCATTCGGGACTTAAAAATATTACATGATTTAAAATTTTAACCTTTTAATTATAGAATACACCATTTAATCAATCCTATTTTTATCATTCGGGACTTAATTTTGATTATTTAATCCACCCATTCAGGTAGATAATTAATACTCAGTTACTAGATAGAATTGCAAGTACAAGTTATAGATTCCGGAGTTATAGTGTCCACACATTCATTAGATTTTTGGATCCTAAGAATCTTTATTTATTTATTTTTTGTCATGTTCTTAGGTGGTTGGTGTTCTTTGTAACATCTACCGTCTAGCTATTATATAATACAATTCCTATTAACAATTGCATTTTATTACTAGACATGCTAATTTTGTTACCAACTAGTTTAATTTCCCCCTTTAAGCACAAGATTTTCATGGGTATCGGATCATCTTATCACGATATAGCTAGGGTAGCGACACTGGTCAAAGCACACTATAGAGAAAAAACTAAAAATAAAAATCCATAATACATCTAAAAGTATGTAGACGCATGTTTGATAGGCAAAAAAAACCCGATAATCTGCAACACTAAATCTTCAAAGATTTTTTTTAAAATTTTAAGGATTTCATTTATGTGTTATTTTTTTTTCTAGTTTTCTTATCTAAATAAACAAACAGCAATACAAAGAAATGGTGAAGAAATCCTTAAAGAAAATAATCTCTTAGTTTCTTTTTTACTTTGAAACTTTTTATTCATTTTAAATTTAAAAATCTATTCTTATTCTACCTTGTCACTCACCCATCATCAGTGACAGTCATCACTCTCTTTATTCTCCATCTTCTCATTATCTGTTTATCTTGTTTGCTAATTAGAGCATCTTTAATCTGTATTCATCTTTTTATTCATCAATACACATTGAGTAATTAGAGGGTCCTAATAAAGTCATACCATAAAATCTTAATTTCATATTTTCTACGCAGGTAGTGTAACGTTATACGACCCATATGAATAATTTGACATGACAAATATTGGGTCGTTTAATGTTAAAGGGCTCGTATAGATGGAGAAAATATTAGCTCGTATAACATTTTATACGGGTCGTATAACATTATATGAGATTCGAGTCGTATAACATTCTATACGGGTCGTATAATGTTATACGGCCCATATACATGGAGACAAAAAAACATTCTCTGACAATTTTTTTATGCAACAATCAGTTTTACGACTCGTATAACTCTATATGGGCCGGATGCATATAGGGGTGTAAAAATAAGATTTTAGAGGTGTAGAAATTGTGAGAGCCTAGTTAAATCTTTCATCGAAAAGTATTATCATTATCAACCTATTGAATAGTGATAGACCCATTAAAAAGTTGCCATGTGACGGCTGGCCCATTTATTAAGAAGTTGCCATGTTACAACTTTTTTTATGTATGCCATATAATTAAAAAAACTAAATTCGTAACTTGGCTTAATTTTTTAGGCGTTTCGTTGTAAATTTTGTTGAGAGTAGAGTCACATTCAAAATAGAGTGTACATTTTGTTTTTTTATATATGTTATATGAGTGCATGCCAGTATCGTGATGGTACCCTGATGAACCGAACCGATTCCTACCAAACAATTGTTTTCATTCGATGTAGATCAAATGTTGATATTCTTTTGGTCATATCACAATTTTATTCTTTTGTTTTTCCTTTTTTGGTTGCTATAACGAGCGTCGGTCTGTAACATAAGAAATGAAGCGATACCAATCAAATTCCTATCACGTAGCATGGGAAATCTACCGGCACAGCGCGCCGGTTTTTGATACCACTAGTTTTATTAATAACCAAGTTCGATACAAATATTAAAAAATTCAAATATTTAAGTATCTGATGACCAGGTAAAAACTAGGGGTGCAAACAAGCTGTGCGGCTCGCGAGCTACTCGAGATCTGCTCGAGAAAAAGCTTGAAATGAGTCGAGCCTTATCGACCCTGAGCCGAGCTTGAGCCTAAAATAAATCTCGTTTGTTTATTGAGCTCGAGCTCAAGCCTCGCATGTGAAGCTCGTTAGTGTAAATGAGCCAAGTCGAGTCCAGTAGAGTTTATTTAAACTTGTTTACAAGCCAACATCGAACCTAAAAATAAGCTTATTTAGTAAACGAGCATGAACCTCACTTATTGTGCTCGCGAGCCTAAAATGTCTATTATTTTTATTTAATATATTAATTAATATATATATATAATAACGAGCCAAACCCGAGCCGAGTTTGAGAAAATACCAACGAGCCGAGCTCGAACCCGAGCTCTCAAAAGTTAATCGAACTCAAGCTCGGCTGGTTTGGACCCTACTAAAAATAGATAATAAAATGTAAACTCACACGCACTACCTTATTCAATGAACAATAAACAATTCCAAAATAAAATAAACTTGAAGTAATTTATGAATCCGGGTTTAAAAGTTGTTATGTAACCTACAAAATGAACTTTCATCTATATCAGCTGTATGTGTGGGTTTTTTTTTTTTTTTTTTTTGTCTTTTAGTGTCATTTTTTTTCTTTTTTCAATTTTTATACTTCAATATCTACTATTAACTTCTCAGTTTTTTAATCAATTTTTATGTGCTTGTTTTTTTTATGTAATTTAGGTTGATTTATATTTTAACGTAATTTCTTTTCTCTTTTCTAGAAATGGGTAGGCTCAAGTATAATACGTTTTTGTGTTATTTTATGTATGTTTTTAGTTGGTTTACATTTTGAAATAAACTCATTAGATGATAAAAATTCGAGTTACTTTATATTTTGATGCTGCCGCAACGAGGTATACTATTCTTTAACTTAAAAAACTTAATTTTCTTACATACTTATTTTTTTATGTATGGGTATATATTCAAGTTGGTTAATGTTTCAACATTAATTTCTTTTTCAATAAGTCCGATCAAATATAATACGTCTTTGTGCTTATTTTTATGTACATTTTTAGTTTGTCTACGTTTTGACGTAACTTTCATTCAGAAACAAGTTGTTGAAATATAATAGGTTTTCATTGAACGGTAAAAATTCAAGTTATTTTACATTTTAAAACCGCAACCACGCACGAGGAAATTTATTATTAGTATACCTACAATTTGAGGTTCTATATACAGTGATTTTAATAATATTTTCTTCAACTTTTTTAATCCATCTAAGTTGCTTTTTGACAATTCTGTATAATTATAAATAGCAGTTGAATGTCACTGGTCAACGTTTTCTATATCTTTTTTTATTGTCTTTTGATACGTTTTTTAAATTTTTTTAATTTTTACCCTTTGTCCTTCAATATTTAGTAAGTACTTATAACCATTTATTTTTTTAAAAATTTTATAATCATTTTTTTATGTGCTTATATTTATGTATATGTCAGTAAAAAACGTTTCTTTGAAAATTGGTAGGCTCAGATATAATATTTTTTTGCTTTTTTTTAGGTTTTCAGTTAACCTACGTTTTGCATAAATTTTGTTTTAAAACAAGTTGACTCAAATATAATATGTTTTCAATAGATTTTACAAATTCGACTTACTTTATGTTTCTGCACCACCACAACACGTGGTACCATTTTTAACTTAAAAACATATTTTTTTCTTATTTTTGTGTACGTGTCGGTATAAGTTCAAGTTTTGTTTTTTTACGTTTCCAGTTGATCTACGTTTTGATATAAATTTTATTTTACAAGTTGGATCAAATATAATATTTTATCGTTAGACTTTATAAATTCGACTTACTTTACGTTTCGGCGCCATCGCAACGCACAGTACCATTTTAATTTAAAAAACATATTTTTTCTTATTTTTTGTACATGTCGAGTATAGGTTGGTGTTCGACGAAAATTTCTTTCGCAAATAAGTGAGGCCATATATAATACATTTACGTGTTTGTTTTTATCTACATCTTCGGTTTATCTACGTTTTGACGTAACTTTTGTTTTGAAACGGTTCAGGTCTTTACTATCAAGTTTGAGTTACTTTACATTTGCACCCGTCGTAACGTACGGATAAATTTACAAATATTAATCAAGTTAAACATCCAATCAAAATTCTTGCTCTCAGGCACAATGCACCTTTTTGTTAATAATTGGTACACGAATGCTATGTTAGAAAGTATAAGGGCAGTTCTGTAATAACTAAAAGTCACCCACTCTCCCCAAATTTGTACACAAACCCATTTACCATCTTAGACCAGGGATGAGCGTGAACCGGTACCGTACTGAATCGGTACTAAAATTCGTTAAAACTGAGTATCGATACCGAAAATGTTTGGTACGGTACCATACAAGTATTTGAAGGTAAAATTCGGTATTTTACCGGTACCAGTAAGTACCAATACAAAAATGTCAAAAAGTGGGTACCAGTACCAAAACAAATCGGTACGGGAAATTCGGTACCGGTACCCAATACCAAATGTCCATCCCTACCTTAGACCACCTGTAGTCGATGCGTGAAATGGCGTAATGTTGCCCTAAAACACCGCTACACCGCCCCCGTGGGCATATTCTTCAAATATTTAGCCTTGGTGTTATGGTGAAAACGCTGAATTTTTGTGTGGTTTTCAATATTTGACAGTTGAGCAACAGTAAAAAAAATCATTTTAATTAATGAACTTTACCACCTATTAAAACCCAATTAAACTCATTTTCTATACATTTTTCTACAAACTCTCCTCTTACTTTTATAAAAACATACTATGCATCCATTCCGCCCCCCTTTTGGTGTTACGTCTCGGCCACCCAACCCACCTTCGTATTGCCCGAACACCACCCAAACACTACCAACCTATAATTACCAAGATTGCGATCTGAAAACGATGGGGTACACAAAACTATTAAACATGCCCCAACAATACTTTCAAGGGCCACTCAGTTTTGCATTAAATATAAACATCAACATAGGGTTACGTATGGTTCCCAAGACAAAGCCGAGCCCGAGATTGAGACGGTGTCGGAGACACAAGCCGAGCAGACCCGAGGCATCTCAATGTGGAAGATGTTCACATAAAAAAGAGGCTACCGCTCCTGGTGCTAAAAAGACCTACCAACCTTGGACAAAAGACAAGGAGTACAAGCTCGTACAGTCTTGGCTCGACATCTCAGTAGATCCCGAAGTTAATAAGTGTCATTTATTTTTTTTGTTTTAAATTGTACTTATTTTTAAAAATAAAGTATAATAATATGTATGTTTTAATTTGTGTAGCCAACTATCAAAGAATACCCCTTTTTTGGGAAAACAATTGGAGCAAACATTTTTGCTCTCATTGGTAAATGTGGAATATCAGGACAAGGATTCGGTATCAAGCAAATGGACCGATATAAAGGGCGGAGTCATCTTTGGCGGGTACCAGAATGAAAGAAGATTTCTAGGAGACGAACCGACGACTTCAAGATATACGAGATCTTGGGCATAGGCGTTTGGAAACGTTGCAAGAAAGAAACGCAGAGATTAAAAAGTTCGTCGTGATCCAAGAAACGAGGCAAATGAAGAGAGAAATCGAGTGTTTGTCGAAACTGATCGAGCACCTCCAAGGAGATGCCTTGCTCTTAGCACAACTGCGTAGGCAACAAATCCGTGACAAATATGGACTTTAGAGCTTTATCTTTTTAAAGCTTTTGTATTTTTTTATGGGATACTATAATTCATAAAATAAGCCAGAAAACTTGCCAAGTTACATCAAAACAGAAGGTAGCCGGGCAACAAGCTGCGCCGCCAATCCTTTTGAATTGCAAACGCTAACCTTCCAAATACAAACCCTTGCCCCCTTGGGGTTGAACAATTGCTGTAGACGACCCGTTGAACCCTCGTCAAGAAGTGGATAGCTTCTGGCGCTAGGGAGCCAAAAGTATTAAAGGCAAAAGATGTAACATCCGTCGAAAAACGGGTTTCTAAAACCCGCTTCGTTTATTAATCGAATAGTCAGTTATAATTTTCGTTGCGTAAATATTGTTCATTTTAATTTTAAACAATACATAATTAATAAACATATTAGAATTTAAAAACTATAATTATTAAAAAGTAAAAATAAGTGAAGAAAAAAAATAAAAGAAGCTGCCGGGTTTCGAACCCGGGTCAGCTCGTTCAACAAACAACCACAACACCACTCCGCCACATGAGTCTTTTGTTAATTCACTGAAACAATTAATACTTATAATAAAACTCGAAATCAAATCCAGTAACCAGCGCGCCCAATCCGCAGTCGCCGGAAATACCGACGATTTCGCTAAATTTCGACCGTTTCCTTTGACTAAACGCGTGAATCAACTTCGGCATCGGTTATGTAACATCCGTCAAAAAAACCGGAATTACCAAACCCGCTTCGTTTATTAACCGAACAATCAGTTAAAAATTCCGTTGCGTATTTATTGCTCAAATTAATTTTAAACGATACATAATTAATAAGTATATTGGAATATATAATTTATATTTGAAAATGTATTAAAAATAGCAAATTAAAAATAAAGTGCTGAAGCCTGGATTCGAACCCGGGTCAGCCGGGTCAACCAGGTCAGCAAAGTCTTAACACCCACACGATCAACCACTCCGCCACTTGTGTTGTTTGTGTACATATTGAAACAAATAATACATAACATAAATCTCGAATTCAAACTGACGCGCCCAAATCGCAGTCATCGAAAATCCTGACGATTTCGCCGAGATTGGACGGTTTCTTCTGATTTAACCGAAACATTTACCTCAACATTGGTTATAATCGATGTCCAGTCCGCGACTTTGGTCATAACCGCCGGAAAAATTATGGACCAACGAATCAAGACTGAAATCAGACCACATGCATGTAACATTTGTAAAAATCGGGTTTTCAAAACCCGCTCCATTTTGTAATCGAATGTCACGTTATAAAAGTTACGTTGAATATTTATGATTATTTTGATATAAAACGATACATAATTAATAAATAGATTAAACTATAAAAATTATACTTGATAAAAAGTTAAAATAAAATAAATAAAAAAATTATGTTGCTGCCGGGACTCGAACCCGGGTCAGCCAAGGCACACTTCAACGCCTTAACACACACTCTCATCACCACTCCGCCGCTTTGTGTTTTCTGTTTTCTCTAAGAAACAAATGAGATTTATACACAAACTCGGTTAAAACCGGTTGCGCCATCTGAGAAACGGTAATCGGCAAACCAATCGTTAATTCGTTTGTTTATTCGCACATTCAGTTTATAACCGATGCACCGACGGTTTTTAATCAAGTCGGAATTGATTAAACATAAAGCCTCATCATTATCGGTTTTTAAAACCGAAAAATCATCAAGTCCAGAGTTCTTCAACTTCAGACCACTTTCGCGACTCAGAAATATCATACCAATACTCCATTTCATTTTCGTCGCATTTTCAGACCATCAGAACGCCTAAATCAGCTCGCCGGAATTTTCTGCAAAAGTCGCCGGAAAACCGTATTCAACTCAAACCGGTAAAATACCTCTACTTTACTGTTTCAATCAATTGTTAGAACCTTACTAACATTAACCCATCGCTCATAATCAACCACAGACGTCATTGCTGGACTTTCTGTTTTCACCGGAAAACTTCTGGAATTGTCGGAAACTCGCTGATTACCGGTATGCTCATTCCAACGTGTTGATAATCAATACTCATTAGTTCAATTTCACATCTAATCTCTTAAACCTGTTAATTGATTCTCACAGCCGAAGGTTCCAAAACAGAGCCGACGAGCTTCGCCGGATTCTCTGAAGAAGACGATCTGTTCGGTATTTTCGTTTCCCCAAACTTTTCGGTTCAATGCATTCAAATTGTTCATCATGTTCATTAACTAAATTAATCGCGTATCAGTTGTTTTGATTGATGTTTGTGTTTGTAATGAAGAAGACGAGTTCAGAGATGACATAAGATTAATTAAAATCGGAATTATAAACGGGTTAGACACACAGTCCAGCGGTGGACTGTGTGCAAACAAAAAACATACACGTCCCGAGTTTGATTCCTGCTATACGCACTCCTTATATAATAAAATGCCTTTTTGTTTAAAAACTAAACCGGGATAACTCAGTTAGTTGTTAAGTATAATAAAAACCGAGATAATAACCAGGTTAGACACACAGTCCAGTGGTGGACTATGTGCAACATAGACCATACGTCGCGCGTTCGAACCCCGTCATTAGCACCGGTCCGTTGAATTAGAATGTTTTTGAAATTAAAAAGAATTTCGGTTAAACTGAATAAGTGTATAAATATAATTAAAAACAAGATTATTTCGGGTTAGACACGTAGCTCAGTTGGTAGAGCTGCGTGCACGCGTACGGGAGGTCTCGGGTTCGAGCCTCACCCAGCGCAAACCATGTCTTGACCGAACCGGTCAACAAGTCAACAGGTCAACGGTCAACGCAAAATAAACAATTTTTTTTTATTTTTATTTATTTAATTTAATTTAAAAATCAATTAAAAATACTTAAAAATAACATTTTTAAAGATAAAAAAATAGCCTTAAACTCACAAAAATATATCTAAAAATTTCATTAAAATCCTTAATAAAATCCACTCGTTTAATATATTTTTCCGTCATTATTTAGGTTAGTATTTCTCGTTGTTCCGCTCATCTAATTCGTGCGCATCTCACCATCTCTAATCCAACGCACCCAAGGTGAGTGAATCTTTACAAATTCCCCGTTTTAATCACGTTTTGGGGTGTATCATGTGTCTTGTTATATTTATTATACTTAAACCATTGTGCATGCATCATATCATGAACTAGTGTATTCAGTTTGTTTCTGTTGTGTAGTTATTGTTGGATGCAAGTTTATTATTTTCAGTACATGCAATTTCATAGGCCGCCGCTCCCCATTACATTATGAGCGTTGAGCATGTTCCCCATTTCATTATGAGGTTGAACCTGGCGTGCTCACATACGATCGGCTCCGTTTGATTGAGCCTTGATCGCACAGACATTTTCATTTTCAGTACATGCAATACGATCGGCTCCGTTTGATTGAGCCTTGATCGCACAGTTTCATTTATGTTATTTACAGTATGATGTTGGTATGTTCATGTATGCCGTCATATGTTATTGTATGTTATAGTTGTGATTGCTATTTGCCATTACTTGATTATTTACATTTGCTCATCTATGATTATGCACAAATTTCATTGATAAACTAACAATTAATTCATTAATAAATGTTTATCTAATAAGGTTCACTCGCCAACTTATGTTGACCCAAAAACCCCCATTTTACACATGATACAGGTGAACCAGCAGCAGCTAGGAACACATAGGACTCGGACTAGAAGAATAAAACGATTTAGAGTTGGGATTGTTATGTTTGGTTTATTTTCTTTGTATTGAATGAACATGTTTGGATTTTTGGAAATGTAACTTTGACTTTATTAAATATGAAACATATTAGTAAATGTCATGAGCTTTGGTGATAACCCAATTATGCCCCGACTCTTATTCCGCTGCGGGTCGGGGTGTGACAGATTGGTATCAGAGCCATGACTATAGGGATATAGGATAGGTTATTAGACCCTTAGAGCCTATACTATAGTCGATTAGAAACTTATAAGATTTTTGTGTGTTACATGCCAAATTTCATGATGTTTATATGTTTTATGTTAACTGTTACATTTGATATTGTGCAAGCATGTTCATAAGTATGTATTATCATATAATGCCTATCATGAATCGTATGCTCATAACATATCACATCTATGAAAGCACACACCACATCATGATTGCTTTTACAATGATTTTCGTGTTTTCAAATCTCATCAAAGTGAGTTCTCATGACGGGCATGTAGTAACTGGAAGGGTACCAGTACCGGTAGTCGGAACATCCTGTCTAGGCTGGCATTCGTATAAATCCAAAATAAAGGACCAGTTTGCCTACCTGGGGACTAACGATGAGAGTACGAAGTACCTATTAGGCCAAAGCATGCTATACCAAACGTCGTGTGAGCTAACCCCACTTTGAGTCGTCATTGTGTCTACTACACCTGGACACGTTCCGACCAAACATCTCATGAACATATTTTGTGGTTTGCATTCGGGGGATGCGAGTGTTAAATTGCCAATACTAATGTGAATCCTACCAAGCCAATAGCCATGGGGGCCCACATGACTATGTAGGTGAAGGTATGGGGGACATTTGAGGCCCAACATGAGCGAACCCAAGACATCCTATGGATGTAGTTGCATTATTGATATTTATGTTATTTTCATTTTCTTAAAGACACATGATACCTAAAAAGACACCATAAACTCACAATCTTCTCATTTTATGATCCTGTAGATGTCGTCTAGACAGCAACGAAGGGGTAAAAGATCAGGTAGGTCTCAGGAACGTTTGGCCACTCAGATCGCGAAACAAATGGCCACGATACTGCCTGACATTGTGGTCCAAGTACAACAAGCCCTTGCTACAAATCCTACTAACCCTCCCCAACAACAGGACCAGAACATCGACAACCCTCCTACCAGCAAGTGCTCTTACAAACATTTTAAGTCCTGTGATCCTCCTAAATTTGAAGGGACCGAGGGTGTCACTGCTCTCCTACATTGGTTCGAGGAGATGGAAAACACCTTTCTAAACTGCGATTGTCCTGAGGATCGCAAGGTTCGATACGCCACCGGGAGACTATTTGGGGTAGCTCTCACTTGGTGGAATACTGAGAAAGGGAAGAGGGGAATTGAAGATGCGATGGCCTTAACTTGGGAGGAGTTAAGGGAAATCATGACTAGGCGTTTCTGTCCTAGAAGTGAAATTAAAAAGCTGGCGGACAAATTTCATTCTCTAAAGCAAAAGGAGGGTGATCACACTACATATAACAAGAGGTTCTTGGAGTTGAACCAAATGGTTCCAAATTTGTTCACCCCAACCTATCGTCTGATCGAGCACTATATTCGAGGACTTCCCTCGAAAATCCAAGATTCAGTTCTCAGCGTTTCACCAGTAACACTTGAAGCTGCTATGGAGTTAGCAACTGAACTGACCGAAAACCGAATTCGCAACGGGAAGTTCAAAGAAGAGAAGAAGAAAGCCCCTGTTGAGGGACAAACTTCAAACCACCCCATTCCTTCCTCTAAGTTTGCTAACAAGAGGAGGCGCAACACCAGAAATTTTGCAGTTACTCAAACCAACTCCCCTATTCCTGCTGCACCCATTACTCAAGTCACTCCTTCACCCGCACCATACAGAAGACCCTACACTGGCTCGCTACCAAAATGTAACCATTGCCAATATCACCATTCCCCTGATCATCCTTGCCAATATTGCACCGGCTGCGGTCGCGCAAGTCATACTGTTCAAACTTGCCGCATGCCTCAACGAACGAACCGCCACCAACCCTTAACCCAAACCCACCAACAAATAATGGGCCAAGCCCAACAACCCTTACTACTACCACCCACTCAACATTTAGCCCAAACATATTACCAACCCAATTATCCTATAGGTCAACCAATGCGGGCTTGCTACAATTGCGGCGACCCAAGCCATTTCTGAAACACTTGTCCAAGGTTGGTTAATATTATTCATGCTCAGGCCCAAGCCAACCCGGTGAACCAAGCAAACCAAGCTCCCCCACCTGCAAGAGGGAGAGCTTTCAATATCAACGCTAACCAGGCCAGAGCTGACGGCAATGTGGTCAACGGTATGTTCCTTATAAATGGTAGATATGCCTCTATGTTATTTGATACTGGTGCGGATAGAAGTTTTGTGTCTTTAGAATTTGAACCTATCTTAAGCAAAAATCAGGATAGGCTCACGGAATCCATAACGGTAGAAGTTGCTGACGGGAAACCAGTTTCATTAAACTCTATTATACGCAACTGTACACTTACCTTAAACGACCACGATTTCTCAGTCGACTTTATACCTATGAAGCTGGGAAGTTTTGATATCATAATCGGTATGGATTGGCTCAGTCAGCATCAGGCAGAAGTTGTATGTCGTGAAAAAATTTATTCGTATTCCTCTTTCAAACGGTCAGACTCTTCGAATCATTGGAGAAACCTCGTCGAAAGGGCTCAGCTTAATGTCTTGTCTCCAAGCTCAAAAATATCTTCGCAAGAATTATGTCGCGTTTTTAGCTCATATCATCAAGAAGGGAACCATGGAGAAGAAGTTTGAAGACATTCCTGTGGTAAAAGGCTTCCCACAAGTTTTTCCTGACGACATTTCAGGACTTCCTCCAGTTAGAGACGTCGAGTTTCGTATTGATCTTATACCTGGTGCTACACCAGTTGCAAAGTCTCCTTATAGGTTAGCCCCCTCTGAAATGCAAGAGCTAGCCAGTCAATTACAAGAGTTGACTGACAAGGGATTTATACGTCCTAGCTCGTCACCTTGGGGTGCACCTGTCCTTTTTGTAAAGAAGAAAGATGGATCTTTTCGTATGTGCATCGACTACAGAGAGCTCAACAAGTTAACAATCAAGAATCGCTATCCTTTACCTCGCATTGATGATCTTCTTGACCAACTACAAGGTGCCAGCTGCTTTTCAAAAATCGATCTTCGATCTGGCTATCATCAACTTAGAGTGCATGAAGAAGACGTCCCTAAGACTGCTTTTCGAACTCGTTATGGTCACTATGAATTCATGGTTATGCCATTTGGATTAACCAACGCACCAGCTGTCTTCATGGACCTAATGAACAGAGTCTGCAAACCTTATCTTGATCGATTTGTTATAGTCTTCATCGACGATATTCTTATTTATTCAAAATCTAAATCTGATCATGAGCGTCATCTTCGACTCGTTCTTGCACTTCTAGAAAAGGAAAAGCTTTATGCCAAATTCTCCAAATGTGAATTCTGGTTAAAAGAGGTGCAATTCCTCGGGCATGTAGTCAATGACAAGGGAATACATGTTGACCCTTCAAAGATCAAAGCGGTTCAAGAATGGCAAGCTCCACGTACACCAACTGAAGTAAGATCTTTTCTTGGACTAGCTGGCTATTATCGTCGGTTCATTTCAAACTTCCCTCGCATTGCTGTACCACTCACGGCTTTAACTCATAAGGGAAAACCTTTCATATGGGGACCCAAGCAAGAAGAAGCTTTTCAAACTCTTAAACAGAAACTTTGTGATGCACCAATCCTCACTCTTCCTGAAGGTTGTGATGATTTTGTAGTCTATTGCGACGCGTCAGGGCAAGGATTAGGCTGCGTTCTCATGCAAAGAGGAAAAGTCATAGCTTATGCCTCGAGACAACTCAAGACACATGAAAAGAACTACACCATTCATGACCTAGAACTTGGAGCTGTTGTGTTCGCTTTTAAGATATGGAGACATTATCTCTATGGTACTAAGTGTGAAATATACACTGACCACAAGAGTCTTCAACATATCTTCAATAAAAAGAGCTAAACATGAGGCAACGAAGATGGGTCGAACTTCTAAATGATTACGACTGTGAAATTAGATACCACCCTGGTAAAGCTAATGTGGTGGCTGATGCACTTAGTCGAAAGGGTTATGCGAACTCTATTCATCTTCTATGTTCGCAAATTATAACCGACATTAAAGATCAAATTCGAGAAGCCCAACACGTTTCAATAACAGAAGAAGATGTACGAAAGGAGATGTCCTGTGGAGCCGAGCTAAAACTTGAAACTAAATCAGACGGTATTCTGTATTACCTAGATCGTATCTGGATTCCTAACCACAACAATCTTCGTGAAACTCTTATGAATGAAGCTCACAAAACGCGATATTCTATACACCCAGGAGCCGATAAGATGTATCAAGACCTACGATACACCTATTGGTGGCCTGGAATGAAGAAGGATATTGCCGTTTTTGTTTCCAAGTGCCTCATATGTTCCAAGGTGAAGGCTGAACACCAAAGACCCTCAGGACTTCTAGTCCAACCGGAAATACCTGTATGGAAGTGGGAAAATATAACCATGGATTTCATTACCGGGTTACCTCGCACTTCTGGTGGGTATGACACTATATGGGTAATTATAGACCGAATTACAAAAACAGCTCACTTTATTCCTATCCGTGAAGATTTCAAGAACGAAAAGCTTGCACGTATTTATATCAACGAAATCGTAAGCTGACATGGGGTACCGTTAAGTATTATTTCTGATCGTGATGGTCGTTTCACCTCACGAACATGGCAAGCAGTACAATCCGCTATGGGCACACGATTAGATCTCAGTACCGCCTATCATCCTCAAACTGATGGACAGTCTGAGCGCACCATTCAAACTCTTGAAGATATGCTTAGAGCATGTGTTATAGACTTCAAGGGAACTTGGGACGCCCACCTACCATTAGTTGAATTTTCGTACAACAACAGCTATCATTCGAGCATCGGCATGGCACCTTTTGAAGCCTTATATGGTCGTAAGTGCCGATCTTCTGTATGTTGGCACGAAATTGGGGAAGCACAAATTACTGGTCCAGAATTGATCCAAGAAACCACAGACAAGATCCATCAAATTAGAAACAATCTTCTAGCGGCTCAAAGTCGTCAAAAGAGTTATGCAGATAAACGACGGAAGCCCTTAGAGTTTAACATTGGTGATCATGTGCTTTTAAAAGTATCACCGTGGAAGGGAGTAGTTCGTTTTGGTCAGAAGGGGAAGCTAGCACCTCGTTACGTAGGACCTTTCAAGATACTCGAAAGAGTAGGTCCTGTAGCATACAAGCTTGACCTACCAGAAGAACTCAACAGGATTCATCCCACATTCCACGTGTCGAACTTGAACAAGTGCCTCGCTAATGAGAATCTCCATATTCCGCTGGAAGATATTCAGATTGATGAATCTATGCATTTTATTGAAAGACCAGTGGAGATCATGGACTACGGAGAGAAACGTCTACGACGAAGTCGCATTCCAATTGTTAGGGTACGCTGGGAGTCGAAACGGGGACCTGAGTTTACTTGGGAACGTGAAGACTCAATGCGTGAAAAATACCCGCATCTTTTTCCAACTACTTCAACTACTTAAATTTCGGGACGAAATTCCTAAAAGTAGGGGATACTGTAACATTTGTAAAAATCGGGTTTTCAAAACCCGCTCCGTTTTGTAATCGAATGTCAAGTTATAAAAGTTACGTTGAATATTTATGATTATTTTGATATAAAACGATACATAATTAATAAATAGACTAAACTATAAAAATTATACTTGATAAAAAGTTAAAATAAAATAAATAAAAAAATTATGTTGCTGCCGGGACTCGAACCCGGGTCAGCCAAGGCACACTTCAACGCCGTAACACACACTCTCATCACCACTCCGCCGCTTTGTGTTTTCTGTTATCTCTAGGAAACAAATGAGATTTATACACAAACTCGGTTAAAACCGGTTGCGCCATCTGAGAAACGGTAATCAGCAAACCAATCGTCAATTCGTTTGTTTATTCGCACATTCAGTTTATAACCGATGCACCGACGGTTTTTAATCAAGTCGAAATTGATTAAACATAAAGCCTCATCATTATCGGTTTTTAAAACCGAAAAATCATCAAGTCCAGAGTTCTTCAACTTCAGACCACTTTCGCGACTCAGAAATATCATACCAATACTCCATTTCATTTTCGTCGCATTTTCAGACCATCAGAACGCCTAAATCAGCTCGCCGGAATTTTCTGCAAAAGTCGCCGGAACACCGTATTCAACTCAAACCGGTAAAATACCTCTACTTTACTGTTTCAATCAATTGTTAGAACCTTACTAACATTAACCCATCGCTCATAATCAACCACAGACGTCATTGCTGGACTTTCTGTTTTCACCGGAAAACTTCTGGAATTGTCGGAAACTCGCTGATTACCGGTATGCTCATTCCAACGTGCTGATAATCAATACTCATTAGTTCAATTTCACATCTAATCCCTTAAACCTGTTAATTGATTCTCACAGCCGAAGGTTCCAAAACAGAGCCGACGAGCTTCGCCGAATTCTCTGAAGAAGACGATCTGTTCGGTATTTTCGTTTCCCCAAACTTTTCGGTTCAATGCATTCAAATTGTTCATCATGTTCATTAACTAAATTAATCGCGTATCAGTTGTTTTGATTGATGTATGTTTTGTAATGAAGAAGACGAGTTCAGAGATGACATAAGATTAATTAAAATCGGAATTATAAACGGGTTAGACACACAGTCCAGCGGTGGACTGTGTGCAAACAAAAAACATACACGTCCCGAGTTCGATTCCTGCTATACGCACTCCTTATATAATAAAATGCCTTTTTTTTTAAAACTAAACCGGGATAACTCAGTTAGTTGTTAAGTATAATAAAAACCGAGATAATAACCAGGTTAGACACACAGTCCAGCGGTGGACTGTGTGCAACATAGACCATACGTCGCGTGTTCGAACCCCGTCACTAGCACCGGTCCGTTGAATTAGAATGTTTTTGAAATTAAAAAGAATTTCGGTTAAACTGGATAAGTGTATAAATATAATTAAAAACATGATTATTTCGGGTTAGACACGTAGCTCAGTTGGTAGAGCTGCGTGCACGCGTACGGAGGTCTCGGGTTCGAGCCTCACCCAGCGCAAACCATGTCTTGACCGAACCGGTCAACAAGTCAACAAGTCAACGGTCAACGTAAAATAAACAATTTTTTTTTATTTTTATTTATTTAATTTCATTTAAAAATCAATTAAAAATACTTAAAAATAACATTTTTAAAGATAAAAAATAGCCTTAAACTCACAAAAATATATCTAAAAATTTCATTAAAATCCTTAATAAAATCCACTCATTTAATGTATTTTTCCGTCATTATTTAGGTTAGTATTTCTCGTTGTTCCGCTCATCTAATTCGTGCGCATCTCACCATCTCTAATCCAACGCACCCAAGGTGAGTGAATCTTTACAAATTCCCCGTTTTAATCACGTTTTGGGGTGCATCATGTGTCTTGTTATATTTATTATACTTAAACCATTGTGCATGCATCATATCATGAACTAGTGTATTCAGTTTGTTTATGTTGTGTAGTTATTGTTGGATGCAAGTTTATTATTTTCAGTACATGCAATTTCATAGGCCGCCGCTCCCCATTACATTATGAGCGTTGAGCATGTTCCCCATTTCATTATGAGGTTGAACCTGGCGTGCTCACATACGATCGGCTCCGTTTGATTGAGCCTTGATCGCACAGACATTTTCATTTTCAGTACATGTAATACGATCGGCTCCGTTTGATTGAGCCTTGATCGCACAGTTTCATTTATGTTATTTACATTATGATGTTGGTATGTTCATGTATGCCGTCATATGTTATTGTATGTTATAGTTGTGACTGCTATTTGCCATTGCTTGATTATTTACATTTGCTCATCTATGATTATGCACAAATTTTCATTGATAAACTAACAATTAATTCATTAATAAATGTTTATCTAATAAGGTTCACTGTTGACCCAAAAACCCCCATTTTACACATGATACAGGTGAACCAGCAGCAGCTAGGAACACATAGGACTCGGACTAGAAGAATAAAACGATTTAGAGTTGGGATTGTTATGTTTGGTTTATTTTCTTTGTATAGAATGAACATGTTTGGATTTTTGAAAATGTAACTTTGACTTTATTAAATATGAAACATATTAGTAAATGTCATGAGCTTTGGTGATAACCCAATTATGCCCCGACTCTTATTCCGCTGCGGGTCGGGGTGTGACAATGCATCTCGATTCTTTCCTATTAATACACCCACAAGCCTCTGATAGACTTTTCGCTCACAATCACACCAATTCTCGACGAAATTTCACTCGCCGGAAACTTTCTGCAACTCGCCGGAAAACCGAACCCCTTCACCTCTGTGCCTTATTCTAAAAACAGAACACCTAGAGCTCATACCGAAGTCACCCACACTCACCTCAAGCTTCCTGAAGACCTTCTGCCGCAAGATAAACGTCGCCGGAATAACCTGCTGTCATCGGAATTTCGCCGGCGAAACAGAGGATCTCTGTTCGGTATATCTTACACCTAATCTCTCTCGTTTTTATTAATCTCATATGTAATTAATCACAAAACACTAAAGAACTTGATTAAATTGTCGAACCAGTCGGACATTGATTCTGGGTTAAGCTTAACGAAGAAGATGAAGTGTTCAGTTATATATATATATATAATTTAAATCAAGTTATATCTCGTGTTAGACACACAGTCCAGCGGTGGACTGTGTGCAAATAAACACGCATACGCCCCGAGTTCGATTCTTGTCCCACGCACACTCGCCTTAATAAAAATGTTCTTTTTTTAAACCGAACCGGATTCACTTGCAAATAGATGTTAAGTTTAATAAAAACCGGAATAATAACCAAGATAGACACACAGTCCAGTGGTGGACTGTGTGCGCGTTTAAATCATACGTCGCGAGTTCGAGTCCAGACTACCGCACCGGTTCTGGCAATTATCAAACTTTTTATATAAGGACAAAAATGAATTTATCTAGTTTGTATATAAGTATAATAAAAACCAGATTATTTACCAAGTTAGACACACAGTCCAGCGGTGGACTGTGTGTCAACCTAAACCACAGGTCCCGGGTTCGAGACCTGTGGCGAGCACCGAGTCATGCAGTTAAATCGTTTTTAAATTAATGATTTTCGGATTAATCTAATTTGTATATAAATATAATTAAAAACAGAAATATTTCGGGTTAGACACGTAGCTCAGTCGGTAGAGCTGCGTGCACGCGTACGGGAGGTCACCGGTTCGAGTCTCACCCAGCGCATGTCATATACCTGACCGAACCGGTCAACAAGTCAACGGTCAAACAAGTCAATGGTCAACAGTCAAAAATCAACATTTTTTTTATTTCTTTTATTTATTTATTTAAATTAAAAATCAATTAAAAATACTTAAAAATAACATTTTTAAGGTTAGAAAATAGCCTTAAACTCACAAGAATATATCCAATAATCCTACTAAAATTGATCAATAAAAATCCGCTTATTTACCGAACCATTATGTTATTATCTAGGTTAGTTTCACTCGTGGTTAAACCCAACTTCGTGCGCATTCAACATCATCAACCGAACGCACCCAATGTGAGTGAATCTTACAACTCCCCTTTTTAATTACACGTTTTGGGGTTGTCATGTGTCACCAAAATTAACTCGTTTATTTAAACTTGTGCCATACCATATTGTGATCTAAACTTAGAATGTATATATTGTTTGTAGTTATGTATTTCATATTGTCAAGTTGTATGCAAATCATTCATTAGGCCCATCAGTTCGTAGAACAACACGTGCCTCAAAACTCATTCATTAGGCCCATCAGTTCCTCGTGGGAGACGAGTTGAGCAACGCGTGCCTCAAAACAATCTATTATTGTGTGTGTGTGCATTATTTAATATTAAGTGATTTGTGAATAAGTTTACATCTATATTTACTCATATGTGGTTGTGCACTTTATTTTGTAATCAATTCAATAAACTTGTTCAAATATTTTTCATAGGATTCACTCGCCAACTTTTTGTTGATCCAAAAACCATTTTTACACATGATACAGGTGAACAGGATGAAGCAAGGAAAACATAGGAAATGCCTTAGAAGAAAACAATGAAGTCTAGAATGATGTGTAGGACATGATGTAATTATGATTGTATGTTTCCCTTTAAATTGTAATAATAAATATGAAACGTTATAATAAATGTCATGAGCTTTGATGATAACCCAATCATGCCCCGATCACCTTTTCCGCTGCAGGTCGGGGTGTGACAGATTGGTATCAGAGCCATGACTATAGGGATATAGGATAGGTTATTAGACCCATAGAGCCTATACTATAGTTGACTAGATTTTAATTGTTTATGTGGTTACATGCAAACTTATGATATTTATTTGTTTCATATTTATTACATACACAAATGCATGCAAACATTTCCAATATTACATTTTGTAATACATAGTGAATTATACTTACAGTCAAACATACATACTTACATACACATTCATCATACATATTTCAATGTTCATATATTCAAATCATCTTCATACTTTCGTTATTCAAAGATTTTGTCGCATTTTTCATTTTTTTTTAAATCTCATCAAAGTGAGTTCTGCGACGGGCATGTAGTAACTGTAAGGGTATAAGTACCGGTAGTCGGAACGTCCTGTCTAGGTTGGCATTCGTATAAATCCAATAAACAGACCAGTTTGCCTACCTGGGGACTAACGATGAGAGTACAAAGGACCTATTAGGCCAAAGCATGCCACACCAAACGTCGTTCGAACTAACCCCACTTTGAGGTGTCACCGTGTCCACACCTGGATACATTCCGAATATCATACGTTACATACATATTTCTCGATTTTCTCCGGGTTTTAGTGTACGTAACCAGGCTAACACATGCAAACCATATGAAAATCCCGGTAGTCATGGGGGCCCACATGATTACGAAGGTGATGTATGGCGGCATGCAAGGCCCAATTACGAGCAAGGCCCAAGACATCCTATGGATGTAGTAGATTTATTATGTCATATTTATTTTATAAATGTCCATTCCTAAATACGACACCTGATCCCTAAAATATCCAACTCATACTCTTGATATGTAATCCTTGTAGATGTCTTCTAGCCTCGCTCGTAGGAAGATGAGAGCAAGAAAAGCCCGCGAGCGCATGGCTGCCCAAATCGCTCAACAAATGGCTGCCGTAATACCCAACATTATAATTCAAGTCCAACAAGCCCTTAACGCTAATCCTGTCAACCAAGAAGATCAAAATGTTATTAACCCTCCCCCAAATACCACTAAATGCACCTACAAGCATTTCAAATCCTGCGACCCTCCAAAATACGAAGGGACTGAAGGTGTCACCGCTCTCCTTCATTGGTTTGAAGAAATGGAGAACACTTTTCTAAACTGCGATTGCCCCGATGATCGCAAAGTGCGATATGCTACCGGTCGTTTACTTGGGATAGCACTTACTTGGTGGAATACAGAGAAGGCCAAACGAGGCGTTGAAGATGCTATGACTTTGACTTGGGAAAAGTTGAAGGAAATCATGACAAGACGGTTTTGCCCAAGGAGCGAAATCAAGAAACTAGAGGATGAGTTCTATTCGTTGAAGCAAAAGGAAGGCGACCACACCACATACAACAAAAGGTTCCTCGAGTTAAATCAAATGGTTCCCAACTTGTTCACTCCTCTTTACCGTTTGATCGAGCACTACATTCGAGGTCTTCCGTAAAAAATTCAAGACTCGGTAATAAGTACCACACCTGTAACCTTGGAAGCAGCAATGGAGTTAGCTACAGAGCTCACCGAAAACCGGATCCGGAACAAAGACTTCAAGGAGGAGAAGAAGAAGGATAAAGCATCGACTGAAACTTCAAACTCCACCCAAACCGAATCCCCTTCTCAACCCATTTTTAAGAGAAAACGAGACGGGCAACTTTTCGCTGCCACCTAACGCAACCAACTAGCCTCACAAGCCGTACCCCTCCAAGCTATCCCAATCGCTCAAGTAGCACCCAGCTCAACTTACCCAAATAAGAAACCTTACATTGGACCTCACCCTCAATGCAACACCTGTTTCTATCACCATCCATCTACTTTACCCTGTCGACTATGTGCGAATTGTGGACGCTACGGCCATTTGAGCAAGGTTTGCCGCACCGCTCAAAACCAAACCTCAACCCCTACTCAACCCATGATCCAAACATATCAACAACCTCAATACCCCATGTTCCCATATGTTCGAGCATGTTTCAATTGTGGCGACCCTACCCATTTTAGAAACACGTGCCCTCGATTGGTTAACATCATAAACGCCCAAGCTCAAGCAAACCCAGTTAACCAAGCCAACCAAGCAAACCCAGCTCCACCGCCAGCAAGAGGAAGAGTTTATAACATCAACGCCAATCCTGTTGAAGATATTAACGGTCCAAACCAACCACTTAACTAGCCTTCTCTCACCAAGAACCAAGATTCAACTCCAATCACTTAGTTTTTATGTTTTTCTTTATGTTATCTCAATTTTCACGTATCTCAATTGGAAATTTATCCAAGAATTTTAATGCAAATTACTAGTTCAGTTTATTTTATACTCATTGATTTAATATTCATATCATCATACCTCACGACATATCTCAGTTTCATCATTTAAAGAAGTTGAGTTGTGTCTCACTTCTACATAGACTAACCTCTCCATCATATTAAACGAGAGAGGTATTGTCATCATTCAAACATGAATACTATCAGAATTAAGACTCAAGCGCTGGTTGTTGTGTTTGTTTATGTTCTAGAGTCACATAGAACTAATCATAACTTACTGATAAAACCAATGAAAATTTGACAAGAGTATGGTGGATACGCCGCTGGTACTTCCTATATATAAGTATTCTTGTCAAATGACCGGAGGCATTATCAGGCGGTTATGAAAGGTTCCATGTATAGGCTGTTTGTGTGATTGTTGTTTAGATTAAGTTTATCATTTTCAGTACATGCAATACGATCGGCTCCGTTTGATTGAGCCTTGATCACACAGACATTTTCATTCTCAGTACATACAATACGATCGGCTCTGTTTGATTGAGCCTTGATCACACAGACATTTTCATTTTCAGTACATGCAATACGATCGGCTCCGTTTGATTGAACCTTGATCGCACAGACATTATCATTTTCAGTATTTATGAGTTGTTGTATTGGTTGTAGAGTCACATAGGACTAATCATAATCCACTGATAAAACCAATGAAAATTTGACAAGAGTATGGTGGATACGCCGCTGGTACTTCCTATATATAAGTATTCTTGCCAAAGGATCAGAGGCGTTATCAGGCGGTTATGAGAAGTTCCATGTAGGATTTAGTATCGCCTTGGTTGAAATTTGTGTTACATTTATATCATCTCGCTATTTAAAGAAATTGGATTGTGCTCCAATTCTACATAAACTAACCTCTCCATCATAACAAACGAGAGAGGAACTGTCACCATTCAAACATATATACTATCAGAATGTGGATTAAATTATTAGTTGTTGTGTTTATTTGTGTAGATTGTAGTATTAGAAGTTTTGCCTTAGGATATAACCCTAACCTCCTAAGCATATTCAAACTTTTATGCATGAGATCAAAGTTAGCAAATCAATTTCTGCTTATCAATACTTTTACAGTAGGCAACAAAAAGCGATTCCTGTATTAGAGTACTTAACCCTTACAAGGAACGTTACCCGCCTCGAACAAAAAAATTAAACCCTTATTTCTTTTAAGCATATGACTGTCAAACTAAACACCATCATTCTTTTAGTCAAATATATCACTATTTAAATTTCGGGACGAAATTTCTAAAAAGCAGGGGATACTGTAACATCCGTCAAAAACGGATTTACCAAACCCGCTCCGTTTATCAACCGAACAGTCAGTTAAATTTTTCGTTGCAGATTAAATGCCCAAAATAATTTTAAACGATACATAGTCAATTATTATGCGGGGATATATATTTAGTTTTTGAAAAACTGTTAAAAATCGCAAAATAAAAATGTTATGTTTCTGCCGGGTTTCGAACTCGGGTCTGTACCGGCTCAACAACGACTTATCACCCAGCCAATCAACCGCTCCGCCACTTTGATTTTCTGTTAATAAAAGGAATCAATTAATTCAAATATTAAAGTTCAGAAGTCAAATTCAGTAATTGCGCCCAATTAGCAGTCGTCGGAAATCCCGACGACTTCGCCGTTAATTTACGTTTCCGCTCAAGTTAACCGAAGAATTAACTCCCACGACGGTTATAACCGACGTCTGAACCCGCGACATCAGCCGTAACCGCCAGAGAACGGCTGACTTCGAATTGAGACCGAATTCAGACCCCCTACATCTCGATACTACCCTATAAATTCACCCACTACTCACCAGAAATCTTTCACACTCAAATCGCACCCTTTCTCGGCGAAAACTCACTCGCCGGAAATATTTTGTATGTCGCCGGAAAACCGTGTCCTTAATCTCTGAGCTTTGCTGAACCCCCTAAACTTTTACCGAAGTCACCCACACCCTTTGTAAGCTTTCTGAAGATTCTCTGCCGCAAGACACTCGTCGCCGGAAGAGCTTGCTGTCGCCGGAGTTCTGCCGGAAAACAGAGGAATTCAATCGGTATACCTCACGCTCAATTTCTTCATTCTTTTTATGTAATCTCACTTGTTATTAATCATACAACGCTAAAGAAACCTGAATCAACACTTCGAACTAGTCAGTCGTCACTTCCGGTTAAAACCAGTGAAGAAGACGATGTTTCGGTATTGGTTAAGTATATTTAAAATCAAGTTATTTACCGGGTTAGACACACAGTCCAGCGGTGGACTGTGTGCACATTAAACGCTAAGGTCCCGAGTTCGAGTATTGTTTCCTCACACGCTGCCTTAATAAAAATTCCTTTTTTCGCAAACTGAACCGGATTGATTTTAGGTATATGTTAAGTATATTAATAACCGAGTTAATAACCAAGTGAGACACACAGTCCAGCGGTGGACTGTGTGTACGCTAACCCACAGGTCCCGGGTTCGAGACCTGTGGAGCGCACCGGTTCTCTGGATTTAAATCGTTTTTAAAGTAAAGGTTTTCTGCTTAATTCTAATTAATATATATATATAATTAAAATCAGATATATAACGGGTTAGACACGTAGCTCAGTTGGCAGAGCTGCGTGCACGCGTACGGGAGGTCTCGGGTTCGAGCCTCACCCAGCGCACAACAATATGCACTCGAACCGGTCAACGGTCAGGTCAACGGTCAGAAAAAGTCAAATTTTTTTATAATTTTTATTTAATTATTTTAATTAAAAATCAATTAAAAATACTTAAAAATAACATTTTTAAGGTTAGAAAATAGCCTCAAACTCACAAAAATACACCCAACAATCCTACTAAAATAGATTAATAAAATCCGTTTGCTTACCGAACCAAAATGCTATTTATCTAGGTTAATTTCACTCGTGGTTAAAACCATTTCGCGTGCATTCAACCTCATCAACCGAACGCACCCAATGTGAGTGAATTCTTACAAATTCCCCTTTTTATTCATGTTTTAGGGTGTATCATGTGTCGCTTAAACTAATTCTCTTATGAAAAACTCGTGCTATACCATTATATGATCTAAACTAGAATGTAACTATTGTTGGTTGTGATGTATTATATATTGTCAAAGTTGTATGCAAATTCATTAGGCCCATCAGTTCCTCGTGGAGACGAGTCGAACAACGCGTGCCTCAAAACTCATTCATTAGGCCCATCAGTTCGTAGAACAACGCGTGCCTCAAAACTCATTCATTAGGCCCATCAATTCGTAAGAACAACGCGTGCCTCTAAAACTCATTCATTAGGCCCATCAGTTCGTAGAACAACGCGTGCCTCAAAACTCATTCATTAGGCCCATCAGTTCCTCGTGGGAGACGAGTCGAACAACGCGTGCCTCAAAACAATCATTTGATGTATGTGTGTGCAATATTCAATATTATTTGTTGTGTGAATAAATTTACATCTACATTTACTCATATGTGGTTATGCACATTATTTATAATCAATTGGATAAACTTGTTCAAATGTTTTCCATAGGATTCACTCGCCAACTTTATGTTGATCCAAAAACCCTTTTACACATGATACAGGTGAACAGGTTGAAGCAAGGAAAACATAGGAAAAGCCTTAGAAGAGAACCAAGAAGCTTAGATTGATAGTTAGAACATGTTGTATCATTTATTGTAAATTTCCAATAAATTGTATTAATGAATATGAAACATATAATAAATGTCATGAGCTTTGATGATAACCCAATTATGCCCCGATCACCTTTTCCGCTGCGGGTCGGGGTGTGACAAAACCCACCATCAGATGGTGGGTCAAGCCCAACAACCCTTACTTCTACCATCTACACAACATACGGCCCAATCCTACTACCAACCCAACTACCACATGATGCAACCCATGCGAGCTTGTTACAACTGTGGAGACCCAAATCACTATAGAAACACTTGTCCACGCTTGGTGAACATCATTCATGCCCAAGCTCAAGCTAATCCGGTAAACCAAGATAACCAAGCGCCACCACCTGCTAGAGGAAAGAGCATTCAACATCAACGCAAACCAAGCTAGGGCTGACAACAACGTGGTTAACGGTACGTTTCTCGTCAATGGTAGTTATGCATCCATATTATTCGATACTGGCGCGGATAAGAGTTTTGTGTCTTTAGAATTTGAACCCATCCTCAACCAAACTCGTGATAATCTCATGGAATCTTTAACGGTGGAAGTTGCTGACGGAAAACCAGTCTCATTAAACTCTATTATACGAGGTTGTACCCTCACTCTAAACGATCACGATTTTCCAGTTGACCTCATTCCTATGAAGTTGGGAAGTTTCGACATTATAATCGGTATGGACTGGCTCAGCCAACATCACACTGAAGTTGTATGCCGCGAAAAGTTCATTCGTATTCCTCTTGCAGACGGTCGGACCCTACGAATCTTTGGAGAAACCCCTTCGAAAGGACTCAAATTAATGTCCTGTCTTCAAACCCGAAAATATCTCCGCAAGAACTATGTCGCATTCCTAACTCACGTCGTCAAGAAAGGAAACAAGGAGAAGAAACTCGAAGATATACCAGTAGTGAAAGAATTCCCACAAGTCTTTCCCGACGACATCTCAGGACTCCCTCCCGTGAGAGAAGTCGAATTCTGCATTGATCTTATACCTGGCGCTACACCAGTCGCAAAATCTCCTTATAGGTTAGCCCCATCCGAAATGCAAGAACTAGCCAATCAACTGCAAGAGTTGACTGACAAAGGATTCATACGTCCTAGCTCATCGCCTTGGGGTGCACCTGTTCTTTTTGTGAAGAAGAAAGATGGAACGTTTCGCATGTGTATCGAATACAGAGAACTCAACAAGTTAACGGTCAAGAACCGCTACCCATTACCTCGCATCGATGACCTTCTAGACCAACTTCAAGGCGCCACCTGTTTTTCAAAAATCGACCTTCGTTCTGGATATCATCAACTCAGAGTACATGAAGAAGACGTCCCAAAGACCGCCTTCCGAACTCGTTGTGGTCATTACGAAATCATGGTTATGCCATTTGGTTTAACCAACGCCCCAGCAGTATTCATGGATTTAATGAATAGGGTATGCAAACCCTACCTCGACCGCTTTGTCATAGTCTTCATCAAAGACATCCTCATCTACTCAAAGTCTAAGTCTGATCATGAACGACACCTTCGACTCATCCTTACACTCTTAAGGACAGAAAAGTTGTACGCTAAGTTCTCGAAATGTGAATTCTTGTTAAAGGAAGTACAATTCCTTGGACACGTCGTCAATGACAAGGGAATTCATGTTGATCCCTCAAAAATCAAGGCAGTACAGGAATGGCAAGCGCCACGTACCCCTACCGAAGTAAGATCATTTCTTGGTTTGCCGCTTCATTGCAAATTTCTCCCGTATTGCTGTACCACTCACGGCTTTGACTCATAAAGGAAAACCCTTCATATGGGGACCTAAACAAGAAGAAGCCTTCCAAACTCTAAAGCAAAAACTTTGTGACGCACCTATCCTCACACTTCCTGAAGGTTGCGATGACTTTGTAGTATATTGCGACGCGTCAGGGCAAGGACTAGGCTGTGTATTAATGCAAAGAGGAAAAGTGATAGCCTATGCTTCTAGACAACTCAAAGTTCATGAGAAGAACCACACTACCCACGACCTGGAACTTGGAGCCGTTGTGTTCGCTCTCAAGATATGGAGACATTACCTCTACGGTACCAAGTGTGAAATATACACTGACCACAAGAGTCTCCAACATATCTTCAATCAAAAGGAGTTGAATATGAGGCAACGAAGATGGGTCGAACTGCTTAACGACTACGACTGTGAAATTCGGTATCATCCTGGCAAGGCAAACGTGGTGGCCGATGCGCTCAGTCGAAAGGGTTATGCGAACTCCATTCATCTTCTATGTTCGCAAATCATAACCGACATCAAAGATCGAATCCGCGAAGCTCAACATGTTTCTGTAACAGAAAACGACGTACGCGATGAACTGTCTTGTGGAGCGGAGCTTAAAATCGAAACCAAATCCGACGGTATTCTGTACTATCTAAATCGCATATGGATTCCCGATCGCAATAACCTTCGTGATTTCCTTATGAATGAGGCGCACAAAACACGGTACTCTGTACACCCAGGAGCCGACAAGATGTATCAAGACCTTCGATACACCTATTGGTGGCCTGGCATGAAAAAGGATATTGCTGTTTTTGTTTCCAAATGCCTTACCTGTTCCAAAGTAAAAGCTGAACATCAAAGACCTTCAGGACTTCTAGTCCAACCCGAAATACCTGTGTGGAAGTGGGAAAACATAACCATGGACTTCATTACCAGGTTACCTCGCACCTCCAGTGGGTATGACACCATATGGTTAATCATTGATCGTCTTACAAAATCAGCTCATTTCATTCCGATTCGCGAGGACTTAAAAAACGAAAAGTTTGCTCGTATCTACATCAACGAAATCGTAAGCCGTCATGGTGTACCTATAAGCATCATTTCAGACCGTGATGGTCGTTTCACTTCACGAACATGGCAAGCCGTACAAGCCGCCTTGGGTACGCGATTAGACCTCTGTACCGCTTTTCATCCGCAAACTGATGGACAATCTGAACGCACCATCCAAACTCTTGAAGACATGCTTCGAGCATGTGTCATAGACTTCAAGGGAAATTGGGACTCTCATCTACCATTAGTTGAATTTTCGTACAACAATAGTTACCACTCAAGTATCGGCATGGCTCCTTTCGAAGCTTTATATGGTCGTAAGTGCCAATCTCCAGTATGTTGGCACGAAATTGGGGAAGCTCAAATCACCGGTCCAGAATTAATTCAAGAAACAACAGACAAGATCCATCAAATTCGAAACAATCTTCTAGCGGCACAAAGTCGTCAAAAGAGTTACGCAGACAAACGACGAAAGCCCTTGGAGTTTAACATTGGTGATCAGGTACTTTTAAAAGTATCACCGTGGAAGGGAGTAGTTCGTTTTGGCCAGAAGGGCAAGCTAGCACCACGCTACGTAGGACCTTTCAAGATACTCGAAAGAGTAGGACCTGTAGCATACAAGCTTGACCTACCAGAAGAACTCAACAGGATTCATCCCACATTCCACGTATCAAACTTAAAGAATGCCTCGCCGATGAAAACCTCCATATACCTCTAGAAGACATTCAAGTCGATGAATCTATGCATTTCATTGAAAGACTAGTAGAAATTATGGACTTCGGAAAGAAGCGTTTAAGACGAAGTCGTATTCCAATTGTCAGGGTACGCTGGGAGTCGAAACGAGGACCTGAGTTTACTTGGGAATGTGAAGACTCAATGCGCGAGAAGTACCCGCATCTTTTTCCTGTTACCACTACTACTTAAATTTCGGGAAGAAATTTCTAAAAGTAGGGGATACTGTAACATCCGTCGAAAAACGGGTTTCCAAAACCCGCTTCGTTTATTAATCGAATAGTCAGTTATAATTTTCGTTGCGTAAATATTGTTCATTTTAATTTTAAACAATACATAATTAATAAACATATTAGAATTTAAAAACTATAATTATTAAAAAGTAAAAATAAGTGAAGAAAAAAAATAAAAGAAGCTGCCGGGTTTCGAAACCGGGTCAGCCCGTTCAACAAACAACCACAACACCACTCCGCCACATGAGTCTTTTGTTAATTTACTGAAACAATTAATACTTATAGTAAAACTCGAAATCAAATCCAGTAACTGTAACATCCGTCAAAAACGGATTTACCAAACCCGCTCCGTTTATCAACCGAACAGTCAGTCAAATTTTTCGTTGCGAATTAAATGCCCAAAATAATTTTAAACGATCCGTAATCAATTATTATGCGGGGATATGTATTTAGTTTTTGAAAATCTGTCAAAAATAACAAAATAAAAATGATTTACTCATGCCGGGTTTCGAACTCGGGTCCCTACCGGTTCAAACCAAAGACTTATCTCTCAGCCGACAAACCACTCCGCCACTTTGATTTTCTGGTAATAACAGAAAACAATTAATTCAAATATTCAATTTCAGAAGTTAAATTATTGCGCCCAAAATAACAGTCGTCGGAAATCCCGACGACTTCGCCGTTTATTTACGTTATCGCTCAAAGTAACCGAAGACTTAACTATTACGACGGTTATAACCGACGTCTGAACCCGCGACATCAGCTGTAACCGCCGGAGAACGGATGACTCCGAATTAAGACCGAATTCAGACCCCATTCATCTCAATACTATCCTATAAATTCAACCCCAACTCGCCAGAAGTCTTTCACACTCAAATCGCACCTTTTCTCGGCGAAAAATCACTCGCCGGAAATACTTGATTCATCGCCGGAAAACCGTATCAGTAACCTCTGAGCTTACTGAACCCCCTAAACTTTCACCGAAGTCACCCACAACCTTTGTAACCTTTCGGAAGACTCTCTGCTGCAAGGGACTTGTCGCCGGAAAAAGATTTCTGTCGCCGGAGTTCTGCCGGAAAACAGAGTAAAACCAGTCGGTACTTTTTCACGCCTAATTCCTTTCCTTTTTACTTTTATCTCGTTTGTAATCGATCATTAAACGCTAAAGGAAAATGAATCAACTTTTCGAACCAGTCCGTCGTCACTTCCGGTTAAAACCGGTGAAGAAGACGAAGTTTCAGTAATGGTTAAGTATAATTAAAATCAAGATAATTACCGGGTTAGACACACAGTCCAGCGGTGGACTGTGTGCACTTTTAAAGCTAAGGTCACGAGTTCGAGTATTGTCCCTCACACGCCGCCTTGATAAAAATCCCTTTTTTCGCAAAACTGAACCGGAGTGTTTTCGGTATATGTTAAGTATATTGATATCTGAGTTTACAATCAAGTGTGACACACAGTCCAGCGGTGGAGTGTGTGTCCGCTAACCCACAGGTCCCGGGTTCGAGACCTGTGGAGCGCACCGGTTCTCGAGATTTAATTCGTTTTTAATAATAAAGGATTTCTGTTAATTCTAATTAATATATATATATAATTAAAATCGGATATATAACGGGTTAGACACGTAGCTCAGTTGGTAGAGCTGCGTGCACGCGTACGGGAGGTCTCGGGTTCGAGCCTCACCCGGCGCACAACAATATGCCTATGAACCGGTCAACTCTGGTCAAAGTCAACGGGTCAAAGTCAACTGTAGCAAAAAAATAAAATATTTTTATATTATTTTTATTTAATTATTTTAATTAAAAATCAATTATAAATACTTAAAAATAACATTTTTAAGGTTAGAAAATAGCCTCAAACTCACAAAAATACACCCAACAATCCTACTAAAATAGATTCATAAAACCCGTTTACTTACCGAACCATTATGCGATTTATCTAGGTTAATTTCACTCGTGGTTAAAACCACTTCGCGTGCATTCAACCTCATCAACCGAACGCACCCAATGTGAGTGAATTCTTACAAACTCCCCTTTTTATTCATGTTTTGGGGTGTATCATGTGTCGCTTAAATTAATTCTCTTATGCAAATTCGTGCCATACCATTATATGAACTAAATTAGAATGTAACTATTGTTTGGTTGTGATGTATTACATATTGTCAAAGTCGTATGCAAATTATTTAGGCCCATCAGTTCCTCGTGGGAGACGAGAACAACGCGTGCCTCAAAACTCATTCATTAAGGCCCATCAGTTCGTAAGAACAACGCGTGCCTCAAAACTCATACATTAGGCCCATCAGTTCCTCGTGGGAGACGAGAACAACGCGTGCCTCAAAACTCATTCATTAAGGCCCATCAGTTCGTAAGAACAACGCGTGCCTCAAAACTCATTCATTAGGCCCATCAGTTCGTGGAACAACGCGTGCCTCAAAACTCATTCATTAGGCCCATCAGTTCCTCGTGGGAGACGAGTCGAACATCGCGTGCCTCAAAACAATCATTTGGTGTATGTGAGTTTAATATTCAATATTGTGTGTTGTGTGAATAAATTTACATCTACTTTTACTCATATGAGGTATGCATATTATTTATAATCAATTGGATAAACTTGTTCAAATGTTTTTTTTTTTCATAGGATTCACTCGCCAACATTATGTTGATCCAAAAACCTTTTTACACATGATACAGGTGAACAGGTTGAAGCAAGGAAAACATAGGATATGCCTTAGAAGAGAACCAAGAAGCTTAGACTGATAGTTAGAATATGATGTATCATTTATTTCCATTAAATTGTATTAATGAATATGAAACATATAATAAATGTCATGAGCTTTGATGATAACCCAATTATGCCCCGATCACCTTTTCCGCTGCGGGTCGGGGTGTGACAGATTGGTATCAGAGCCATGACTATAGGGATATAGGATAGGTTATTAGACCCTTAGAGCCTATACTATAGTCTGCCTAAATTTTAACTTGATTAGGTGGTTACATACAAACTTGTGATATTTATTTGTTTCATATTTGTTTACATTTCAGTCAAACATACATGCTCATATACATATTCATTATACATATATACATATTCATTATACATATATCGATGTTCATGTATTCAATTTATTTTCATACTCTCAATATCCAAAGATTTTGTGCAATTTTCAATTCTCATCAAAGTAAGTTCTGCGACGGGCATGTAGTAACTGGAAGGGTACAAGTACCGGTAGTCGGAACGTCCTGTCTAGGTTGGCATTCGTATAAATCCAAAATAACGGACCAGTTTGCCTACCTGGGGACTAACGATGAGAGTACGACGGACCTATTAGGCCAAAGCATGCCACACCAAACGTCGTTCGAACTAACCTCACTTTGAGATGTCACCGTGTCCATGCCTGGACACATTCCGAACATCACACGTTGTATACATATCTCTCGATTTTCTCCGGGTTTTGTGTACGCAACCAGGCAGAAACCGTGCGAACCATATGAAAAACCGGTATTCATGGGGGCCCACATGATTACACAGGTAAAGTATGGCGGCATGACGGGCCTAACAGCGAGCAAAGCCCAAGACATCCTATGGATGTAGTAGATTTATTTTCTATATTTATTTTATGAACGTTCAATCCCAAACACGACCCACGATCCCAAAGGCATCCAACTCATACTCTTGACATGTATTCCTTGTAGATGTCTTCTAACCTCGCCCGTAGGAAGATGAGAGCAGAAAAAGCCCGTGAACGCATGGCTACCCAAATCGCTCAGCAAATGGCGACCGTAATACCCAACATCGTAGTTCAAGTTCAACAAGCCCTTACCGCTAATTCCGTTAACCCAACCCAACAAGAAGATCAAAACACTATCAATCCTTCAGTCACTAAATGCACCTACAAACATTTCAAATCCTGCGATCCTCCAAAATACGAAGGTACTGAAGGTGTCACCGCTCTCCTCCATTGGTTCGAAGAAATGGAGAACACTTTTCTAAATTGCGATTGCCCGGATGATCGCAAAGTGCGTTATGCTACCGGTCGTTTACTTGGAACAGCACTCACATGGTGGAATACAGAAAAGACCAAATGAGGTGTTGAAGAATCTATGACCTTGACTTGAGAAGAGTTGAAGGGAATCATGACAAGACGGTTTTGCCCAAGAAGTGAAATCAAGAAATTGGAGGATGAGTTCCATGCTTTGAAACAAAAGGAAGGCGACCACACCACATACAACAAGAGATTCCTTGAGCTAAATCAAATGGTTCCCAACTTGTTCACTCCCCTCTACCGTTTGATCGAGCACTACATTCGTGGTCTTCCATCAAAGATTCAAGACCCTGTAATAAGCACCTCGCCTGCAACTTTGGAAGCAGCAATGGAGCTAGCAACCGCGCTCACCGAGAACCGAATCCGGAACAAAGATTTCAAAGAGGAGAAGAAGAAGGATAAAGCATCAACGGAAACCTCAAACCCCACCCGAACCGAATCCTCTACACCACCTACTTCTAAGAGAAAGCGTGATGGGCAAGTCTTCGCCGTCACCCAACGCAAACAACCAGCTTCACAAGTTGTACCTCCTCAAACTATCCCAAACACTCAAGTAGCACCCAACTCAACTTACCCAAATAAGAAACCTTACATTGGACCTCACCCTCAATGCAACACCTGTTTCTATCACCATCCATCTATTTCACCCTGTCGACTATGTGCGAATTGTGGACGCTACGGTCATTTGAGCAAAGTTTGCCGCACCGCTCAAAACCAAACCTCAACCCCTACTCAACCCATGGCCCAAACATATCAACCACCTCAATACCCCATGTACCCATATGTCCGAGCTTGTTTCAATTGTGGCGACCCTACCCATTTTAGAAACACGTGCCCTCGTTTAGTTAACATCATAAACGCCCAAGCTCAAGCAAACCCAGTTAACCAAGCAAACCAAGCAAACCCAGCTCCACCACCAGCAAGAGGAAGAGTTTATAACATCAATGCCAATCCAGTTGAAGATGTTAACGGTCCAAACCAACCACTTAACTAGCCTCCTCTCACCAAGAATCAAGATTCAACTCTAATCACTTAGTTTTTATGTTTTTCTTTATGTTATCTCAATTTTCACGTATCTCAATTGGAATTTTATCCAAGAATTTTAATGCAAATTACTAGTTCAGTTGGTTTTATACTCATTGATTTAATATTCATATCATCATACTTCACGACATATCATTTAAGAAGTTGAGTTGTGTCTCACATGCAATACGCTCGGCTCCGTTTGATTGAGCCTTGAGCACACAGTTCAATTTACATTTCAATACATGCAATACGCTCGGCTCCGTTTGATTGAGCCTTGAGCACACAGATCAATTTACATTTCCAGTTCATGCAATACGTTCGGCTCCGTTTGATTGAGCCTTGAACGCACATACATTTTCATTATCAGTATCTTGTGGTTGTGGTGTTTGTTGTAGAGTCGCATAGAACTAATCATAACTGGCGGATGAAGTCAATGAGAATTTGACAAGAATACGGTGGATACGCCGTTGGTACTTCCTATATATAAGTATTTTTGTCAAATGATCGGAGGCATTATCAGGCGGTTATGAGAGGTTCCATGCATAGGCTGTTTGTGTGGTTAAGTTATTCATATTCAGTACATGCAATACGCTCGGCTCCGTTTGATTGAGCCTTGAGCACACAATTTCAATTTCAGTACATTCAATACGTTCGGCTCCGTTTGATTGAGCCTTGAGCACACAATTTCAATTTCAGTACATACAATACGATCGGCTCCATTTGATTGAGCCTTGATCGCCCAGATATATTTCATTTCAGTAATTTATGTTTGTTGTATTGATTGTAGAATTATAGGACTAATCATAATTCACTGATAAAACCATTGAAAATTTGACAAGAATATGGTGGATACGCCGCTGGTACTTCCTATATATAAGTATTCTTGTCAAAGGATCAGAGGCGTTATCAGGCGGTTATGAGGAGTTCCATGTAGGATTTACTATTGCCTTGGTTGAAATTGTGTTACATTTATATCATCTCACTATTTAAAGAAATTGGATTGTGATCCATTTCTATATAGACTAACTCTCCATCATAACAAACGAGAGAGGAACCATCACCATTCAAACATATATGCTATCAGAATGTGGATACAATTGTTAGTCGTTGTGTTTATTTGTGTAGATTGTAGAATTTCTGCCTTAGGATATAACCCTAAGCATATTCAAACTTTTATGCGTGATATCATTTTAGCGAATCATTCCTGCTTAACAATACTTATACAGTAGGCAACAAAAAGCGATTCCTGTATTAGGATACTTAACCTTTACAAGGAACGTTACCGCCTCAAACAAAAACCCAAACCCTTATTTCTTCTAAGTATGTAACTGTCAAAACTAAACGCCATCATTCTTTTAGTCAATTATATCCCTACTTAAATTTCGGGACGAAATTTCTAAAAAGCAGGGGATACTGTAACATCCGTCAAAAACGGATTTACCAAACCCGCTCCGTTTATCAACCGAACAGTCAGTCAAATTTTTCGTTGCGAATTAAATGCCCAAAATAATTTTAAACGATCCGTAATCAATTATTATGCGGGGATATGTATTTAGTTTTTGAAAATCTGTCAAAAATAACAAAATAAAAATGATTTACTCATGCCGGGTTTCGAACTCGGGTCCCTACCGGTTCAAACCAAAGACTTATCTCTCAGCCGACAAACCACTCCGCCACTTTGATTTTCTGGTAATAACAGAAAACAATTAATTCAAATATTCAATTTCAGAAGTTAAATTATTGCGCCCAAAATAACAGTCGTCGGAAATCCCGACGACTTCGCCGTTTATTTACGTTATCGCTCAAAGTAACCGAAGACTTAACTATTACGACGGTTATAACCGACGTCTGAACCCGCGACATCAGCTGTAACCGCCGGAGAACGGATGACTCCGAATTAAGACCGAATTCAGACCCCATTCATCTCAATACTATCCTATAAATTCAACCCCAACTCGCCAGAAGTCTTTCACACTCAAATCGCACCTTTTCTCGGCGAAAAATCACTCGCCGGAAATACTTGATTCATCGCCGGAAAACCGTATCAGTAACCTCTGAGCTTACTGAACCCCCTAAACTTTCACCGAAGTCACCCACAACCTTTGTAACCTTTCGGAAGACTCTCTGCTGCAAGGGACTTGTCGCCGGAAAAAGATTTCTGTCGCCGGAGTTCTGCCGGAAAACAGAGTAAAACCAGTCGGTACTTTTTCACGCCTAATTCCTTTCCTTTTTACTTTTATCTCGTTTGTAATCGATCATTAAACGCTAAAGGAAAATGAATCAACTTTTCGAACCAGTCCGTCGTCACTTCCGGTTAAAACCGGTGAAGAAGACGAAGTTTCAGTAATGGTTAAGTATAATTAAAATCAAGATAATTACCGGGTTAGACACACAGTCCAGCGGTGGACTGTGTGCACTTTTAAAGCTAAGGTCACGAGTTCGAGTATTGTCCCTCACACGCCGCCTTGATAAAAATCCCTTTTTCGCAAAACTGAACCGGAGTGTTTTCGGTATATGTTAAGTATATTGATATCTGAGTTTACAATCAAGTGTGACACACAGTCCAGCGGTGGAGTGTGTGTCCGCTAACCCACAGGTCCCGGGTTCGAGACCTGTGGAGCGCACCGGTTCTCGAGATTTAATTCGTTTTTAATAATAAAGGATTTCTGTTAATTCTAATTAATATATATATATAATTAAAATCGGATATATAACGGGTTAGACACGTAGCTCAGTTGGTAGAGCTGCGTGCACGCGTACGGGAGGTCTCGGGTTCGAGCCTCACCCGGCGCACAACAATATGCCTATGAACCGGTCAACTCTGGTCAAAGTCAACGGGTCAAAGTCAACTGTAGCAAAAAAATAAAATATTTTTATATTATTTTTATTTAATTATTTTAATTAAAAATCAATTATAAATACTTAAAAATAACATTTTTAAGGTTAGAAAATAGCCTCAAACTCACAAAAATACACCCAACAATCCTACTAAAATAGATTCATAAAACCCGTTTACTTACCGAACCATTATGCGATTTATCTAGGTTAATTTCACTCGTGGTTAAAACCACTTCGCGTGCATTCAACCTCATCAACCGAACGCACCCAATGTGAGTGAATTCTTACAAACTCCCCTTTTTATTCATGTTTTGGGGTGTATCATGTGTCGCTTAAATTAATTCTCTTATGCAAATTCGTGCCATACCATTATATGAACTAAATTAGAATGTAACTATTGTTTGGTTGTGATGTATTACATATTGTCAAAGTCGTATGCAAATTATTTAGGCCCATCAGTTCCTCGTGGGAGACGAGAACAACGCGTGCCTCAAAACTCATTCATTAAGGCCCATCAGTTCGTAAGAACAACGCGTGCCTCAAAACTCATACATTAGGCCCATCAGTTCCTCGTGGGAGACGAGAACAACGCGTGCCTCAAAACTCATTCATTAAGGCCCATCAGTTCGTAAGAACAACGCGTGCCTCAAAACTCATTCATTAGGCCCATCAGTTCGTGGAACAACGCGTGCCTCAAAACTCATTCATTAGGCCCATCAGTTCCTCGTGGGAGACGAGTCGAACATCGCGTGCCTCAAAACAATCATTTGGTGTATGTGAGTTTAATATTCAATATTGTGTGTTGTGTGAATAAATTTACATCTACTTTTACTCATATGAGGTATGCATATTATTTATAATCAATTGGATAAACTTGTTCAAATGTTTTTTTTTTTCATAGGATTCACTCGCCAACATTATGTTGATCCAAAAACCTTTTTACACATGATACAGGTGAACAGGTTGAAGCAAGGAAAACATAGGATATGCCTTAGAAGAGAACCAAGAAGCTTAGACTGATAGTTAGAATATGATGTATCATTTATTTCCATTAAATTGTATTAATGAATATGAAACATATAATAAATGTCATGAGCTTTGATGATAACCCAATTATGCCCCGATCACCTTTTCCGCTGCGGGTCGGGGTGTGACAGATTGGTATCAGAGCCATGACTATAGGGATATAGGATAGGTTATTAGACCCTTAGAGCCTATACTATAGTCTGCCTAAATTTTAACTTGATTAGGTGGTTACATACAAACTTGTGATATTTATTTGTTTCATATTTGTTTACATTTCAGTCAAACATACATGCTCATATACATATTCATTATACATATATACATATTCATTATACATATATCGATGTTCATGTATTCAATTTATTTTCATACTCTCAATATCCAAAGATTTTGTGCAATTTTCAATTCTCATCAAAGTAAGTTCTGCGACGGGCATGTAGTAACTGGAAGGGTACAAGTACCGGTAGTCGGAACGTCCTGTCTAGGTTGGCATTCGTATAAATCCAAAATAACGGACCAGTTTGCCTACCTGGGGACTAACGATGAGAGTACGACGGACCTATTAGGCCAAAGCATGCCACACCAAACGTCGTTCGAACTAACCTCACTTTGAGATGTCACCGTGTCCATGCCTGGACACATTCCGAACATCACACGTTGTATACATATCTCTCGATTTTCTCCGGGTTTTGTGTACGCAACCAGGCAGAAACCGTGCGAACCATATGAAAAACCGGTATTCATGGGGGCCCACATGATTACACAGGTAAAGTATGGCGGCATGACGGGCCTAACAGCGAGCAAAGCCCAAGACATCCTATGGATGTAGTAGATTTATTTTCTATATTTATTTTATGAACGTTCAATCCCAAACACGACCCACGATCCCAAAGGCATCCAACTCATACTCTTGACATGTATTCCTTGTAGATGTCTTCTAACCTCGCCCGTAGGAAGATGAGAGCAGAAAAAGCCCGTGAACGCATGGCTACCCAAATCGCTCAGCAAATGGCGACCGTAATACCCAACATCGTAGTTCAAGTTCAACAAGCCCTTACCGCTAATTCCGTTAACCCAACCCAACAAGAAGATCAAAACACTATCAATCCTTCAGTCACTAAATGCACCTACAAACATTTCAAATCCTGCGATCCTCCAAAATACGAAGGTACTGAAGGTGTCACCGCTCTCCTCCATTGGTTCGAAGAAATGGAGAACACTTTTCTAAATTGCGATTGCCCGGATGATCGCAAAGTGCGTTATGCTACCGGTCGTTTACTTGGAACAGCACTCACATGGTGGAATACAGAAAAGACCAAATGAGGTGTTGAAGAATCTATGACCTTGACTTGAGAAGAGTTGAAGGGAATCATGACAAGACGGTTTTGCCCAAGAAGTGAAATCAAGAAATTGGAGGATGAGTTCCATGCTTTGAAACAAAAGGAAGGCGACCACACCACATACAACAAGAGATTCCTTGAGCTAAATCAAATGGTTCCCAACTTGTTCACTCCCCTCTACCGTTTGATCGAGCACTACATTCGTGGTCTTCCATCAAAGATTCAAGACCCTGTAATAAGCACCTCGCCTGCAACTTTGGAAGCAGCAATGGAGCTAGCAACCGCGCTCACCGAGAACCGAATCCGGAACAAAGATTTCAAAGAGGAGAAGAAGAAGGATAAAGCATCAACGGAAACCTCAAACCCCACCCGAACCGAATCCTCTACACCACCTACTTCTAAGAGAAAGCGTGATGGGCAAGTCTTCGCCGTCACCCAACGCAAACAACCAGCTTCACAAGTTGTACCTCCTCAAACTATCCCAAACACTCAAGTAGCACCCAACTCAACTTACCCAAATAAGAAACCTTACATTGGACCTCACCCTCAATGCAACACCTGTTTCTATCACCATCCATCTATTTCACCCTGTCGACTATGTGCGAATTGTGGACGCTACGGTCATTTGAGCAAAGTTTGCCGCACCGCTCAAAACCAAACCTCAACCCCTACTCAACCCATGGCCCAAACATATCAACCACCTCAATACCCCATGTACCCATATGTCCGAGCTTGTTTCAATTGTGGCGACCCTACCCATTTTAGAAACACGTGCCCTCGTTTAGTTAACATCATAAACGCCCAAGCTCAAGCAAACCCAGTTAACCAAGCAAACCAAGCAAACCCAGCTCCACCACCAGCAAGAGGAAGAGTTTATAACATCAATGCCAATCCAGTTGAAGATGTTAACGGTCCAAACCAACCACTTAACTAGCCTCCTCTCACCAAGAATCAAGATTCAACTCTAATCACTTAGTTTTTATGTTTTTCTTTATGTTATCTCAATTTTCACGTATCTCAATTGGAATTTTATCCAAGAATTTTAATGCAAATTACTAGTTCAGTTGGTTTTATACTCATTGATTTAATATTCATATCATCATACTTCACGACATATCATTTAAGAAGTTGAGTTGTGTCTCACATGCAATACGCTCGGCTCCGTTTGATTGAGCCTTGAGCACACAGTTCAATTTACATTTCAATACATGCAATACGCTCGGCTCCGTTTGATTGAGCCTTGAGCACACAGATCAATTTACATTTCCAGTTCATGCAATACGTTCGGCTCCGTTTGATTGAGCCTTGAACGCACATACATTTTCATTATCAGTATCTTGTGGTTGTGGTGTTTGTTGTAGAGTCGCATAGAACTAATCATAACTGGCGGATGAAGTCAATGAGAATTTGACAAGAATACGGTGGATACGCCGTTGGTACTTCCTATATATAAGTATTTTTGTCAAATGATCGGAGGCATTATCAGGCGGTTATGAGAGGTTCCATGCATAGGCTGTTTGTGTGGTTAAGTTATTCATATTCAGTACATGCAATACGCTCGGCTCCGTTTGATTGAGCCTTGAGCACACAATTTCAATTTCAGTACATTCAATACGTTCGGCTCCGTTTGATTGAGCCTTGAGCACACAATTTCAATTTCAGTACATACAATACGATCGGCTCCATTTGATTGAGCCTTGATCGCCCAGATATATTTCATTTCAGTAATTTATGTTTGTTGTATTGATTGTAGAATTATAGGACTAATCATAATTCACTGATAAAACCATTGAAAATTTGACAAGAATATGGTGGATACGCCGCTGGTACTTCCTATATATAAGTATTCTTGTCAAAGGATCAGAGGCGTTATCAGGCGGTTATGAGGAGTTCCATGTAGGATTTACTATTGCCTTGGTTGAAATTGTGTTACATTTATATCATCTCACTATTTAAAGAAATTGGATTGTGATCCATTTCTATATAGACTAACCTCTCCATCATAACAAACGAGAGAGGAACCATCACCATTCAAACATATATGCTATCAGAATGTGGATACAATTGTTAGTCGTTGTGTTTATTTGTGTAGATTGTAGAATTTCTGCCTTAGGATATAACCCTAAGCATATTCAAACTTTTATGCGTGATATCATTTTAGCGAATCATTCCTGCTTAACAATACTTATACAGTAGGCAACAAAAAGCGATTCCTGTATTAGGATACTTAACCTTTACAAGGAACGTTACCGCCTCAAACAAAAACCCAAACCCTTATTTCTTCTAAGTATGTAACTGTCAAAACTAAACGCCATCATTCTTTTAGTCAATTATATCCCTACTTAAATTTCGGGACGAAATTTCTAAAAAGCAGGGGATACTGTAACATCCGTCAAAAACGGATTTACCAAACCCGCTCCGTTTATCAACCGAACAGTCAGTCAAATTTTTCGTTGCGAATTAAATGCCCAAAATAATTTTAAACGATCCGTAATCAATTATTATGCGGGGATATGTATTTAGTTTTTGAAAATCTGTCAAAAATAACAAAATAAAAATGATTTACTCATGCCGGGTTTCGAACTCGGGTCCCTACCGGTTCAAACCAAAGACTTATCTCTCAGCCGACAAACCACTCCGCCACTTTGATTTTCTGGTAATAACAGAAAACAATTAATTCAAATATTCAATTTCAGAAGTTAAATTATTGCGCCCAAAATAACAGTCGTCGGAAATCCCGACGACTTCGCCGTTTATTTACGTTATCGCTCAAAGTAACCGAAGACTTAACTATTACGACGGTTATAACCGACGTCTGAACCCGCGACATCAGCTGTAACCGCCGGAGAACGGATGACTCCGAATTAAGACCGAATTCAGACCCCATTCATCTCAATACTATCCTATAAATTCAACCCCAACTCGCCAGAAGTCTTTCACACTCAAATCGCACCTTTTCTCGGCGAAAAATCACTCGCCGGAAATACTTGATTCATCGCCGGAAAACCGTATCAGTAACCTCTGAGCTTACTGAACCCCCTAAACTTTCACCGAAGTCACCCACAACCTTTGTAACCTTTCGGAAGACTCTCTGCTGCAAGGGACTTGTCGCCGGAAAAAGATTTCTGTCGCCGGAGTTCTGCCGGAAAACAGAGTAAAACCAGTCGGTACTTTTTCACGCCTAATTCCTTTCCTTTTTACTTTTATCTCGTTTGTAATCGATCATTAAACGCTAAAGGAAAATGAATCAACTTTTCGAACCAGTCCGTCGTCACTTCCGGTTAAAACCGGTGAAGAAGACGAAGTTTCAGTAATGGTTAAGTATAATTAAAATCAAGATAATTACCGGGTTAGACACACAGTCCAGCGGTGGACTGTGTGCACTTTTAAAGCTAAGGTCACGAGTTCGAGTATTGTCCCTCACACGCCGCCTTGATAAAAATCCCTTTTTCGCAAAACTGAACCGGAGTGTTTTCGGTATATGTTAAGTATATTGATATCTGAGTTTACAATCAAGTGTGACACACAGTCCAGCGGTGGAGTGTGTGTCCGCTAACCCACAGGTCCCGGGTTCGAGACCTGTGGAGCGCACCGGTTCTCGAGATTTAATTCGTTTTTAATAATAAAGGATTTCTGTTAATTCTAATTAATATATATATATAATTAAAATCGGATATATAACGGGTTAGACACGTAGCTCAGTTGGTAGAGCTGCGTGCACGCGTACGGGAGGTCTCGGGTTCGAGCCTCACCCGGCGCACAACAATATGCCTATGAACCGGTCAACTCTGGTCAAAGTCAACGGGTCAAAGTCAACTGTAGCAAAAAAATAAAATATTTTTATATTATTTTTATTTAATTATTTTAATTAAAAATCAATTATAAATACTTAAAAATAACATTTTTAAGGTTAGAAAATAGCCTCAAACTCACAAAAATACACCCAACAATCCTACTAAAATAGATTCATAAAACCCGTTTACTTACCGAACCATTATGCGATTTATCTAGGTTAATTTCACTCGTGGTTAAAACCACTTCGCGTGCATTCAACCTCATCAACCGAACGCACCCAATGTGAGTGAATTCTTACAAACTCCCCTTTTTATTCATGTTTTGGGGTGTATCATGTGTCGCTTAAATTAATTCTCTTATGCAAATTCGTGCCATACCATTATATGAACTAAATTAGAATGTAACTATTGTTTGGTTGTGATGTATTACATATTGTCAAAGTCGTATGCAAATTATTTAGGCCCATCAGTTCCTCGTGGGAGACGAGAACAACGCGTGCCTCAAAACTCATTCATTAAGGCCCATCAGTTCGTAAGAACAACGCGTGCCTCAAAACTCATACATTAGGCCCATCAGTTCCTCGTGGGAGACGAGAACAACGCGTGCCTCAAAACTCATTCATTAAGGCCCATCAGTTCGTAAGAACAACGCGTGCCTCAAAACTCATTCATTAGGCCCATCAGTTCGTGGAACAACGCGTGCCTCAAAACTCATTCATTAGGCCCATCAGTTCCTCGTGGGAGACGAGTCGAACATCGCGTGCCTCAAAACAATCATTTGGTGTATGTGAGTTTAATATTCAATATTGTGTGTTGTGTGAATAAATTTACATCTACTTTTACTCATATGAGGTATGCACATTATTTATAATCAATTGGATAAACTTGTTCAAATGTTTTTTTTTTCATAGGATTCACTCGCCAACATTATGTTGATCCAAAAACCTTTTTACACATGATACAGGTGAACAGGTTGAAGCAAGGAAAACATAGGATATGCCTAGAAGAGAACCAAGAAGCTTAGACTGATAGTTAGAATATGATGTATCATTTATTTCCATTAAATTGTATTAATGAATATGAAACATATAATAAATGTCATGAGCTTTGATGATAACCCAATTATGCCCCGATCACCTTTTCCGCTGCGGGTCGGGGTGTGACAGTAACCAGCGCGCCCAATCCGCAGTCGCCGGAAATACCGACGATTTCGCTAAATTTCGACCGTTTCCTTTGACTGAACGCGTGAATCAACTTCGGCATCGGTTATAACCGATGTATAATCCCCCAATCCAATTCGTAACCGCCGGAGAAACATTGACCACTAATCAAGATCAAATTCGGACTCGATTCATTCTGTTTCTTCCTTATAAATACTCACCCAAGTATCTGGTAATCTTTTCGCTCAAATCGCACAATTTCTCGAAGTCTTAGCACTCGCCGGAGATATTCTGCATTCGCCGGACTTTCACCGGAAAACCGAGACTTACACCAAATCGGTAATTTTCTCGACTCTTTCGTTTTCAAACCATTGTTAGTCATATTAACTTCATTCCTTCAAACAGAATCGGTCTCAGACGATGTTGCCGGAAATTTCTGCACTCGCCGGAAAATCGCTGGAAATTCCGAGGTCACGCTGTGAATCGGTTCAATCCTCTAAACCCCCTGATAACCCTTGCTTAATAACTTAATTTCACAATTCGTTGATCAAAACTGTTAATTGATCCACTCAGACGGAATTCACAAATCAGAGCCGACGACCCTTGCCGGAAATTTGAGAAAACATCCTGTTCGGTACATTCGATTCCGTAACTCTCTTTATCCATTTCATTTCAATCAATTATATGTTAGACGAACGAATTAAACAAGAACAGTCGGACATCTTTGTCTGTGTCTTTATGAATGAAGAAGATGAAGTTGAACATTGTGTATAAGTTTAATTAAAACAGAATATTTAACCAGGTTAGACACACAGTCCAGCGGTGGACTATGTACAATCACACAACGCACGTCAGTTCGAACCTTACAACGCACCGATTTTCAGAATTAAAACCAACCTTTTTAAAACTGAATCAGAACAAGTCACAGTATGTTTATAAGAGTAATATAAACCATAAGTTAAACAGATTAGACACACAGCCCAACTGGTTGGGCTGTGCGCTTACGAACCGAAGGACCCGAGTTCGACTTCGGGTCCCTGCAACCGGTTCGACATGTAAATCCTTTTTAATATAAACCAAATAAAATAACAAGCTAATCAGTATATATATAATTAAAACATAGAATATTTCGGGTTAGACACGTAGCTCAGTTGGTAGAGCTGCGTGCACGCGTACGAGAGGTCCCGGGTTCGAACCTCACTCAGCGCACAACATTTCCACAGTCCAACCGGTCAACGGTCAACGGCCGGTCAACGGTCAAAAAGTCAAAATTTTTATTTTCTTTTTATTTATTTATTTAATTTAAAAATCAATTAAAAATACTTAAAAATAATATTTTTAAAGTTAGAAAATGGCCTTGAACTCACAAAAATAAATATAAAAATCCTATTAAGTTTGTTAATTAAAAATATTAGTCTCAAATAAAATCCATTTATTTACCGAACCATTTCGTTATTATTTTAGGTTAGCTTTCCTCGTCGATCAAATCTCAAAACTCGTGCGCATCCAACATCATCAAAAGAACGCACCCAATGTGAGTGAATCTCTACAAATTCCCCGTTTTAATCACGTTTTGGGGTGTATCATGTGTCGTACAATTCTGTTATTACATAAATATAAACACTTGTGCATTCATCTTATCTGTGACCAAATGTATATCAAATGTGTACAAATTGTTGTGTGAATCATGTTTAGTTAGAATTTATCATGTTCAGTGCAAGCATTTCATTAGGCCCATCAGCTCCCCGTGGGATACGGGTTGAGTACAGGTGCCTCATTCGATCGGCTCCGTTTGATTGAGCCTTGATCTCACATACATCATCATCATTCATATCAATCGATCGATTCCGTTTGATTGAGCCTTGATCTCAAATACATCATCATTTTTGTCATTTACTCATCCAATGTGGTTTGTGTATTGTTTATTCATATATGTTTGCTCACATGTGATTATTGCACAAATTTTCAATATTAAATACAACAAGCAATTAATAACAATGTTTTATCAAGGTTCACTCGCCAACTTTTGTTGACCCAAAATATCCCCCGTTTTACACATGATACATGTGATCCAGTTGAGACAAGGAACACATAGGAAAGCTTAGAAGAATAATTCAGTTTAAGCTTTGGATTGTATTACTTAGTTTCATTTTCCTTGTATTTGTATGGATTTGATTTGACTATTTAAGTTGTAATTTGAATTTAATAAATATGAAACATTTTAGTAAACATCATGAGCTTTGGTGATAACCCAATTATGCCCCGACTCTTATTCCGTTGCGGGTCGGGGTGTGACAAAAGAGACAAAGACATGCTGGTTCTTTGCGCAAGCTTTAGCGTGCTTATCCACTTTCTTTGATTCTGCCTTTCTTGCCGCTTGTCCAGCTACAAACCCGTTTTCCCTTAACCCAACCAAAGGGGAAACCCCCGTGAGGTCTACACAAGCATGTTTCCCCCCAGCCAGCCAAAGACGAGCAGACCAGCCCTGGTCGCAGAGTAGATCTCCCTTCCAAAGGGTCCGTGAGGAAATTCACAGGGGCCTCTTTCTTAGCCGAAATCCCAGCTCTTCTTAAGATGTCCCACAAAGCATCATGCACCCAGTCGTGTCGATATTTGAACCCAGGGAGCTCTTTACAGTGAACTGCATGCTCCCCGTATTTATCCATACAAGCTTTACGACTTATCAGGCAAGTTTCATCTTCCGGGTACATAGGGATCATCAACCGGTATTTGAGAATGACTCTATATTCTACTGCAGACATACATTGTCCCAACCCCTCAATTGGTATAACGGTCAAAAGTTCCTGAGCATGGGGACCTTTCAGGCACTCAAACACCGCCTTCTGGCGGGATGACAAATCAAAAGCTTCTCCCAGGCTTTGAGCGATTTTGGTAAACAGAGCATTCGCCAAAGTTTTTTGTGGCTTCGAGGGGGCGGTGTCGTTATTAGAGAAACCGCCAATATCCAAGTCTGGGATAGAGACATTTAAGCGTTCAAGCGCCTGCTGATAGTCCGGGTCAAGCCCAATGACCTCATAGTTTCGAAGGATTTGATCTTGTAGTTCCCAAGACTGAGCTCTAGACGCCACAAAGGCATAAGCCATAATATCTCGAGTTGAGAAGAGGCCCAAACCACCTAGACGCAATGGCAAAGATGCCAGACGCCACTGGAGGTCACCAAAGAAGGGGCCGCCACCCACTACTATGTCTTCTATAGCCTTTCTAAGGCCATCATCGAACCGAGATACCGCATCCTCCATAAAATGCGGTTGACAAGTCCACAACCCAAAAAGTAACTTAGCGACCCCCATGCACGACCTTAGCAGAAGGAGTTCACATTGGGGATCTCTCAGGCAGGGTAAGAGTTTCATGAGGTCAACCGCCCCCGAGGCTCGCCGCCCTGCTAACTCCTCAATAAAGCCAGGATCCCGACTAACAGCTCCACCAAGGAGCTTAATCCCCTTCTCTGGTCTACCGATCCCTCTCGGGAAAAGCCCATCTTGAACTTTCCGCCCGTTGCTTGTCGGCCAAAAAACCTATGTTTTCTTAATGTTGAGATAAAGCCCTAGAGATGGCCCCTCCTCGTTGATGATGTCTAAGACCTTAGCAACCTCAGAGGCGTTGCCGATAATCGTCCCATCATCCAAGTACCAAGCATGAAACGGGAGTTTACAACGGTTACGCGTATCGGAAGAAGATATTCCGAAAACCGCCTTGTGTAATCGTTATGGCCATTTCGAATTTGTGGTCATGCCTTTTAGTCTTACAAATGCACCCGCGGTCTTTATGGACTTGATGAACCGTGTGTGTAAAGCTTTCCTAGATCGTTTCGTCATTGTGTTCATCGATGACATCCTTATCTACTCGAAGTCGAGAGACGAACACGCGCACCATCTCCGTTTAGTCCTCGAACTTCTCCAAGGTAATCGCCTTTATGCTAAATTCTCTAAATGTGAATTCTGGCTCGAAGAAGTCCAATTTCTCGGCCACATCGTTAATAGTCAAGGAATTCACGTCGACCTTGCAAAGATTGAAGCTGTCAAGAGTTGGATTACGCCGAAGAATGCATCCGAAATCCGTTCTTTTCTTAGATTGGCGGGTTACTACTGTCGATTCATCGCCGACTTTTCGAAAATCGTCGTTTTGCTTACTGCTTTAACTCATAAAGACAAGCCTTTCGTTTGGGAATCCAAACAAGAGGAAGCCTTTCAAACTCTTAAGCGTATGCTATGCAACGCTCCCGTACTCACCTTTCCCGACGGAAACGACGATTTCGTTTTATTGCGATGCCTCTAATCTTGGTCTTGCTTGTGTTCTTATGCAACGAGACAACGTTATCGCGTATGCATCTCGACAACTCAAGATCCACGAGAAGAACTACACAACCCACGATCTCAAACTCGGTGCAATTCTTTTTGCATTGAAGATATGGCGACACTACCTTTATGGTACTAAGTGTACGGTCTTCACCGACCATAAGAGCTTACAACATATCTTTAATCAAAAGGAACTGAATATGCGCCAATGCAGATGGCTTGAACTTCTCAACGATTACGATTATGAGATACGCTACCGTCCCGGCAAAGCAAACGTCGTAGCCGATGCTCTCAGTCGACGAAGCTATGTGTATAGTGTTCGTGACTCCTCAAGCTTTGAATGATCTTGAAATTTTGATCTGCTCCGCCCAGTTTGCTTGTTTTAATGAAAATACACTGCAGGAAGAAATGAAATGTGGTGCCGAATCTCAGCTTGTTGTTAAACCAAATGGTATTTATTACTATCTCGATCGCATTTGGATTCCTACCCGTGACAATCTTCGTGAATTGCTAATGACCGAAGCTCGTAAATCCCGATACTCCATTCATCCCGGAGCCAACAAGACATACCAGGACCTTCGTCCTAAGTACTGGTGGCCGGGCATGAAAAAGGATATCGCCGTATACGTCTCAAAATGCTTAACTTGTTCGAAAGTTAAAGCCGAACATCAAAGGCCCTCAAGCTTGCTCGAACAACCTGAAATCCCTATGTGGAAGTGGGAGAACATAGTTATAGACTTTATTATGAAACTCCCTCGCACTTCCACTGGTCACGATAGCATTTGGGTTATCGTTGATCGTCTTACCAAATTCGCGCACTTATTGCTATACGAGAAGACTTTAAGGTAGAACGATTAACACGAATCTATACCGACGAAGTCATATGTACACACGTGACGCCTCATGACATTATCTCTGACTGCGATGGTCGCTTTACCTCACGTCTCCGGGAGACTTTTCAATCCGCTCCGGTACTACGCTTAATCTCAGTACCGCTTTTCATCCTCAAATCGACGGTCAGACTGAGCGCACAATTCGCACCCTCGAAGACATACTTCGTGTGTGCATCATAGATTTCGGTGGTAATTGGGATACGCATTTACCTTTAATTGAATTCTGTACAATAATAGTTATCATACCAGCATTCAAATGGCTCATTTTGAGGCACTGTATGGGAGAACATGTCGATCGCCTATTGCATGGAACGAGATCGAAGAAGCACAAATCACCGATCCCGAGCTAATTCAAGAAATGACGGACAAGATCCTCCAGGTCCGATACAGTCTCTTGAAAGCTCGGAGTCGTCAAAAGAGTTACGTCGATACGTGGGAGGGATCCGCTTCGGGAAGAGAGGAAAGTTGGCGTCAAAATACGTGGGTCCCTTTAAGATTCTGGAAAGAATTGGCAAAGTGGCCTACCGACTCGAATTACCGGAGGAACTCAACAACGTCCATCCGACTTTCCACGTGTCAAACCTCAAGAAATGCTTAGCTGAAGAGAATCTCCATGTACCCCTCAAAGATCTGCAAATCAACGAGACTCTCCATTTTGTGGAAAATCCTGTTGAGATCATGGACCGAGAAACCAAGAAACTACGGCGCTCTCGCATCCCTATCGTGAAAGTTCGATGAGAAGGCAAACGCGGTGCCGAGTTCACTTGGGAATTGGAAAGTGACATGAAGGCTAAATACCCGCATCTCTTTGTTACGGCCACTACTTAAATTTCGGGACGAAATTTCCTAAAGTAGGGGAGACTGTAACAACTCCAAAATTCTCGTTCTTAATTATTTCCGTTTATTTTGTCTATCTCGATCATTTACTCCGAGATTCGATTTATAAGAAAGTTATGTTAATTAATTATGTTTATTACAATGATTATCGCATCTAATCGCTTATTAAACGCATCGCTAATTCAATCGCAATCACAAGTAGTTATGCTACTATACGAGCCGAGTGTGTTATTAATTAATAAACACTTGTGCCATCGTATCGCTTATCTCATCGCATCGCAAAACACAGTTAATTATGTGGGATTTATGTTTTATGTGTGTTATGTTTGTTTATGTTATGGTTACAATCGCTATCGCAACGTTCTCACACGCTCGAATCGCTAAATCACACTATTATGTGAATTATAACGCTTAATATAACTATCTAATACGAACCGAATCACCGAACAAACTCTTAACGCGAAGTAATCGAACAAAACTTGGCCACCAGGTCAAGTTCGGCCGAACTTGTATACCACAAGTTCGCCCGAACTTGTCTAAGCCACTTAAAGCATTCACAACCACAAGTCCGCCCGGATTTGTATTGGAAAACCAAGAGAAATCAGCAAGTTCGCTCGAACTTGTAACAAGTTCGCCCGAACTTGATGTCTTATCACTCATTCTCACATCACCGATAAATACTCAGCTCCATTCACTCATTTGAACTTGCTGCAAGTTCGCCCGGAGCTCACCAAAACCGAAACCCTTTGTTTTCTAAGTAAGATTCAACCCTTTTTCAACTACAACAACGTCCAACAACATTTTACAATAATTTTACACAAGGCTCTGCCTTCATTTTTCATCAAATCTCTTCTGTTTACGAAAATCTTCATCTTTTTCTATAAAACTTATGTTTTTCACTCAGATCTATGTTTAGATCTGAGTAAAACCTTTAAATCATCCATTTTTACACCAATTTCGGACTAAACGACATATGTTTCGTTCACTTTGAAGTGGATCGAGGCGTTGTCAAGCAAGATCTCAGATCCAGAAGCACAAGGAAGAAATCATCACTTTACACAAGCTGGACTAACCCGTACGAACCATCAAGTTCGCCCGTATTAGCCCGAGTTTCTGTAAAATGGCTAAACTCGCTCCAAAAGACCTCTCCAACCTAAGTTTTACTCAGTGGCTTAAGGTTGGAGGGATGAACACTCGATTTCCTCAGCAAACGACGCAAAAATGCACGATTGGATGCCAAAACGATCAAGTTCGCTCGGATTACATCAAGTTCGCCCGAACTTGTCACAAGAGTGGTCATCAAGTCCGCCCGAACTTGACCAAAACTGCAAAAAAGCACAAGTTCGCCCAAACTCTGTCCAATTCTCAAGAGAATTAGACAATTTCGCCCGAACTTGTATCATCCCTCAACAACCAATACAAGTTCACCCGAACTTGTCTAGTTTCTCAGGAGACATGACAAGTTCGCCCGAATTTGTACCCACAGTAAGTTCAGGTGCACAAGTTCGCCCGAACTTGTGCTTTCAAGTACAAGTTCGCCCGAACATGTCTACTGTTCTCTCACCCGTTGACCGTTTTAGTATTTCGGAAGACTGATGCACTTCTGTACGCTTACAGGCTGATCCGGCACTCCCCGCAACTTCTCTCAGATCCCGAATCTCTCCTAAAACGCACCCACAGAGAGTATACTTGAACCCTTTTTCGCTTAAACGCACTTTTGGGTGTCACATATGTTCGTATATCAAAACACATCACACAACTCTCAAACGCTTATTCGCAACCCGCTGAATTGTATGACTATACGTGAAATATGCTGAGTTGTATGTATTGCTTGATTGTTTATACGCCACCCTTAACATGATAGTATACTAGAGATTGACCCGCCACCCGGAGGCCCGGGTTGTTAAGGCTCGCATTTTTATTTCACATTTATTTTCTCTTTAGGATGTGGACACTTGTTCGCATGCCTCGATCAATCGTGGTTTGTTGGTTTACTTGAATCTAGTAGTTACATGGTTCACAACTCTTACATATGTCATGCGGTGTATGCTAAATGCTTTTATATCTATTATGTACGCAAACCTGTATGCTCACCCTTACTTAATTGTATTGACGTTTTATTTTAACATATGTGGCATGTTGAGGATATTGCTTTGGACGCTTAGATTAGGTTTTGCTTTAGAAACGCATTGTAATAAATCTAGGGAATATCGAACTTGGATTTGTGTTATGAGAATCTTGATATTTTGTAATGTTATTTGAGGATTATATGTTAATAGTATGGGATATTGACGTTTAAATATTGTCGCTTAAATAGTGTTTGGAATTTCTCATGAAACAATCTGGTTCGCCTAGTGCCACGCCCCGATGATTCCGCCATCGGTTGGGGTGTGACAGCTTTCATGGTGACGTCACTAGCAGTTCATTCCTCATATATATAGTTTTTTACCCTCAATGTAATAGTTAACACTTAGAGCCTAAAGGCTTAAGAACTAACTGAGAGAGTGAGCACCTGGTGAGGGGGAGTGCACTCTCTACTTTGATTGTATTATAAACAATCTGACTTGAATTAAATCATTATGCAATCATTCCCATATTGTAGTAACTGTATAGATTAAATTTCCATATCCATTCTACCGTTTAATTAAAACACACACACTTCACACTCTTAGATCCAATAAGAAGGAATATGGTAAGGACATGTGTCTTTAATTAAAATTAGAGACGAAGGGTAATAGGGTAATTTCAAATAAAATTCAACGTAGTTAATAAGATCTACTCAGACCGTTGTTTAGGGATTTTAGGAAACCATATATTCTATATCTTCTATTATTCCAGTATTGTTTAATATAAAAAAATCTGTACAAAACTTTTTGTTATTTCGTAGGTATAAAACCACATTCAAATTCCAAAAAAACACTATGACTTGAATCGTAATATAGTCATGGTGTTTTAACATCTTGTATGATTTTTTGTTACCTTGCGGGTATAAAACACTATACAGATTCCAAAAGCAGCACGACTTTAATCGTAATACATTCATGGTGTTTTAACATATAAAATGATTGTATTGCAATTCAAGACATGGTGTTTTAAAACCATCTAGGAATGATTGTATTGCTATTCAGATATTAAAACACCATGACTGTAATCACAATACAATTTTTCTGGATTAAAGATGTTAAAACACCATGACTTGAATCACAATACAATGTTTTCTAGATTAAAGATGTTAAAACACCATGACTTGAATCATAATTGAATCTTTCCAAATGTTTAAAACACCACGCCTTAAATTTTAATATAGTTCTTCCATATGTTAAAATACTATGACTTGAATAGTAATTCAATCTTTCTAGATGTTGAATCACTACTACTTGAATCACAATACATTGTTTCCAGATTCACCATATTTCTTCTGATTTTCCATGATTCTCCAAATCGATAACACGCAATGACGAAGAAGTTCGGTTTATTAATAATTCAAATTTTGGATTTTGATCTTGTTCCATGTCTCTGATAAAGAAGGAAAGTGCATGAATTGTGGAGGTTTTTGATAGCGTGGCTGTATGATACGGTTTCTTTAATTAAACTAGGTAAAAAGAGACTATTACCCCTAAACTAGTAAAATTAGTCACAAACAATAAAACACAATTTACAATTTTGACATTTTTAATCTCAACCATTAAACACTAGGTCTAATTGTCTAAAACACTTTTTACCCTTCTCACAAAGGAATACAAAAAAATGTCCCAATGATTTACGCATGGGAGATTAATGGAGAACATTCAAAATGGTCTTAAGTACCTACAATGGGTAAAACATTGGGAGAACTCACTGCGACAAGAGACGAAATTCGTCCAAATCTGGAAGTTACCAAACAGCCACACCCACAACATCCGACGACGTGATATGCCAGATCGCAAGGTAAACAACGCACCAGTAGGACCTCAAACATTAAAAGGCGGTCGAGTCAAGAAAATCCTCCATAGCCGAGGTACTTGGGGCGTATAGAATTATGAAGCAAGACATGCTTAAACAGTCGGTGGACATTCAAACAGAAGAAGGTAAAACAAGAATCGCTTTGTTGGAATAACAACAAGAGTTCCAGAAGAAGCATCAGTTTGAGTACGACCTCGAAATATTTATGAAACTACACGATATTGCTAGCGGTTCAATGTTGGAATTAATCCTAACATGTAAACGTGAATTGGCGGCCAAGTACGGTTGGGAGTGCTATTGGGAAAAACCAGACTATTAATTGTAATTTTTATTTTTTTAGGAATGTAATTCTTTATATTTTTATGTATGTTTTTTTAGATATGTACTTTTTATTTTTAAGGAATGTATTTTGTTTTTTAATTTTTAGAAATGTATTAATTGTTTATGTGTTTAATTATTTACACTTTTAATAAAAAAAGAAAAAAAAAAAGAATGGGGTAGACGGTCTAAGTGGCATTGCTAAAGATGGCAGTAGATGGTAGTGGATGATCTAAGTGACATGACATAAGGAGAATGGAGGAAGTTAGGGTAAGGGGTTTAAGCACCTCTCCCCCGAAAAATGTGGGAAACAAACTAAATTTAAAGAAAATTTTTATAGAACCCTAAATAAAAATGAGCATACCGAACGTTATGTTCGGAATATGAAGAGTTATAAAATGAAAAAAGAAATTGTAATTAAAAACAAAGAAAGAAAAAATTAATTATATTTGAATGACTTAAGATTTTGAATAAAATTTATATTGAAATGTAGTAGATATAAAATAAACACGTCGTAACCATATTTTTAGAACTTTAAAAAAGAAAATATTTGTAAAAATTATAAGCGGAAACACACAAAATGTGTAAAATTATTGATATTATTAAATAAAATAAACAACCAAAATTGTTGTTGTTAAAGAAACTCGAAATTCAATTTCAATAATCCCAATTTTAAATACCTAGGTTTGGGAAGTGGGGGTGTGTCTTGGGTTCTAGTTTCATAGACGACAAATATTAAAAGAATTTTTTTGTTAAAAAAATAATTTCAATTTTAACTTGTTAGTTGAGATTAATCCCAACTAAAAAGACTTTTACGAGCAGTCTCAACTTTCAGTATATTTTAATTTCATACCGAAACTTAACTTAGTTAGTTTTAAAAAAATGTGAAAAAGTGTACGGAAGGAAATATTACAGCCTAGGATCATTCTGGTAATTTTTGTATGAAATCATTTAAACAAATATTCAAAGTGTTGACTTGACCGAAACACAGGAGTTTGAACTTTCAAGAGGTATAAACACTACAAGAGTACTCTTTATAGAAAATATAAAACAAATATTCAAAGTAGTTAACTTATAGAAAAGAGTTAATTAATGTTTTCGTCCATGTGGTTTGTTAAAAATTACAATTTCAGTCCATTAGTTTAAAAATTGCGATTTCAGTCCCTGTGGTTTCACTTTCGTAACCATTTCAGTCCATGTGATTTCACTTTCGTAACCACTTCAATCCATTTATTCTGTAAGTACAGGGACTGAAATGGTTGCGAGGTGGACTGAAATGGTTACGAACGTAAAGCCACAGGGACTGAAATCGCAATTTTTAAACTAATTGACTGAAATAGTGACTTTTAACAAACCACAGGGACGAAAACAGTAATTAACTCTGTAGAAAATATAAAACAAATATTCAAAGTAGTTAACTTGAACAAAACACATAGTTTGAATTTTTAAATGGAGCTATAAGAGCATTCACATCATTTCTATCAATTCCGCTGTATGAAAAACATTATCATCTTTCCTTTTGTTTTCACTTACAACCAATTTTAAATTAAAATATATTAAAATTTATAGAGATCAAACAGTGTTTCTTTAAATATATAGATAAACAATAATATTTTTTCTCTTTCATTTACTCACAACCACTTACAATTACTTTTTATAATATAAAAACCACACCCAATAAAATTTAATGGAAGAAATGCTAATGCTTTGACACCACAAGAGCACAGGGAAAGAAAATAATACGACGGTATAACAATAATAATACGGCTTTGTAAGGATTATATTGACTAAAAAACAAGAGAATTTAAGTTTGATTATCTGTATTGATTAAAACACAAGAAAATTTAAGTTTGATCATCTAATCCACTGATTCTAACAAGACTAATACCGGGTTAACCAATTACAAAAGGAATGTTGATTAAACGGAGAGCCATTAAAAGGAGCCATTAATGATACGTCATTAATACAGGTCTAAAACAAGCTGCGGCACAACTTGTAAAATCTCATATTTATGGCGTAGCATCTTATTGCTATAAGCCAAAAGATGCAGGTCCAAGAGATACGATTCCAGACCTGCATCTTTTGACAATTTAAACAACACAAAAATTGTCCCAATTTAAGCTAAAAAATATATATTTTTCTTTTTATGGTTTAATTTTCAAGAAATTTTATTGAAAAATCCCTAAAAATTCTCATTATAAACAAACTATCTATCAGGAAAAATAAAATAAACAATACTAAATTAAAACCAATTTGTAATAACCCTGATTACGGGTGAAATAAGTTGAACCCAAGTTCGACTAAGCTCGAGCTCGAGTTTGTTTGACTTATAAAAGTACGAGTGGACTTTTGTTTTTAAAGCTCGAGCTTGGTTGGTAGAAGTTTTCACGCTTGAGTTTAGCTCGGGCTCGACTCGTTTATTATTTATTAATTAAATTCACTTTCTATAAATTTTATATAACATAATATGTATGTGTATATATAATGTATAAATTTTATAAAATTTTAGTTACGTGAAGATTAGTAGTTCACTGATAAAATAGTCGTTGTTTACTGGGTGTAAACGGAAAAACCCATTTTGCTTTTACTTGTCAATCGATAGCCTGAGCCAACAAACACCTATTTTAATTTTGAGTTAACTTGGGATTTAAGAAACCTTGAAAATGTAAACCTGCAGTTGATGTTGATACTTGAACTTGACTTTGAAAATTTAAATTTGCCAGAAGCAACAAGTTGAAAAAGTCTCTCCATCTACTGTCTATATATGATCAATTTTCAATGCACCAGTATTAGCCAATCCTATTATATATATTCATCCCAAAATCAAAATACTTTGTAAACTTTGTCAACGCCTCTCCATCGTATTGTTAAACATTGTGGAAATAATGGTGTCGCCGGCATCCATGGGAGTCTTAATGAGAACGTTGTTTATTGTATTGTTTTGTGTGATGGTAGCTTCGTTTGTTTACTTGTTCATTGCTGGTGATTACACGTCTTGTTTTGACATTCATGCGAGGTAATTTACATATTTATGCTGCTAAAAAAATATTCTGGACAAGGTATATTTTGAGAACAGGTTAGAAATGAAACTAGCAGATTTTTAAGTGGATTGTGCAACAGAATCACCGACCATCGTAGTTGTTGATTTGTTGTAAACACATGACTCCACTACACAAATCCACATCTGCAACCGTCGTGGGTTCACAATATGTGCACTCTCCGTTGATTGACATACATTTGTTGGATTAAAACTCAGAACTCCTAGGGGAAAACTACTTAGTATAAATACCCCTGACTTACTAGGCTATACCATGTTAGCCGTTGATTTACCACAATTAAGCGGTAAAGAAAACTAAAGAAATAAATCAATTCTAAATGAGAGGATATTATTATATTTAAGTTGATAAGAAGTTGATGTTCGTAATTGTTCTTTGTTTGAAAACGTACACATTATTCATTACTCGCTTTATTTTTTGTGTACGTTACAAAATACGAGTCCGATTAACGTATAAGAACACATTATCGTGCGAATTATATACGAGCATCTCAATCGTACATCTGATCTACGCTAGGCCTACAATTAAATGTCGTCGCATAATAGTAATTAACTTGACATAATTACGCACGTTATAACGCATAATTACACACGTTATTGCATAATTACGCATGAGTTGAGTTAAACCCTAATTATGCACGTTATTTGCATAATTACGCCCGTTATAATGCATAATTACACACATTACAGTGCATAATTACACATGTTATAAAAAAATCAAAACCCGCATGCCGCCGAACATGAAAATTACACATGTTAAACTCAGAATTACACATGGGGTGTTTCAAAACCCTAATTATGCATGTTATATACATAAGCACGCACGTTACAAAAAATGGGATGACACGTGGCGCGTAACTACTCTTTTATTTTACACTTTCTCACAAAATATTGCTATATTATATAATAATCCGTATTATGTTATGATAAATTAATTTTTTAGATGTTTTTCTAAAACTATCAGTTTTGATCCTTATATATTCTTGTCATTCGACCCAAATCAAATTGAACCTCTTTTAAATCAACTCGTTCTAACATGAACTTATTCCAACCCAAACTATTACGACCCGTTACTCAACCCAATCTAGCCTCCAGGCCTAGTTTTGATTAATCCTTCATTTTAGCTCTAATATCCGTGCTCAGTAATTTAGTAAAGGTTTTAAAAAATTAAAATATTTAAAAGAATATAAACACTTACCCTGACCGAGCGGAATTGATAACCATCGATTATGTGGAACCTTAGACCCGCACCATATTAGGGATACCTAGTCCGTTCAAGTCGGCCTGGTTAAATTATCTAGGTTTTCGGGTCGACCATATTATGCCGTCTCAAAAGTGGGGATACATACTTTGATGTAGCTTTTGGCTGGGTGGTTGCGTATATTTTTTTAAGAATAATTTTTTTTAATTTTTGTCGTCTGTGAGACTTGAACCAAGATCTATCTCTTTTTAAATCCAGGTATTTAAAAACTTTGTCTTTGCCACCACCACCCGTTAGTGGGTGGTTGCGTATAAATGATTTAGCCTTTACATTTTAAGATTCCATTTATAATAAGACAAAAATATAAATAAATAAAAAGGTATAGGTTTTCATTTGGTCACCACATATATAGAAGTTTTTGTGCATAGTACGTATCATAAACCGAATCACTTCTTTTTCTAAAACTCTTTTTTTTTAATAAAATTATTGTTTATCTTAAACATTCTACAATTTAACCAATTAGTCTATGATTTGCTTTAGGATATATGGATGTAGAGTCAGATCAAATATACAATATTTTTAAACTAAAAATGATGAGAAATACCGTATTGATATGTAATTTAAGGTGATAAGGTGTTGATATTTAAACACATGAGTAGTATTATTTAAGCAAGCTTCTCACTATTTTAAGGTTAAAATATTACCTACCGAAACCACCCTTATTTTAAATGCCATAGAAAACTGAAATATTTAATTAAGTTAATTATTAATGATTGTAGTTTTATCAGGATGAAACAATTTTGGATGGACTGTATTTAATATATTATTATATTTGGTTCAGGTGGTTCATTCAAATAACAGGAGATTTTACAACATATGTTGTTGTTATAGGGGTATGATAGTTCTTGCTTCTTTTCTAGTTGGGGTTGTTTGATCGCCTCTTAATAATTATATTAAGAGGTTATCTCTGAATCGTTTAGAGGTAAAGGGGGTATTTAGAACCGGATATCCCGAAATTTTCGGATATCTGGTTTCACTATTCGAATTCGTATCCGTAATTTCGGATATCCAAATATCTAATTTTTATCTTATTTTTATTAATCCGAAACAAGATACTTTAGATATTTTCGGATATCCGAATATAAATTTTTGGATTTTGTTTTGCGATTTTTCGGATATTTTCGGATACTTCGAATATCTAATAAAAATAAATTTATAAATTTTCAGATATTTCAAATATAAAAAATGTAATCGGAAATTTCTATAGTCACTATCCGAATCCGAAATTTCGGATATATGAATTTTCAGATAGTTCAGATTCGGATATCAGATAGTTCAGATTGGATTTTCATATTCGGATATTTTTTAACACCCCTAGATACAGTGTGTTCGGTTCACTTAAAGATCACATCTTAATGGTTTATGAAGTCTCTTAATTATTAACCAATTCCGCTACCTTTTAATCAGTTAGACCTTTTAATGGTATAACACAAGATTACCAAGCAGCTCTTTGACTTCTGAGTTTATTGTACCACAAATTGCTTTATTTAACGATGTGAATTTTGACTACTCAGAACCTAAGTTTAAAAGCTTTTACCTTTCAAGGTAATTATCTGTGTGGAAAACTCATATGGTCGTCGGAAAAAAAATGTATAAAGTTTATATTTACAATAAAATATTAATTAATGTCAACTAAACGCACTCTAAACTTTTTACAATAAAATATAAACTAATGTCAATTCCATAAACTAAACGCACTAAGAACTTTATCTTTATATGTATGTGTAGTAAACCTTGAATACTTGTGATGGTGCATATACATGTATCACAATTACTACAACATACATAGTAATTATAATGTTTTATTTATGAATTTTTAATAAATATTGACTTATATTTCCTAGCATATTGGTATTTTTTTAGGCATGGGTTGCCTACAAGGAGTCAAGTTGGATTATTGCAACAACTTTAATGCTCCTAATGTATTTTCTAGGAAGGTAATCTTCTTTCTAGTAATCAGTATCAAACTTTTTGTTGAATCAGTTTTTGGTTCACTCACACGGGTGATGATCAGAGATGCCATGTACTAGTTATAATCATTCTATTATCGTCTGCAGCCTTGTTAGCATTGGCTACATCCTTAGGCAGTTCTACAAGTTGTCACATGAAGAATTTATGAAGGATCCAATATATTTTGTGTTAGCAAGACGTCAAAAAAGGTAAGAAATAACAGAAGATGATGGATTAACCCACAGAATATAATACATATATTGGCTCACACATATTCGCGCGCGCGCACACACACACACACACACACACACACACACACACACATATATATATAATATTATATATATATATATATATATATATATATGAAATTTTAGCTAAATACCTAGAAATCACATTTCCAAACGTCTCTTTTCACATCTACAAGTTACACACACATACACATATATAATAGGTTGAATACAACAGGGTCTTAACCTATAAAGTCAAGGAAATATTTTAGACCCCGGATCTAATAAATGTTTGAGATGATGGGGTGTAACGCTAACAATATTTCACGTATGAATATGTCTTAGACCATGTGTTATACCTATGTGTGAGAGAGTTGATGCCCACATGGCAAGGTGCCCCATGTGTGAACATTGTGCCTCCACCACCCAACATTTCCAGCGGGAGAACGACCTTTATGACCTCCGGTCTTCACCTCGTTGCTCTTTTTGTCTCTTTTCTCTATATTTAATCTATTTAAAACTTTACAAAACGGTGAATGATGAATGGTGAGTATAACATTGGTTGAAGGATGGGGTGAATAATCAAGAAGGAGTTATAAATTAAAATAGCCTACAATTGTTCAGTTTTTTCAAATTCCCCAATTTTTTAAAGGCACATAACTTTTATATAATTGACTAATTAGTTTTAAAATACATAATAAAATTGAGCATTTTTTATTTTTATTTGATTGTAGCATTGCTATACCTATTTACATACGTTGTGAAATATGTGTACCTAATTATTTACATACGGTGTGACATAATTATTTAGTTATGTATAATTGTGTAATTATTTATAGTGCGCGTAATGAGTAATTATACCTAATTATGGCATGGATGAATTTACCCCTCCTCTAATCACATGTGCCATGACCTTAGGGCTTCATATCCTTTGTAAGTAGCTAGCCCTTTGGGATTTAATAATATTATCTCCTGCTTCGACATTTAGTTTGATTACATTATTGGATGTGCTAAGACATTTGTATCTAACTTTTGTTCGAATATTTGGCTTAGGGATGTGAATGAAGGAGCTTCTGTTGTAGCCGCAAGAGTGACATTTTCCGGATTAGGTTGCTTGATGTTGGGAATTCTGATATACACGCTTACTTTTGAGTTATTCCCATCGTGTACCAAATCTTTTACATCGTAAGTATTCTTCCTTTTTATTCCAAAGTAAAATTGAAATCCATTTCCAAGTTTACTTCATTCCATTATAATAGGTTGAGATTAATAGATAAGAAATGCTCACAGGTGCCTCTTACCAAACGCCGTTGACTCCTACATCCACATTGCAATGTTATCGGTATGTCTTCCTTCAATAAACTAAGTCCATCACAAACAACTAGCGGTATCAAAGTCTTGGATAAGGTTATGCTTTTCTCCAAGTGGTGAGGGTTCAATTGCCGGGGTGTATGTGGGGGTTGTTCCAAAAAAATTTAGTTGTACACACAACACACTGTAATTTGCAAATATTTAAGAATTTCTCCCTTATTATCTTCGATAAGGATCTTCTATTGGTTTATTAGGTCTGGGTAGCATATAAGGAATCAAGTTGGACAAGTGCGTTCTTTTGGATTGTTTTACTAGTATGTTTCAGGGGGTAAGTAACAAAACATATTGTTCACATGATATCTTTCAAAAATATTAATTAGAAGTTATTTGTTTTTGATTGTTATTAACTCATATTTTCTTGCAACTCAATTACAGTGTTACTGTATGTGCATACATAGTACGCCAATTGTTCTATCTCTCGCCTCAAGAACCTGCTTTCCTAATAATATTCAACAATGATAACAGGCAAGTACTTCCAATTAGTTTTCCTACTTTTGTGGCATACGTAAATTTTAGACTATTCTATTTGTAAGTATCTTAGGGAGCATTTATTAGAACATGCATCTTTTACCATCTGACTATAGAATTGATCACGAACATGAAATACAATTGTGTCTATTATAAAGCATTGTTTTGACTAAACATAACTGATGGTGATTTCGTCTTCACCAATATATATATATAATAAACATAAAATACAAACAAAAACTCTTGTACAAAAGCGTGGAAGCTATATATATATATATATATATATATAAAATATATATATATATATATATAAATAGAGAGAGAGGGAGAGAGAGTAATATACAATTGGCCTTAACATACGAGGGTATGCGACGAGTATTCCGCATTTTATATTTTTCCGAGTTTGTGAAGCCGCATGTTATATTATCGGAGTTTGGGAAGTCCGCATGTTATATTTTCAGAGTTTTGTGTAGTCTGCATGTTATATTTTCCGAGGTTGTGTAGTCCACAAGGTTAATCTTCCGGGTTTGGGAGTCTTCCGAGTCTGTACGCTAAAATCCGCATGGTATAACCTCAGTTACACATGTGATATTTATCATGTATACATTGTACGTTAGGGCTAATTGTATGTTAACTAACCCCTATATATATATATATATTGTATATATCTGAGATATGGTTATGTATAGGCTACTGTGTTTTGGATATATTACTGATTCAAGTTTGTAACTTATTGATGTTTCATAAAGGTTTTCTAATACAACTTAAATTTAACTAGATAGCTTTTAATATAATAACATTTTGAAATTGTTTTTAATGATGTAGATACCTTTTTAGATGTATTTTTTTTATTTTTTTCTTTTAACTTGTTTTGTTTGTTATAAGGAGCATATCAAAACTAATCAAGTTTTCGTCCATCGCAACGTTGGTATCAGAGTCATAGCGCTCCTGCCATCCCTTTCTAAGGTTTGCTAGTATGCTCTGTGACTGTCGTCATTGCACGGATCTCTCACATCAGAACGCTTAACCTTACAAGGTCTTGTCAGACTGGTCCGACACGCTGAAGTCTTCTTATCCCCAGTCTAAAAGTAGCTTGTTAGGTGAGTTGTAAGTCGGAAGGGTCCGCGGTAATTTCCTCAAAGTACGAGCTTGAAGATTAGAGATAAGAACCGTTAGAGTCTAAACCCAGTTATGAATCCAGATCATAGCTTTTCCCGTTCAACTTCTAGTTTCCGTCGTTCGCCTGCGTCAAAGATTGATCAGTTATATGAGACATCTTATGTATCTGATGATTCTAAAATCCCTATTACTAGTATGCCTTTAGTAAACCCTTATAGTGTCTTCAAAAAACCCCAAAACTCTCTATCCAAAAGAGTCAAACAACTAGTAGGTTCTACGTCAAACCCAGTTGTAAAAGAGTTGGTGCAAACTTCCAAGTTTGATTCACACCAGCTCCCAGCAACAACTTCCGAACACCTCGTCCCTCTCACTATTCCCTTAGATCTTCCAAGGATCTGCCTATCCCAAGGATATACCCATATCCACTTTGGTGCCATAAGATTAGCCCTGACCTTCCACGGAAGAAAAGGACTACCAGCGTTCTCTCGTATCGCTCGTCGATACCATCCAGACCACGTTAAACGCCGGAACCGTCTTTGTCACCTTTTTCCCCAACTTTAATATGCCTCTCAATGATCCTTCATTATTGACAGCCCTGAAAGCCCAAATCCAGATCGGTGGCACGCCACAGGTCAACACTTTTCAGGCCACTTTTCACTACCAGATGACATATCGGGTCCAAAACCACTCCTTGGACATCATGGTTCCAGGATCACAGGATAACTCTGGTGATGCTCTACTCATAGACATCGACTCCAACGCCACACCAACCTGCACATATGTTCCAAAACAGTTATCCAAAGAAGAACTCACAAAACTTTTAGCTGAAAAATGGATAACTAACTATGAACAGATCCACCAAGCGCCGGTTCAAACAACAACAACCCCAGACTTTTTCCGCCATCAGGATGGACAAGTTGAAGTTCGGTTTGCAAGAAAAGATCGAAGAGATGTATTCTATACGATTAGCATGATTCAACCAGTAGAAGAGCCACACTTCCCATTCGACGTATGTAACTGCCAGGAATGCCTGGATGACGCATACCAACTAGAATATGAGGAAGAAACAAAAAAAACAAGAAGAAGAAGAGATCCCAGGACTCATTAAAGAAAAGATATGAAGCCGGAGATCCAAATGTAGGCCTGCTTGGAGAACCGTCAGGAAAATTTGACTACTATGTCCTGTATGGTGATTCAAAGCCAAAACCATCACTCCCAAGATGCCCGCCTACCCAATTAGATGGTGCTTTATGCTCGGAACAACACCTCCAACTGCAAACTCCCCAGAATACCAAGTTAAGTTCCCACCCCTAACTTCCTTTGAGCATACCTAGCAAAAAACAAAACATAGCTGGAAAATCAAGAACCCAACAACCATTGGTGTAAACGGTATCCCGGAGTAAATAACAGCTGCTGAAGCCACACTGTATTGGCAAAGTGAGAATGCAGTAGCACAAAACAAAGCACTCAACACCATCTTAGCCCAACAAGATAACATCACAAGAGCTCATGAAAATCTAACAAGCAGAGTTCAAGGCCTAGAAGAGATTATTTATGAAATCAAAGCCAAAATCCTTGAACTACATCATGAACTCCTCCAGCTAGTACACAACTCCCCAGGGTCACAAAGCCCACAAGGCCTTCAACAAAAAGAAGCTGAGATGAAGTTCCTCAGAGCACAGCTTACAGACCTGGAAAGACAACATAAGCAGCAAAGAATTTCTACCCTTGCTGATGACCCTTGGAGACTACCGTCAGCACCATTTGTACGAAGTCTTTTGATCCCCAACCATTACCGGCACCAAAGTTCTTACAAAACTCCCCATCCTTAAATCTCAGGTCAAAGGAACAAGCAAAAATCAAAGCGAGAAGAGCTTCACCTACAAGAAGCACATCCTCTGAAAGCATAAAAAATGTGTCATCCTCAAGCAAAGGAAAAGGACCATCGAGTAGCAGACAAAGTAAAAATGATGGTGTTATGATGGCTTCCATTACAGCTCCCAATATGATGCCCATCAAAAAAGTAAATGGCATCACCTCGTTCCTACAGGCGTTAACCCAGAACGACAGAAAAGAAAGCATGCCAACAATCAACCCAGTGATATCCTCGCAAGTGCATGATGATACATCGCCGTTCTCAGAAGAAAGCTCCACCTCTCAGCTCTACGAAGACTTACCCCTAGCAAATGAATTTGAGCATCTGTTCATGAATGAAGTAGAACCTACTGAGAAAGCCTATGTTTCTGATATTGAAGATGAAGCATCCCAAACATCTCCACAAAGAGGTGAAAGGGCTCCTCGAAACACAGACTCAAAACAACAATTCACCTTTGATGATATTCCCCCAGCAAAATGGCGTGACCGAAGCATTGAGATGTTAACTTGGTGCACAGTAGAACTTCAATATTATACAATTGATATGGTCATCAAAAGTTTCTTGGCAAGATGTCAAGGACGACTTCGAGATTGGTACATAAGTCTTGGTGAATACAGGCAAACAAATATCCTAAAAAGAAAGAATCCGGAAGAATTCATAAATGCAATCTATTATGAATTCATCGGAAATCCTCTAGATCACACAATTTGAGCCCGAGAAGAATTCTTAAAAATGAAATGTTGCTCTTTTCACCCGAAAGACCTGGAGAAACATTACAACAGAATGTCTGAAAGATTTTACTATCTTCATGGCATTGATGATGTTAACCTAAAATAAGTGTTCCTGAACTCTTTCCCAGAGTTCCTCTCGAATAAAGCATACAGAGCCTTAGAAGCAAAAAATATGACAGTTGCCCAAGCTTCTCTAGGTGGTCTATACCAACTAGTCATGAATGCTCTGAAAAAACTAACCAGAAACGGTTCTTAGTTGAATTTGAAAAAAACCGGAAGGCGACTGGGCTTTGCTTGCAATGACAAGCATCTAAAGATAAAATGCAAAGATGACTTGTTGTGTAACTGCTCCAAGCCCCACAAAAATCCAAATTCGTCCGAGCTAGATATTCCGACAACCACCATTCCACGAGGACAGACAGATTTAAATCCCAAAAAAGGTGGAAATTTTTTAACAGAAAATCAAAAAGAGGCCGAAACACAAACCGGTGTTACGTCTGTAACAAAGAAGGCCACTTTGCAAGAGACTGCAAAGACAAAAGAAAGACCCAAGCCCTTCTTGAAGCCATCAACAAAGTTGAACCGGTAGACGTTTCTTATATAGAAACATTGTATTCTTTGGACGACGAACCAGGAACAAACATGATATGCACCATATCATACAGCTCCAGTGATGAACCAGAAACAAGCGAAACATCTGATGACGAGCCCATGCAAATTTACATGATAGAAGAAATTCCCCAAAAAGCTCATGAGTACCAGCCACCCGCACCGGCACAAAGGATGCACATGAAAAACCGGAAATCACGGGGACACAAACAATCCTCCAGCCTAGCTGACCACGTGATAGATTCCCTGACAAAACAGCTCAAAGAAACAGGAACCATATCACCTACAAAGAATCTTCCAGCTCAGCCTACAAAACCAACAAACGTGGTTGAAAAGACACCCACCCTGCAAACACATGCCACAACAGACAAAAGAACCAGCAATAATGAAGAACTAGGCTTGTGTAATGTCAGATCAACGAATGGTCACAAACGAAGCTTATCCAGGAAGAAAGGCAAAAAGATAAAGAATGCCTTATGGGTCAAAAAGGAAACAAGAAAACCCACAGAGCATCAGACCAGTTGCAGAAAACCAACAACAAAGAACAAACAAAAAAAGCTACCCAAAGACCCATCATTACAACAGATGACCAATCTTAAAAAATCCTACACAACTGTTCAACAAGGTTTCCCCAGAAATTCCCGGCAAGAAGGCTCTGCCTATTTAAAGGCAAGCAATTGCAAGAGCAAGGACCACCATAACCCAAACTTCTCCATCCCTAAAAAAGCAGTCATGAATACCCAAACCCCCCCCCCCCAACTACCCTCATCCAAAAATTAAAAAGCAAAAGTCTTCCAGCTGAAATCATCGACGTGGTCACCAAACACAACATCACAGATGAATCCCTCCTGAATTACAAAAACCTCCTCACACTCACTTTTAAAGCCCAAGGCCCGTTAATGGATGGAGATAAATTCTTCCCTGACTTCCCTTTTCTAAATTTTTCAGACTCAAAAACTTACACAGGGTGTCAAATGAAGGATTGGCTTTCCTATGGTACCTCTCAGAGTCATTTATCATCGCTATTGCTTTTAATTCCAACAAGTTGTTGGCCTACCTCTTAGATTACCAGTTAGGCTGGCTGCCAAAAGAAAAAGGAAATTTTGCAAGGTTCCTTGAATGGTTTCTCCCAATCTCTTACTGGGACTACCTCATGAGAGACTCCCCCAAAAAGCACTGCATGGTCCTGTTCCATAAACCCAGTCATTTTAGAAAATAAGGAAATGGCGTAAACCCCACAGAACTAAAAAATTTCATACACTCTTGGTATGATCTAAACCCTGCAGGATACTACTACAGAATCAACTACCAAGATGCCTGGATGGACACTCGTGTCAACTTAGCTAAAGCAAATAAAGTTAAGATTGAAGACTTACCACCGAAAATCCTAAACGGAGAACACCCATGGAAGGAAGAAGACCCCCAGGCGATTTAATGGGAAAACATTATCATAGAATATTATAATAATATTCGAGCTCTTACACACCCTTCCATGATAGTTCAACCAACAGACCCCAAGAAAGACGCGGTGTTTTCCCCTACTCAAGACAACGAACTCCCATTCACCATCGAAATCCGTGACTTCGCAATCCCACATTGAATTCGGATTATGTTCGAATTAATTCAAGTGTGATAATGGTGTGCTTAGGTTTAATAAAGCTTTAATCACTTTTAAAGTGATGAAAGCACTTATGTCATGCATGTGTCATGCATTTTGTAGTTTTTCTAGATATTTTCTATGTATTATTAAGTGTGATGTCATGGATGATGTAATCAAGCATTTCCTTGGCCTATAAAAGGAAGGCTTCCCCTCATTTGTAAACCATCCTTGGAAAGAAATAAAATCTTCTTCTATACTTCTCTCTCTACGTTCTCACTCTAAATATATAGTCTAGTATAGAGTCTTGAGTTCTTGAGTCCTCTAGAGTCTCCCCCTTGAGTCTTTTATGTTTATCACTACCCTCCCCCTTTAAGTCTTACTGGTCTTATATAGATCAGCCATACCCTCCCCCCATATCTGGTAGATTCAAACTAGTTTTATATATGTGGACATGATTCATGTGATAACCAAAAAAACTCAACCAAAAATGGCTTGCATGAAACGAATAATCGCTAGTGTTAAAGTTGTTCACAATATGAAGGTGTTACCTACACAATTTAACCAAACCCACGTATGGGTGTAACATCCTTCAAAACTTTCATGGCTTTCTTCCTATTTTTTTAATGTACTAATTTTACTTTCACGCTCATGCAAAACCCTTCACGATCATGCAAACGGCATTTGATAAAAGAACAAGAATAGAAAGGAATTTCGATCACCAAGCTAACTTCCAGTGGCGGATCTAAAGCCAATTAGGGGGGTTTCAGGAACCCGTTAGGTCCGTAATTTATAATGTTAATCATATAGAAAATTATAAACGTAACCTTTAATATTATGTTGAGGAACCTTAAAACCAAATCTATAGAGTGGTAAATTGGTTCAGCGCGTGCTTATTAAACTGGACATCCCGAGTTCGAGTCAGCTTAGTCCGTTTTCTTATTTTAAATAACTGTGTCACATTTACTGTTAACCATTTTCTTTAAATAACTTCTAACTGATTAATGGGCTAACCTAAAGTTAATGCCATTTATACATGTATTGTTTCTTGGATAAATCTTCTTTCTTTTTCATCTAGCTTATACCGCTCTATATACATTTATACACAACTAAATTGTTAACTGGAATGAAGATTTGCAACTTGATATTGAATCAGGGACTTAATTGCTTATAATCTGTGAGGTGAAATATTGATTAACTAATTTTGTATAAAGTTCAATTTATGTTGTATCCTATATTGTTAAGCTTGGTCTTATTTGTAATGACCATCTATATTACATGTTTTTAAATTTATCATGACAATGTTTTTTTCATGATTATATCGTATTTTTATTATGTAATAATGAACCTTACCTGATCCGAACCGTCGAACCGACTCGTATTTTTTATGTTCGGCGGACATATGATATTGAAACATTTAAAAAAGTAAACCCTTTAGAAAAGAATCCTGAATCCGCCACTGCTAACTTCTCATTAACAACTATCAGTTGTAGTTATTAATAAAGCTTTAACAACCACCTAACTACTTCTTTACAAGCTAAACCTCATACTAAGAACATATTACACAATTAGCCCTCACATACTTTCAACTATTAACATTTCAGTCCCTGTACTATTGATGACTGTTTTGTTATCTAACACCATTCCATTTAGTAACTATTTACATTTCTAAGTTAATCTTTTGTTAAACTTTTTACTTTAGATTTTTTTTTCTAAAATTTATACTTTTATCATTTTACGTCTTCCATGATTAATAATATAATATTATAACAAATGTAATTTATTTCACATCATAGGTTTAAATGACCCAAAGCCATGCATTTAATAACTTAATCACTTCCATTTTCATCTTTTGTAGATACTTCCATTCAACTGATCCACTATTGCTGGAGCATCCTGATGTATAGCTACATATGTGACTACACTGTGTTATAATGATTTTTTTTACTTCTAATAGTTGTGGTACGTACTACTGAACTTTTTAGTAGACTACAATAAGATGTAATGTATTGTTCTTACCTTTAATAACTATTGTATGGGAGTGATGATTATAACATCTTACTTAAGGGGTTTAACACTGCAAAATAGAGCTCTTTTGCCAATGGACTTGTCTACACCAACGGAAAAGTATGTCAGTAATTACCAATGTAGACACGCTTGTTGGTCACATTTCTCGCTCACACATGAGGAGGTCATGTTCATGTGTCCGGTTGCATTGCCTACCCCAAGCCATGTAGATCTGATTATCTTCATCTTCACTCCATGAATCATATATACTCCTATACACATGATCACGATCCATGACCACAAAATAGTAAACCTAATAACCGAATATGGAAAAAAGTAAAACAACTTGAGCGATGAATGATCGAGAACTGTTAGTTGCATCGAATATTGAAAACACTATTTAACATCACTGAAACGTCTCTTGTATCCAAGTGAACTCCAGTCCAAGTTAATTATATAACCAATAAATGTTTAAACCATGACACATTAACATGAAATGCAAATCCAATTAAACAAACAACAACCCAACCTGGTTTGTTCGATTAATGGGGCAACATCACCACCCCTAATCAGCAAATCCGTCTTCCATTTTGAACTTCACTTTTCCTAATCTTGATCATCATCAACTATGATGATGATTTGTCTTCTTCAAGTTCTCATCGTCTTTTGAAGCATGAAAAGGATTGTGGTCCTCCACTCATGCACCAGCCGGTCCACAGCCTTTTGGAAAATCTCTTTTTGCCTCTATGTTTCTTTTCTTACAAGTCTCCTTCTTTTGTTTACACATCCCTTCCCATGCTAGACATGCATCAAGTTCCTTTGCTCTTGTTCATACTTCACCTTTTCCTTCATTATACAAAAATACCATTTAAAAAGATTGATCGAGGTGTTTTATATAAACTACTTCAAGATCGTTTGCATCAGCCCAAGAGTAGCCAGTCATTATTTCAAACCTCATCAATCCACCTTGCCATTTGACTGCGATACAAAGATTTAATAAACTCACTTCTTGTCCATTTGATACATGTGGTGGGATTTCATCAACTTAAAGGATCTCTAGATATATATTAATCTTTAACGAACCATGACAGAATAAATTCCATCCGAAATGCCATTTTAAACTTCATTAGTCATTCGTGAATCTTTACTAAGTCTAGGAACTTGATATAACTTTCAAGCATGAATTTTCGTTCAATACTTCATTTGATGATTTTTTTTCTTTCTCACGAACCTGATTAGGGTTCTTATGAATCCAAGTAGCATACAAGTACTGATTTTTCTTTCTTGAAGTAAGTTTTGCTTGGACTATGATCATTAATCCTAGCGTCATCCTTGTTGATATCCCCATCATCAACTTCCAATTCTTTTTTCTTTCGGTGTTTATCAAACTTCTTTTCATAATATTTTTCAGTATATGCCTACATTTTTTTTCTTTCTCCTTTCATAGGATGATGATTGATAATAAATACTTACAGAATTTGTATAGACATTCTTGTTCAAGATCAATCTCAAACTTATCAACAAATACTTCAACTGAAAACTCTAAACAGAGACTTATTCCTAGTCATGTAATATTTGAATATTGGGTCTACAAACCAACAATCGTTCCAACTTCCCCAGCCAATGGCATAATCATTTTCATGAGATGTGGATGTTAGATTGATACGCTTTCCTGGGAAGAAATATGCAATATGCCCTATCTCATGGCAATAGAAACACCGAACACCGATCTTGTGTGACCTCCCAACCGGGTGTTTTTGGAACTAAACCCTACGACCCATAAGTTATTACATACCCTATAAGAGTTTTTTAAACCATGTCCCAATAACATGAAATCAAAATTAAACTAAACATCTAAACTCCAACCCAGTTTGTTTGATGAATCAGGCAATCTAATCCTGTTATATGCTACATCAGTAACTAGTAACTGAAACCATTGTCAACTCGTTTAAACCTCATATTACTTTGCTTGTTGACCAATTTAAGATCAAAAGTTGTGTAATGACAAAAAACTAACTTAGAACACAAAACACTCAAGAACTATAGAAATCTAAGGCCTAGAATGCTTACAAACGAAATCAAATGCTGATTTAGTGATGTTAGGGCTGCCTTGGACTTCCTTGATTCTTATGCCTCAAGAAACCAAAAACTTAATCATGCATGAAGAGTGGGTGTAGAAAGCAATTGACACTCTAAAATATAAAATTCTATCAAAGTATGAAAGTAATATATTTTATACTCAAATCAATGCATTTTTGTTATTATTAATATAAATGTGTGTACCTAAAATACACCAATCAACTAGCAGGTGAGTTTCATGACCCCCCCCCCCCCCCCTTGTGCATGTTTTATCAAATATTTTGGGAGGAAAACATGTTTTGTACACATATGCACATGAGCACGATTTTGGTGCTAATTATTTGAGTTGTACATGTAACACATGCGGAAAATCTCCGCAAGCACAAGTGATCAACCATTTGGCTGGTAAATATTGTTAATAGTACTCTTTGGCCTGATAAACTTAAACCGTGTGTGGTTGGATGTCACACGATAGTATAAATGTAAGGTCCTGCACTGATTTAATAGAAAACACACAGCGGATTATGCACCGTGAAGTTTTTTGCTTATTAAACGTTCTGTGATACTTGGAGACCAATTAAACGACTCATTTATGGACATTACAGTCTTCACTTGTTCATCATTATATTTAATATGACACGTGTTTATAAAGCCACGTGACCATACTCCCGTACAGCGACTTATCTTTAACCGCTTTGCATTCCGTATAAATGACCCATGTAACCTGCAATCACCTCACATCCATATCATTAGATAAGTGTTGGCATCATATGCAAATTAAACTAGTACAGCTTAAACGATTACATCGCATTCTTGCTATGTATACTAATCCATCCGGTTGTATTCCCACGTTTGATCTTCGAGTCCTAATGTCAGACCTTCGAAAGTCCCATAGTAAGATACCTTCACTTCCATTTCCATTCATAATGACAACATGATTAGCATCGTTAGCTTGCATTCGTATAATTGTATATAGTGCATACATATATACATGTTCCATTCATCCACACATACACACATGTATATATGAATCCCAATACATGGCTCTTTAAGTCAAAACCCTGACCCATTTGAATATCTCTAAAGAGAAAGCTGGCTATTAAAGTCAAAGCCCAAAACATTTAAATCTCTCTAAAGAGTCGGCTGGCTCTTTAAGTCAAAACCCTAACTCAGCTGAATGTCTCTAGTGAGACGACTAGCTCTTTAAGTCAAAACCCTGACTCATTTGAATATCTCTAAAGAGTTGGCTGCCCTGACTCATTTGAATATCTCTAAAGAGTAGCCTGGCTCTTAAGTCAAAACCTTGACTCATCATATGAGCTACCCCAATACTGGTCGACGCCATTTGGCCCTCGACTTCCCATTTTTCCCGCCATTTGGATTCAAGCATGGTTATACTACAGTTGATCCATTACTACATTCCATACCTTGATTCCATATTATGTACTCCTCCTTCCATGATTCCCATACATCTTGCATAACTTTATATATATTTATTCATTAACATACATGGAGTTAAAGTCGGGAATCACTTACCGCGAGACCGCCATGTTCACGTTCGCTTCCTTGCCTCCTTTAGACACTTAAGCTTTCCATGCTTCCGTGACATGATCACTATTCTTTCACGCATCATGGTTACCACATTATTATCCTACACATCAAAAACAACATTTGTTTCCAACTCCTAACTTACATAAACTTTTATTCGTCAAGTTTTAAGAAAAGTCATAAATTAGCAATCACATCATTCCAAATCCACATAATTCAACATATCCTCATGTATAACACATAATGATCTAGCATGCATCACATGATTTCCCTGTTAGAAAGCCTAACCATATCATTCCCACATTTGTTCACTTTTCACATCTTTCAATTTTGTTACATTATCAATTTTACCCATTCTATTGGATACTTTTCTCTGTTCGAAACTTCTAAAAAAATACAAAGTTTCTCTGGTTCCGCTGATGCTTATAAGGATAAAATCAGGGGGCGCCAAGTCCCCCTGTGGCCTTAAGGAAGCTCCGCCACTGGTTTTTAGTGTGGGGTGCAGATACATCAGAGCCATATCTAGTTACTTACCTGCTTGATCTTTACATAACGCACCGCATAAATCACTCAATTGGTAAATTACACAAAAAATTTCAAAAATCTTTGAGTCTACTTAAACATAAATAGGAATTGAAATTTTGGAAACATGACAAGTAGAAAAAAACTAACATTATGCATAATTGAATAGTTTACCTATCCCATCCACTACATGTGAGTATCTTAAGACTATTTTAGCATACCTATCTACATACTTATTCACATGCTCATTCATTTAAATAAAGAGTTACGTTCACCCACATTGTTTCGTAATTAGAAAAATTGTGTGACTTATACATTTTAGGACCACAAAGTAGTAATTGCATGAAAATGATTAAAGCAACTAGGAGCTTCTCCCCAAAAATAAAACAGACCTTTAGAAAAACCAACTTGAGCCTTAAACTTTCCTTTCAATCCCCATCTAAACTATCATGAATTATTGGGCAATGGTCAAAACTCTTGAGGAATCCTAATCCAATGGAGCAAATGACACGTCACAGTATATCATAAACCTTCGGCACCATTTCACTTAGAAACAAGTAATTAAAGCATAAAAAGTTTACGGGTAGAAATGAGAAGCACTCGAGGAGAAAGAAGGCAGAAGGTACCACCAAAGAAAAGTAACTTATGGCTTTTTTTAAAAATTAAAAGTGCATATATAGCAAAGTTTTTGGCAACCATAAAAATAAAGAAGCATAATAAGTCCAAAACAATAATTGCTCTACTCTAGACGAGTACTTTAGGCAATAAGTTAGCTGAATGATTCACTGAGAAAAATATTAATAAAAGTTCGTTTTTTACCGGGGAGACCTAAAAGTGGATTTTGCCATCTCTCATGTCTCTTGTTTGTCTTTCTCACCTTCTTTTTAGCTCACGATGCATCCACTCAATCTACATTTGCTTTCTAGTATTAACTTTGCAAAGCCCGAAATGTCACCCGAACTTTGAGAACTGGTTTTACTAAAAACATTTCACGTGAGAATATGGTAGCACAAGGAAGAATAAAATGCCACCCTCTTGCGGCTTGCCAAAAGTGTCGCCAAAAGAAGAGGCAAAAGATACGTCAAATGCGAAAGTTGGTCACTTGAAGGAAACAATTTGAGTATACACACCTAATCAAAATGGGTGCTATTAGGTTCCAATCTGAACGGTCCACACGAAAGGGAAACAATGTGTAATACACAATGAAGGAAGAATTAGTGATGTTTCGAGACAAGTTTGGAAAAGAATTTACAAAAGTGTACGTCTTTAGAAGAGTCATCTTGTTGGAACTACTATTAAAATATCACAAGAAACTCTTAACCCGCCTTGCCCGATGATTCACTTTAGTTCTCCCAAAAAAGATACTTTCCCTTTTTAACCCTCTTAAGTCCTTTTGATTCATACAGTTTCCTTATTTATTAGGTTGAGATTGATTTGCATACAAACCTATGATTTAGGAATGTGTCGGGTTGAACTCGAGTGACCACTTAAACTCACATTACACATGAACATAAACTAAAGAGAGTTGAGTGATCATTGTGAGAAGTACAATTTTATGCATAATCGGAGTTCTAGTAGGCATCTTATGTTTATCTATCTTTCCATGTATACACACACACACTAAAGTAGCTCATTGATTTACCATCTTTTATTAACATTTGGTTTTGATTAATGCATGGCAATTTCCTTGAAGACAAACAAGATTTAAGTGTGGGGTTTATGATGTGTCATAAATTATACATGTTTTATATGAATATTTACCCCCATATATTTTAGGCGTTTTTAGCAGGAAACACTACCTAAATCGTTACTTTTTTATTTTTGTAGGATTTGATGTTCGAAAGCTAAAAAGACTGAAAAGCAACGAAAAACGAACAAAAAAATACAAGATTTCCTCAAGTGCATGGTTGTTTCGCCTCAAGACTGTTTCTTGGAAAAGCAAACAACTTGCTGAGCATGTCAAAAAGGTCACACACAACCATGTACATCATGGTCACGCACAACCATGTACATCATGGGGCATGTTGAGACACCTGTCCTATGCACGGTCATGCATAGGTAGTCACGCCCATGCATGTACCTTCACAGTGACAAAAGGGACAACCTCTCGAAGAATCTATGACAAAAAGGACTTGCACGCCCGTGCGCACTATCGTGCAAGACCGTGCACACCTGGTTCCAATAACACTATAAATAGAGGCCTCCCTAATCATTTCTAATATGCATTTTTGCCTTTTATGCCTCTTTAGGCCCTAGAGTGCCAAGTGTCTGTCTAGAGACTTGTTCTAGACATCAATGGGACCCTTTTAAGGGACATATCTCCGTTGAATATGTGGATGATCAATGGGACCCTTTTGAGAGACATTCTTCCTAAGCCTCACTGCTTGGAAGATGAGAGGTCGATCCTTAGGGAAGATATTCAGGCCAAGTGAAACCTCTCCAAAGATAAAATTCCAACATTATATCTTTGATCTCCTACTTAAATAATAAGGAATCGTTGTCACTAAAAATCTGTAATACATGAGAGAGAGTTGAGAGACGTACTTTATATAGACTTACACTTGAGCTTGATCATCGTGGAAGATTGGTGGCCGTCATGGGTAAAAGTGTTAAGATCTCATATGGTTGTAATCTCTATGTCTTCTCAAACTTTTGGATTAGTAAACTTATTTAATCTAGTATTTTATTGTATCAAGTGTATTTATCTTTTACTAATTCTTGGTTTGTCATATTTGTTACAAGATCATTTGGCTCCTTTAAAATAAATTAACTCAACAAACTCAATTTTATTAAAATAATCTAATCTAAATTAACTTGAGCGGGTGTGTGTATAGCTTTTGGTACCCTTAATCAGATCTGGTGTAAGCTTCTAGTATTGAACCAGATCTTACTAGGGGTTTTCTAGTATTAAACTAGATTTCAATGACAAGCTTCTTGTATCCTACCAGATCTTGGGGTAATAAAAGGCTTCTGATATTACATCAAGATTCTATTGGGGTGAAAGTTAAGAAATGTTTATTAATGGGGGTTGGATAATAGGACAAAGTAATGAAACTGACGAGATTGTTACTAAGTACTTATATATCTGTTGGACCAGAAAAGGGACCACCATTATAGAGATGCGCGAGTTAACCAGATCAAAGGAAGATCTTTTTTGTTTATTTGGAACTTAATTAATTTTGAAGTTAGTCGCCTCGATAATTAATAGACTCTAACTGGAATCTCGAATATAAGCTTGGAATAACACAAAATAAGTTATAAAAAGATAAGAAAACCAATGTAGGACATGGGTCATGATTATAATAAATATTATATAAATAAATATAAAATAGTAAAGATACTCTCTTTACATATTAGAGAAATTGTAGTAACATACCGTGTACAAATCCTAATGAAGATAACTTATAATACAACAAGTGTAATCAAATTGGTTCAAACTATAATCTTCAACAAGAGCTTTAACTGCGTCTTGTTGTATGGTCTGTTGTGTTGTTTTCAAGGAACTCTTACTCTTGAACCACATCTTCTTGTATGATCCGTTGTGTAGGTTTCAACAAGGTCTTGAACTGCGTCTTCTTGTACAATAATTTGCTACAAAGAAAAGAAACAAGTGTTGACGGTTGTGACTGAGGCACGTGTTCAACACGTTTCCTTATAATAGATTTCACGCCTCTACTAAAGACAACGCGTCTGTCTCCTAGGATACAACTGCCAAAGCAGTCTATACAGCCGGAAATGGTCACGCGCTCGAGGTTACAACGGATAAAATAATAGTGTTAGAACTTGATGGAAAAATAATGATACGAAGGTGATGAAATCAAGTAGAGAAAACTTATCCCTCTATGTACCCAACACATGGGTCTTCAAGTATTTCTTCTTTTCCAAGAACTCTCCATGCAATCATATATTTTTCTTGTATTTTTCTAGCCTTCTTTTCCCCAAATGAAGCACATACCCTACTATTTTTACAAGAGTTAAGGATGGTGAAAAGTCTCACTTAATTAGAGACTTAATATGAGACATAACGAGTCAAATTAAAAGACATAAAAACTCTACTCAAGTTTAGTCTTTAATTCACCATATGAATAGTTTATTAATAATTATAATTTCATTAAATTATAATTAACTAAATATCCATTCACCAATATTTTCAACAACCAAGAAGGCCTTAAAACCTCTTTGTTGTGGCATATCGTTTACTAGTCGAGAGACTAGGATAGTCGAATGAAGAGCCTATAAAGCCGGCAACTTCAAACTTATAAAAGATAAATTAGAAGATTTAAATACTTATCCACACTAGTAAAATTAACTATACTAAATAAGTAAGACTTGTCCAATAGTCCATCTATTACTATTTAGTTTATTAATCTATCTATAAATAAAATTGGTCAAAATAATAATGGAAGGTTGAGTAGAGGAAGCGTATCCTTGGAGGATACTTGGTTTTTTATCTAAACTATACTATACACAATGGACACACTGCTTGTTGTGTGTATTTAGTCTAAACAAAGATCTTTTTTATAAATTTAGCATGATATAGTCATGTTTTAAAGTTATTAACCACTACCTAAACACACATTATGAACACAGACCAAGGAAAATGTACTATTGATCTTGTATTCTGTTTTGGAGAATCACATATAAGATGGTGCACACAAAAGCAACAAACAGTGGCCCCTTCATCATGTGAACCTGAACTCATGGCCGAAACATGCTAAGCACTATGGTAGAAAAGGTTGCTTAGGGTGGACAACAGTTCTTCTATAGAAATCAGGAAGAAGCCAATCTTCGTTTGAGGAGCAACCATATAGACACACACTATCACTTCTTTAGGGAATGCTTGGAGAACGAGCACGCCAGTGGTGAACTGCAAAGGCCAAACATATTAACAATTATATTATGTTTACTTTGTATTTAGAACTTACGTAAATATGTAGGGATGTATTGTATCAAACGTAGAACTTGATAACCAAAAAATAGGGGTGTCAATCTATTTGTGGTATGGGATCTGCCAGGATCGGCGCCAAGCAAGGGACATGATGTTTCATCATGTTGTTCCTGTATGTACGTATATATAGGTTTTAGGGATTTCCAGTTGTAATCATACATTTGTGCAATTCAGTTGAAGTTCTGATAAATTCTATTATTGTTTCATTCAAGTTGTAATCATACAATTATGCAATTCAATTCATAGTTTGGGCCATCACACTTGAACAGTTGAACATAACTAATGATTACCTTCAATGAAGAATCAAAGATGAAGAACGTGTAGCTCGATGAATCAATGATTTATTCATTTGATTTATACCATTTCATCCTTCCGATTTGATTCCGCTTCGACCCAACTTTACATTCTGCTTCATTGTTTCTCCTCACTTTCCCCTAAATTGAAGTATCAATTGCCGATTAAGCAAGGACACTAACAAATTAAACCCTTAATTGAAAAGTGAAGTTAAAAAGTGGGAAGGTAGCAATCTAAACATATACTCAAGCAAATTGATGATAATTGTTGTAACTGAATTTGGAAGATCATGAAAACAGGAGAAAAAAAGGAGGGAGCTAAACCTGCATAAGAAGTTAATTTACCCGCAATTTTTGATGAGTTTGAAAGGTCTGGATAAATTTAAAAAACAAGTAAATTTGCTGCGTCAGTCATATAGAGTAATCGGGGAGTAACTCAACATTAAAGTAGACGGATTAACAAGAGAGAATCTACGAGAGATTCTGTAAGATGAAAATTATCTCATTTGTTTGAACCAAAAGCTTCTTATTGAAATATCACAATAGTGTAAGTACTAAAATGATTAGACGGCTGAAATCAAATAATAAAATATCACAGTAGTGTAAGTACTAAAATAATTAGATGGCTGAAATCAAGATATGTAATTTTGCCTTGACTTATTCAAAAAAACTCTATGAATCATATTATAATATATGCTGACTACAATTAACATTTGGCAGGTACGAAGATATACAAATTCAAAATATAAGGAATCGTTTTGGATTTAAAATCGTCACTTGTATCACAATAAAGGCATCATCGTCTGAATTCGAGACTTTTGTTTAGCCATGTCCTAGTTTTGTAAACCAAATGACAAATAAATAAACTAAGAATAAATACCATCCCCGTTTATAACTATAAAATTGCTTCAGGGGTGTTATCTTCTGGAATCACACAAATTTGATCCGGAATTCACAGGTTTAGGCATACACTAAATGGGTTCAGGTTAGTTTCTTGTCAAACCGTTTTTTGTTTAAGTGGATCATGTTTGGTTCGACCTCGGGTTTGGGAGTAGTTTTACCATTATATAGTATATGTGGTTTCTCCAATTACATGAACTTATGTTTGTTGTAAATTTGCAACTTTAGAGTATTAATATGTTTTAAGTAAACTCTCACAGGTGCATGATAACAGCGATTATAGATATCTCTATCCACATTGTGGTTTACTCGGTTTGGGTAGGATATAAGGAATCGAGTTGGATAAGTTCTGTTTTTTGGATAATAGTACTTGTATGTTTTAGTAGGTAAGCATTATTAATCAATATTAAAATAATATTTTTAAAGGCAAATTTCATTCCACACAAACAAACTAACAAGAAACAACAGCCAAACGTTTACAATATTAAAATGATATAAGTTCCAAACATTCATATCGGTTTTCAAGTAATATTACAAATTAATTTAAGATTAATGTTTTATTAATGTTGATTGTTGTTGGCAGCATTGGTCTATGTGTTTACATATTGCGGGAACTTTTCACTCTTTCTCCTGAGCAGCCTCTTTCCTTTATACTTTTCAACAAAACTAACAGGTAAGTCCAATCTTCTATACTCTCTAATCTATCTTATTAAGAACTTGGAGGAAAGTTTTTCAGCATATCACATGTTTTAAAAACAAATATTCTCTAACAAAAATTGAACAAGTTATGCAAATTATTCAATTCGATTTCTTCTCCATTTATTTCTGATCTCCAGCCAACAACTTTTGCCAACTATTCAGTTGCATTGAAATCGATTAATTGTTGTTATTATTATTATTATCTCACATATCCCAAATTACAAAATACAACCAAGGTTTACTCATTCAACCAATGTGAATTTTTAACCACTCCGAGTTGAGAGAACTTTCAAAACTCTTATTGAACAGACTTTTAAAAAATTAGATCGTGGATTTAATCTTAGCTAGAACTAGTAAAAAATTGTGTGTGAAGTTACATACATATATGTAAAAGTTTATACCTACGTAATTTTTTTACTTATAAAAAAATTGTTTATACCTACGTAAAAGTTAGGGTTCATGCGTTTTGCATACCTGTAATGTAATCGATCTTAACTTGTCTGAATTTCACGATTAGTTTTTTTTACCTTTTACAAGTTCTAGTTAAGATTAAATCCAAGATCTGAAAAAAAAAATCATTAAAAAAAACTTAGTTTGAATAGAAGTTCTCCAAGAATGTTTAACACGTTATTATGTACATATGTGTTACCCATAAAAACGCATTTTGGTACAACTACGTTACACAAAATCCCTTCAGCGCTTTTTATATTTTGTAACGTGATTATATATAAATGTTACCTTAAAAATAAAAAAAAAAGTTGTTATATAGGATTTTCTCAAGGAAAATTACCATTCTAGCAAAAAATTTGGTCAACTTATCATTTTAGCACCTTATGAGTCTTTGAAGAGCTCTTCCCAGATCTGATGCGTCCGCCAATCCCCATATGACACGTGTTGATTTTTTTGTGATGCATTTGGCTCCGCCTCTTCCCTTTCGGCTGATGCGTCGGCTCAAACCCATAAACAAAAATTGTTATGCGTCTGCTTATGCGTTTGGCTCCGAAAACCTACACAAAGAACAAACAGTTGCCGTACTCGTACCTTCACCACCATCAGACGACGCCATATCATGTTGCCGTTGCGGTGGCGGTAAAACCCTACCATCAGCAAACAACGTTCCACCGTTACTCCGATGATCATCCGCCACCACTGGCATATTCATCACCGATTCACCGCCAAATAACTCCTCTTCACCAAACCGCCGTTCAACCTCCAGAAACTCACCGAGCGACGACGGTTTTAGATCCTCGCCGCTGCACAGCCACCACCACCGCCTCCGCCGTAACCGCTTCCACCGCTGTTCGGAGACCAGATCCACCGCATTGTTCCTGTTCCGTCGTCTCCTGTCGATGTTGCTCGGAGCAGATCCGAGTGTGACGGTTGGCGTGCCGTCGCGGCGCTGCGACGGGACGCGGAACATGGTGGCGACGCCCATGAGAGTGCCTAGGGTTGTGCTCCGGTCGTGGAAGAAGGAGCCGGTGGACTCAGTGTCGAGATCGGAAGATGAGATTGGGGAGATTGTTGGTGAGGAGAGTGGCGGAAGCAATTCTATATCTGGATCTAGCATTTTTACTTCATCTTGCAATTTTTAAGTGGACACAAGTTGTTCCACTTGTAAGATGGTCATAGAATCATGCAATATTTGATTATGCAAACACATCATGTGACTCGAGTGACTCGAGTGACTCGAGATCTGTGAAAGGCTCTCAAAGACTCATGAGATGGCTAAAATGGTAATTTTCCCATTTTCTCATCTCAACATAGTTTCCTAATTATCCTACACATATTGGATGGTGACATGATGATAATTCATAATTGGCATCCCATGTGTCTCTACGTTCTAAATAAAGACTCCATCCATATAATATTATTGTAGCTGTTATATATTAACGACGATCGTGTTTCGGTTCCCGTTACGGATATACGCGCCTAACGGTTTGGGTTCGACTAGTTTGTAAAAAACTATATATTTTAACGACGATCGTGTTTCGGCTCCCGTTACGGATATACGCGCCTAACGGTTCGGGTTCGACTAGTTTGTAAAAAAATATATATTTTAACGACGATCGTGTTTCGGCTCGCATTACGGATATACGCGCCTAACGGTTCGGGTTCGGCTAGCGTTATTATTTACTAACTTGTTTTCTTTTGTGCAGATACCTTCACAAGATGATATCCACTTCCATCGGAACAAGAGCCGGGAGAGGTGTACGAGCGGTGACCTGTTTTCTTGTACTGCCTCATGTACAAGAGGCCCTGCGCTCTAGCACACGGGTTAGCGCAGTACTTCGCCTCCTCGCATCATCGACAGGAGCGCGGGGTATTATCCGGCGGCGCCTACGTCACGGTGTTGGCCCTTTCGCTTGGCTATCACCCGGAGACTGACCCGCGTGTGGGCCAGGCGATATAGCCGAAGCGGATGGGGATGAGCACGATATCGGGAATGCATTTCACCAAAAGGTTCCCAGTCTGTAGGCGGTTTAAGGGCCCAAACAACGAGATTTTCGAGCCGGCACAGTTCGAGCTGAAATATCCCCCGCACGATCCGGAGGTGCCGCAGCATGAGCCGGTTGTGATTATTCCAGAGCTACCACATCCGCGTGGACCACCCGGGGCACCTCAGTTCCCACGACATGTTGGGCCCGGTCCTGCCCCCTCATACGCGGAGTTTTAGTGGCTACGTCTCGACGTTGACCGACTGAACTATGTGACGGAGTAGGTGGTTGAGGAGCTGCAGGAGCGCCGACAGCGTGACGGGTTAGCTCCACGTCACTTCGTTCCGGCTGCGGAATGGCATCAGGAGCAGCAGCAGGACCCGCTACCGTAGTTATATATCTTTTGTTATGCGCTGTATATATCAAACTTATGTTATATATAGTATTATATCTTTTGTTATGTATGTACAAACTTTTGCTATATATATCAAAATATTTAACGCTATAATTTTTTAACATTATATTATTCGAACCGCACGGTGTAATATTCAAACGGTATTATATATTCGAACCGTACACGAGTATCTAAAAATAATTAACGGTATAAATATTTAAACGTTTATAGTATTTAAAAATAATTAATGGCACTAGACTTTGTATAATATTTTATTTTAAAACCTCGATAACGATATTATATATTTGAACCGTATACACTTTTTTCAAAAAAAAAAAATTTAACGTTATACGCCTTCCGATGGCATCGACTAAATAATAAAAAACATTATATATTTTAAATTAGTTAACGTTTTAACCGATTGAGAATTTATAACACAAATAAGCGAAAAAAAATATCTGAAGTATATATACGCTGCGTATAGATCTATACGCAGCGTATATAAACTTGGTGGAAAAACTGATGCTTCAACCCCACCTAGATGACCCCAAAAACTCTGATGGTTTGTATACGCAGCGTATATAAACCCCGGTTTTCTGCGCAATGATTGGTGGTAAGGCTCCGAAACTCATGCAAACTATATGCAGCGTATAGATCTATATGCAGGCTTATAGATCTATACGCAGCGTAGGTAAAGGTAGGGTTTGTTAGGGTTTGGTGTGTAAATTGGCAACATGATGTGCAAATAGGCACACCCTTCCCATATTGTAGGAGTATTTATCGTTCACGTTCATTAGCTTTAGTGCTATATATGTATTTTCTATTTGATGAATGAAAGTGTGAGTTCATAATTTATTTTCACCAGTGCATATTTCTGATTCCAAACTTCATTCTTTCTGTGATTCTTTTGTAACCAAGTGAGGGGCCTGAACCAACAGGGCGGGCCTTGTCATCAACGTCGTCTGTGTTCGTAGGGCGTGGGTGCCTTTTCGCCAATTAGTTTACCCGGGTGGCTGGTCTTGTATAGTATTCGTTGGCTGTTAAAAAAATATAGGAATTTACCTTCTTTAAATTACTACAAACTTGTATATATAGGATCTCTTGAATCATTTGTATATGCAAGAAAACACTTTCAATTCCCTCATTCTCTATTTCAAAGTTGGTATTAGAGCTAAGGGTCGATTTTTAAAAAAAATTCTGGCCAAAAAAACAAACAAAACAAAAACCCAAATTTCTCAATTGTCAAAACCAAACTAAAAAATTCTGGAAATGCGATTAAGATCGTGTTGGTGATTTGCCAGGATTTGAATTAGCATCCTAATCGTGTTTGTTTTACGGTGTTTATACATTATAGTGATGATTCTCTCAAGCCAGTCAAGGTATGTAATCGATATACCATATGCTTGTGAGACGTGTTTTTTATTGTTCAGCAATTGGATAACTAGAAATGTTGTTCGACAACGTCTTTTTTTAATTTCATTGTGTTTTTTGGTAAAACTTGATATAAAACCCCAACAATGAACTTATATGCCAAGTTGTGTATTTATAACTCTGTAGAAGTAATAAATTTCCTTCTAGCACTGACACACAACTTCTTTCTCAATGCAACGCCTACATCTATGTTAAGTTGCACCAACTCAGTGATTAACCCTCTATTACTAGTACTTGCCATCAATAGCAATTTACTCTTTAATCTTCATCAATGGTAAGATATTATCAAGAGTAATTTCCAACAACTATTTCTTGATCTTTAGTGGCAATTCAATAGTAACCTCCTATATATTAGTCAATACATTTAGAACAAGTGGTATATATATATATATATATATATATATATATATGTATATATATATATATATATGTATATATATATATAGGGGATGGATTATGAGAAAACCAAAAAACTAACTAAAATAACCAAAAAAATATATCAATTTTTTTGTTTTGATTTTTTTAATAAAAAATCGCTATATATATTATATAAAAAAGTTTTTCAAAAAAATAAAAAAGCATATAATGCACATGTGCAACATATACATATAATGCACATGTGTAGTACACATATAGTGTACATGTGCAGTACAAGTTTTTTTTTTTTGAAAAAAAAAGTTTTGTTATACATAAAAAGCAACTATTTTTTATAAAAAAAATGTAAAAAATTATGTTTTTTTTTATTTTTTTTGGCTTTTTTAGTTGGTTTTTTCACATTTAAGTAGTTTTCTCATGATACTCTCCATATATATATATATATATATATATATATATATATATAAGGGAAACAAACAAGAACATGACCTGGGCGTCTTAAAAATTTAGTTGGAAATGTATTATAAAGTTTTATAAATATATCATATTGTATTCACATATTATCACAATCAATAATACAATCATTACCAAGTTTTAACTTGGTTTCAGAGCTTAGGGTTCCGCTTTCCTTTTCTGCCACCACCATCACAAAACACAACAACCCTCTTTTTTTCCTGCCACCACCATCACAAAACACAACAACCCATCTTCTTTTTTATTCTTTTTCGCACAACACAACAGTCTTTGTTCTCCTTTCTGGTTGACCTTATAATGGGCTATAAACTGGCAGCCTTCACCAATGCTGAGAAAACTATACAAAACTCCTATAAGTTTGGGTCCAATTTATCTCCTAGAAACTATGGCCATTTGAAGCATATGATCCAGCATTTTCTTGCTACGCACAACCTATTCGGGTATGTTGACGGGATCATCCCTTATCCACCTTCAACCATATCTTCTCTAGGCACTTCTGGAAAAGATGATGCTCATCTGAACTGGTTATGTAGTGATGCACATGTTCGCATGTTAATTCTATCTACCCTCTCGGAGCAGTCGTTTCAACACGTTCAGGGTACCACCTCGGGTGAACTTTAGCTTGGCCTTGAACAAGCCTATGCCCCCACATACATCATCCAAATAGTTCACCTTAAAAACACAATTGCTGAAAATATAGATGAAAGGCTATGAATCATCTGCAGGGCACAGGAGTATGCAAATGCTCTTTCAAATATTGGACAACCTATGCCCGAAAAAGCCTTGGTTATGCTAGTTGTTGCAGGTTTTCGTGATGAATACAACAAAGTCTCCTTGCCATGCAATTCACAACTGTCTTCTCTTAACTTCCTAGTCTCCTTGCAGACCATGAATTTCTAATCCACAAACCAGGTGATCATACTTCGCCTATTCAGGTCTTTATAGCCACAACAACTATTAATCCTTGTACGGTTCAGAATGACACAGTGGCAGCCATTCAGCAGCTTGTTACCTATCTTGGTTTTCAATTACAATCATCCTCAGTTTCATCCAAAGTCACTACACCTAAGCCTCTTATACAAACATGACTGGGCAGTCTTCTTACAGCCACGGTCAAGGTACCTGTGGTGGATGTGGTAACCATGGGAACAATAACTACAACAGCAATCAGGGGTTAGTAATCATCAGAACCCAGGTCAGTTTAGTTGGCCTTCTAATCACAATAATATTTATGGAACTTGCAACAAGTGTGCAATTGGACGTTTACCATATATGTTGGGTCATATAAGATCTACTGATGATGAAAGTCAAAACCTAAGGGAACCATCTTCCTTGCCTGATAGAATAAGGTTAAAGTTTAGCTCATTGTACTGGAAGTTCCCTCATTGAAAGCTTCTTAAACAACCAACCTAAACTATTAGAACAAACGGCAAAGTACTGGAAGACAAAGTACACGTAAAGCTTCAAATATTTATACTTTCCATTTTTAAAAAGCTTGTATTCACTTTCTATCTTTAGTAACTTTGTAATCGTACTTCATTCCAATCTTGTAAATCCGCGACATCAATCATAATAGAAAACCATATTTATATCAATCGTATCTTAATTCATGTTTGTGTTATGTGACTTATGTTATATGCAATAAATCGAGACTTTAAACTTCTTTGGAATGTTATTCATACATGTTTATTCATATGCATACTTACATACCTTTAAATCCTAATATATATATATATATATATATATATATATATTATTTATGAAAACGAGATTTTAATTTAAATTTGAAATTTTCCTCCTCCCATCTGCCAACCACTTCATGTATGACCAAACCCTAATACTCACTTATAAATACAAGCCTCCACCACCTTCAAAACACTTTCCACACTCTCAAACTCTCTCAATGCTCCAACCTTTGCAACTTTTAGGCAGAAAATTTCTTGCTCAACAAGTGAGTTTTCAACTCACTTCTTCATCTTTTCTTCGTGTTTTCTTGTTTCTCATTCCTTGGATAACCTCTAGAATTGTTACCCTATATTTACCAAGGTAAACAAAGGTGGAACATCATCATATTTGAGGTCCAAAGTTGGATAGAAATTCTGCATTGATTCAAACTTTTACAAATTTGTTTTTATTTACTTTTCATACTTGAATCTTGTACCTACTTCTTCTTGAACCTACCTAAGGTAATGAGACTTGTTAGGAGTTGATTATTATGGGTTTAAGAGGTGCAAACACCTCTAAACTTTCTGTTTTGTTAGGGTTTTGACAACCCACAAGTGTTGGAACCATCCAAGTTTACCATAGTCCTTATGGCAAGACTTGTGTTTCGATAAAGGTGTGAAACATAGAAGCCTTGGCTATCCAAACCCTTTCCACCACTTCACCTGATGTTTTCATTCATGTTAGTAGTTTTCTAGTCTTAAAGTAACACAACCCCACCGTATCTCCAACATTTTCCATGATGGGTATGAAACACCCGGGTTGTTGCTTACTTGGCTACTTGATGAACATGATAAATGATTGTACTTTACTTTCATTCATGACCAACCGGGTTTACTAACTATGTTAGTAGACTTTGTGCTTTGGTAAATCATATAATGAGGTTTCCATAAAATCTATGACACTCTATGATGGACTATTATATAATCTATAATATATATATAGATATACACATAGCCGAATTTGTGATGTTAATCGGATTATGATTATATGTCACGGACATAGGTTATCGTATCCTTGTTCTTGCTTCCTCGTTAATGATTCTAACGGGCGAGGAGACCTATGAAATCACATGAAACTTAGTGTCATAACGAGTTTTTAGACGTGATATACTTTTTACATACATGTACTTTATTTATACTTAAATGCCGAAATCCATGTTCTTTGTCAAATCCAAATACTCATGCGCCCGCGTTTCCCCCATGTAGGGTAACTTCGGTGTTTCCACCCCCAACAACTTATCAACTCTCAGTTTAACTCGGAAAGCTTGCAAAACCGTGAGTATACTCAATCCCATTTTCCGTTTTATTCACTTTGGGTGCAACATGTACACTTACACAAAAATCACGAATCATGTTAAACTTGTTATATCACACTCTATTCATTTAAAACATGATACTTATATTATTCTTGCTATCACATGCTATATATACTTGTGCCTATATGCTCATTAACTTTGCTAGCCTCCCTTAAAAATTATAGCGCTATAGGATTAACGCACTGCCCGTATTCTTGTGGTATTGTTAAGTAAACTGTTTTACGACCTTGTCATTTTAGTGACAATGGTATGCACGATTGCGTTAAACTTTGGTTTGACATATAGTTAACACATGTTAGTATGCTAGTAAAAATGTATGCAAATTACCATGTTAGATATGAGACAATTTTTTTCACTACTATGCTATGTAATAAAACTTGTATGCTCGCCAACTTTTTGTTGATCATATTTTAATACATGTTGCAGGAAACTGGCTGATGATGATGAAGAATGTTACTTAGGGTGGATTTAGATACACACGTAAATATGTATTTGCTTCCGTATTGTTTCATGTTTGTACTTGTTGTATTTGTCCTTTCGAACGATGTATTACCAACTTAGTATCAGTGAAATTTTGAATTATTAAATATGGTCGCAAATAGTGTTATGCAGTCTCTTGCAATCTTGTTTTCGTCTTGCCCCGATGTTTCAGTCATCGGTTGGGGTGTGACAGTACAAATGCTCGATTGATAAAGTAATGGATCAACAAGTCAAAGCTGAAGACCAGAGACAAAGTCCATAAGTCAAAGAAGACCAAAAATACTAGATTCCAAAAGTGCTACTTCCAGCACTTTTGGAATCCTTCCAGCAGTTTTGGACACCCGGTTCTTTTCCTTGTTTTATCAGTAGTTCAATGTAGCAGTGTTTATTTCTAACTGTCCAGCAATTTTGCAAATGGTTGGCAGTTGCATCATTTAATAGCTTGTCTAGGGTCGCTCTCATGATGACGTCACCAGCAGTCTGTCTTCTATATATAGAACAATAACACAATGTAATATGTAGAACTCTTAGAGCTGAAAAGCAGAGGAACTAAGAGAAAGAGAGTGCTCCTGGTGAGAGGGAGAGATTTTGTACCTTGATTATACTTAAATCGTATTGATGAATATATGAAATCATTCAACAATCATTCCCAAATCCAGTTGTGTTTATGAATATGTATTTATTATCATTGTTTGATTAAATTTCTGAATTGATTAAAATGTTTTTTATAAAAGACACACACTAACACACAATCTTAGACCCAACATTATCAATGCCCGAACCGTGACCCATCCCCCATTCGAACAAGACAACCATCTACCAATTATGGCGACTATTGCTCACAAGCGTCTTCTTCATGGCTTACAGACACGGGCTCTAATGAATCATCAACACAGGATATGTCAGGTTTTGACTTTGCTAAGCCTTACTATGGTGATGATCATCAACATGTTTGTAATGGTAAGGCCCTTTCCATTTTAGACATTGGTTCCTCAAAACTCTTCTCATCTAACACAACTTTATACCTAAATAATATCCTTCATGTACCTGATATAAAGAAACGCCTTTTTTGGTACAAAAAATTCTACAGTGATAATCATGTTTATTTTGAATTTCATGAAACTTTTTTTGTTGTGAATGTTACCCACCTCACGGGTCTAAGTGACGACAGACTCTACTCTATCACACTTCCAATGAATCAACCAATTTCAAAAGTTGCATTTTCAACAACTTACTACAACAACCACATGGCATCAACAATTAGGACATCCACACTCTTAGGTATTTCAAACTATGCTTAATAAATATTGTTTACCTATTTCTACAAAGACCTTTGATTTTCATTATGATTCTTGTATAGTTGGAAATTCTTCCAAACTTAATTTATTGTCTTCTGATTATAAAAGACCCGTGTATTGGAGTTAGTTTATTGTGATGTATGAGGACTAGCCCCCGTGACTTTGTTTGAAGGTCTAACTATTTTCTTTTATGTGTTGATCATTTTCAAAATTTATGTGGTTATTTCCTCTAAAATGAAAATATGATGTGTTTGCAGCCTTTAACAATTCATTATAATGGTTGAACGACAATTCTCTATTAAACTTAAAATAATACATACTGATTGGGGAGGGGAATTCAGTCTTTACACTAATGGCACAATCCCACGTTCCTCAACGTTTTTGGCATTTTGCCTTTGAAACCGCAGTTTACCTAATCAATCTCATGCCCTCACGTACAAACTCCATCGTCTCTTATTTTGAACACTTATTGAACTGTCAACCTAATTGCTTCTGCATCTTCCGGTGTCATTACTTTCCTTAGCTTCGTCCTCGTCCTTATGATCCAGACAAAATGGATTTTAGATCTACTACCTGCATTTTTCTCGAATATAGCATATCTTATCATGGATATCGATGTTTTGACCCATCTTCGAACGCATTTACATTACCCATCTTGTTAAATTCCATGAAAGCGCGTTCCATTCTTGCCTAAGCCTATCGAACCCTCATCCGAAGCTGCCACAAATCCTTAGGTTTCCACTTGCCCCACTGATTCCATCCCTCTATGGCTCTACCAACTGCGGTGGAACCATCAGCTAAAAGACCGTCTCAACTAGCCCACACCTACTCTCTCATTGGTCCACTACAAACCCGACTTCTGCGATTGACCATTACCATCAGCTTACAACTACTCAAACACCCACACCAACTAACCAAACGCCAACTACCAGCTCACATCATGATCCGCCGCTCACCGCAACTGACTAGTCTGAATCTTCAACTTTTTAAATATACAAAAATATCTCTTAAACTTTAGAAAACTTTCTAAAAACTTCTAAATTGATAAAATCAGCTTCAAAACTTTAAAAAACCTTCTAAAAACTTTATAAATTGTCATTTTTTCCGTTTTCAAATTTATTGTAAATTTCTATATTAATTCACATTCAATGTACACGATATAAATCACGTTTCGACATATTTTTTTATTTTTGAAAACTAATCAGGTTCAATATAATACATTTCACGCTTATTTTTGCATACATTTCCGGTTGGTCAACGTTTTGACGTAAACTGTGTTTGGAAACATATCGGGTCAAATATAATACGTTTTCATTCGATGCTATAAATTCGAATTATTGCACGTTTTGGCGCCACTAAGTCTTGATGCAAAGGTAATGGTGGTGTAGTGGTTAGGTGGAACCCTAGATCGGACATGTTGAAACACACGTTTTCATATGGTTAAAGCAACACATAACGTGTTGCAAGCTATAAACAACTAAGGTATCCTCGCCGCACCGCACGGCCTTTGGCAACAATCTAGTGTGTATGTGTGTATATATAGGAGGGTTCAAGCGAAAACACCTTTTATTGTGAGAACCGAGACCGGACAGTAAACTGAACCCGGCCCATGTATTATTATATATATAATTGGAGAAATTGTTAGCTACAGTTAAAACTAAATTGACATGTAGATGACTCACAAACATAATCATATCCAACCATGTAAAGTGTGATGTCATGTAGGTGGTCATTTCATAAATTTATGCATATTTTACATGAAAAAAAATCTAAATCTATGCATATTTTACATGAAAAATCTAAATAAATATTGTTGTAATTTTCATGACTTTTATATTTATTTAACTATTTTTTTTGGTAACGTCCTTATCATATAACTAAAATTAGAATTAAAATGAATAATAAATAGATTTATAAAGTCATATGAGTTTAGTATTATATCGTGTGTATATTTACTAAAAGTCTATAATTAATTGAAAAGTTTGATTTGAAACAATTCATGAGATCTAAATACGATTAGTAAATACAAAATAGTTGTAAGATTTGGGTTCAACCGTATTAACACATCATGAGATCCAACTATAATTAATTATTCAAACAACTTTAGAAGTATATAAAGGGTTGGAAAGAATCGCTTATTGTATCTCTTCAAAGACAATTAAAAAAAAGAAAAAATAGTACGCTAAAACCACATAAAAAAACCCGCCCTGTAATGCGGGAATCAATTCGCGTTTTATTTTAAGAGGCATTAAATGAGAAATGCAGATGCAACTGCTTTCCGGGAAATCCAAGACCACATGGAAGGAGTTGACGTAACTTTCAATTTAATATTATTCGTGTAATCAACGTATAACATAACTAAGAATAAGTATAAACAAACACTCTATTTCATTACACGCAGACACGCGGGAGCAATAATGGCAGCCTCACCGTCGATGCTAGTAGTTTTGAAGACTCTGTTCATCGTATTGACGTGTATAATGGCACCTGCGATTGCTTACACATTAATCATGGATGGTGATTCCTCTTGTTTTGACCCAACCGCATGGTAATTAATTTACAAGCTTAGATTATTATAGATATTAATGTTGTTAGTAATCTTACACTTTTTGTAGCTTTACCGATCACTACAAAATGTTGTGAACCCATGTTTTCTTAAATACAAAATCTAGTTTAAGTTATTATAATTTTTTTGTAAATTGTAAATATTAATAAGTTCTAATAAAAAATTTGTCAAGTTATATCAAAACAGAAGGTAGACGGGCAACAAGCTGCGCCGCCACCCTCTTCTGAATTGCAAACCCTGATGTTCCAAAGACACACAAAAAAAAGTTATTATAGTTTGGATTGAACACAATATAACTGAAAGTTAGCTCATCTGTAAATTGTTCAGGATAAGGCAAAATTCTATTTATTGATTTATGAGTATTTGAATTGTTAATTGCTATTTGAAGTATATATATATATAGATCTACTGCCCTGTAAGGTTATAGACTTTATGCAATCTTTTACTAGATCTGGTTTGGTACTGATAGGCCTTTTTTAAATTAACCTTTTGTTCTATTGTGATGAATCTTCAATTATGTGATATAGAGAATTTGTTGCAGGTGGACAAAAGTGGTAGAGACAGATTTTCTTGCACATCTGCGGGACCCTCAATGCGAGCTTCTCTTGCTGCGCTCTTGCATGGGTATTGCTAAGTTGTTGTTTGGCCTCAGAACGTGCCAACCCACATTTGTTGGGGAGGCTGTTTCGATTTTTGACAAAGGCCTTCGGAGAGCTATCGAGGATATCGTGGTTTGCGGGGGTCCATTTTTTTGGGGATCTTCAATGGAGGCTTGCATCCCTCCTGACCCCTTTTGGGGGTTTGGGTTTATGTTCGGCTGAGGATGTATCCACGTATGCTTTTGTGGCCTCGAGGGCGCAATCTTGGAGTTTACATGACCACATTCTTCGAGACTGTGGTATTGTTGGGTTAGATTCTGATTATGTGTGCGCGTTGGATTGCATGCACATGTCCCTTCCGGATTTTGATCTCGGTGGTTTCTCTAATAAGGACACCGCCCCCCTAAAGCCCAGAATGCTTTGGCGAGTGCCCTATTTAGTAGAACTGACCAGTGTTTGGGAGAGAAGTGTAGTCTATCCCCTCGTCAGAAAGCTGTGTTTGATTGTCTCCGGGCACCTCATTCTCAGGATTTTCTGACAGTTATCCCCATTGAAGGACTAGGCCAACACATGTCAGCAGTGGAATATCGGGCAATTCTTAAGTACCGGCTAATGATCCCTCTGTTTCCGGTTGATGAGCCCTGCCCATTTTGTCGCAAGGCTTGTTTAGATACTTTTGGCGAACATGCGGTCCATTGTAAGGAGTTACCTGGTTTTAAATGACGACATGATTTGGTAAGGGATATTATCTATGATGTTCTAAAGCGGGCAAGGATTTCGGCGAAAAAGGAGGCTCCGGTGAACTTTCTGACGGATCCGCTCGATGGGAGGTCTACTTTTCGGCCAGCTGATATTCTTGTGTTTGGGTGGGCTAGGGGAAAACACGCTTGTGTGGACCTTACAGGAGTGTCCCCTCTTGTTGGACTCATGGATAATGAGTTTGTTGCTGGCCAGGCTGTGTTAAAGGCGGAATCAGGCAAGGTCGCTAAACACGAGAAGGCTTGTTTAGATAATCAACACGTTTTTATCTCATTCGCTTTTGATACATTTGGGTCCCTAGCCCCAGAGGCTGTGGAATTTCTAAACAGGGTCCAACAGGTTGTGAATAGTAATCTTTCAACCTTTAAGGGCCGTTTCGTCTTTAGTAGGATTGGTTTTGCAATTCAAAAGGGGGTTGCGGCGCAGCTTGTTGCCCGTTTACCTGCCACTTGTTTGTAATTTGTTACTTTGGTATTTTAATGAACAAATAACAAAAAAAAATATGATTCTTGTAGTGGTAAGCAAGTTTATTACATTTACAAGGTATAACCCCTAATTACTAAGTACAAAAAGATAAGAGTAAGGCACTGGCTAAATGTAACCCCCTATATGCTTGTCAACCCAACCACCGGCCCCTCGTATCGATATGATATGATTTGAATTGATATGTATGCATGCGCGTATAGATGGGATGGCGAGTACATTCAAACAAAAAATGGAGGGGGATACATTTAGCACAACTCATATGTGGTTTAAAATGCACACAGTTTTTGTATCTCTTTAATCAGTTGAATTCAAATGTGATTGTATGTATACTGGTAATCTTTAGGCTTGGTTTTTCTACAAGGAGTCAAGCTGGATCAAGAGAGTTGTTCTTGTATTTGTAATGCTTTGGTGTGGAAGGTAACCTTCTTTTAGTTTATCAGCAGTGTAACATGTGTTCTATATGTATGATAATCTCGATATTGTAACACATAAAGTTATGTTAACCTTCTCCTTTTCAAGTATACACCATGGTGTTGGCACTTATTTAGGTTGGTCTTATATTCCATGTTTCTTCCCTTTTACAGCGTTGTTACCTGTGGATACATTGCTTTGCAGTTCTTCAAATTGTCACCTGAAGAATCTTTAAAAGACCCAATATATTTTGGTCTGGCTAAACATCAAAACGAGTAAGAATAAAGGACGCTGGAATCCATTATATTTTGTTCCACTCGCTCGGTGAACACATAGATATCATCCCTTGGTGTATGTTATAGTGACTCTCATCCAAACGTGTTAACGTATATATTTCTTAGGGATGCCATGAGACACGCGACACGATCCTCTGTTGTAATTGGAAAAGTAATTGTTACTGCAATGGGCTGCTACATGCTGGGATTAACAATTTATGCATTTACCATTGATGGATTTCCATTCTATTTTGAACTACTCACGCCGTAAACTTCTTTTCTTATTCTTTTTAATTTCTGGGAAAGCCTAAAATAGAATGTTTTCTGTGTGTAATTCGATCCGGCTTAAATAAACCTTCGGAGGTGCATGATAACATCGCTGATTGATGTCTCTATCCACATTGTGGTTTTCTCCGTACGTTTTTATTCGTCAGTTTTTGCTACTTTACTTAGTTACTAACTTTTAATCTTTATCTCCTCAACAAGAATATACAACTATTGATTGATTTGGATAAGTGTTGTTTTTTGGATAGGTGTGGATAGCATATAAGGAATCAAGTTGGATAAGTGCTATCTTTTGGATAATTTTACTCGTATTTTTTAGCGGGTAAGTATCTATAAAAACTATGTCCCAAAGTTATTTCACTCCCATCCTCATGAGACATGAATATTAGTTGCTTTCTAACCTCAAAATTAATGATACATGTTCCAAACATACATATGAATTTTCTACATTAGAAAAATCTATTGTTCCCATTTATAGTGATTTGTTGGTGTTTAATCAATGTTGTTTCTTTATGTTAGAATTGGTATATGCGTATACATAGTGCCGGAATTGTTCTATCTCTCACCTGGAGAGTCTGTTTCCCTTATACTTTTCAACAAAAGGAATAGGCAAGTCCAAAATACAATTTATGTTTTTTTCTTTCATATTCTATGTCTAGCACAGAATCTTAGTTTTTCAATGATGTTGGTTTCGTGTTTTTGCAGAGATATGAGTTCAAATGATCCTCTACTGATGGTGCATTCGGATGTATAAGTGTACTCTGTAACAATGTATTTCCTTTTTTTAAAGGACATGTGACCTAGCTGGATCAAAGTGTATGATTGATTGTTTAATGCATGTAACAGTTAGTATACATAATATTATGTTCTCTGCCTGTGTTTGTATTAGATATGAGACCAACCCTAAGCTATCTCATAGTACTGCAGTCAAAAGGAGCTTTAGTACCTCAAATGCACACCACATGTTGGCCTTTGGTACCCAAAGGATTCCAAACTTGATCTTATTGGTTTTTCAACCATTAATTATTCATGATGAGTGTTTATGAGGAAGTCCATAACCGGAGGTTGTCAATCCGTAGGTAGAAGACTAGTTTCATGGCAATGTAAGAAGCAAACAATAGTCTCAACTTCAGCTGTTGAAGTAGAGTACATAGCAGTTGGATGCATGTTGTGCTCAAGTGTTGTGTATCCATAACCAGTTGCCGACTTATGGAGTTAAATTTAAGGAGAAACCAATCTTGGCAAAATATATATTGGTGAAATTTCTATCATAAAGAATCATGTTACAAACGAAAAATGAGAAGGTAGTGAAATAAGAAGATAATAGGGGAGGAGGTAGTTATTGGTCTGAATTATTTTCTAAATAGATATGGTATATCCTGGTAATAATTTAAAAAATAAAATAAAAGAAAACTTAGCGTCAAATCCATTCTGCGAATCAACCGTGTTACTGTAATGGCGAAGCTTGGGGGGTCGTTTTTTTCCTTAAACCGGGGTATACGAAACGTACATACATAACACTATGCATCGAAAAATTCGAGGGCGGGCGCCGCTCCCCGCCCCTAAATAGCTGCGCCCTACTACCTCAAATGAACAGTTGAGATAAAAATTGCAATATTTCCAAAAAAAATTGAATCAAAACCATAATCTAATTTACCATGCATGTGTAATTAAGTTTTATTGATATTATTCATCAAAAGCTTATATTTTGTTAGATATTTTAGGATAATAGATAACATAGAATTTCGATGGAGCTGAGTGTAAAAGACATAAAACGAGAGAGATTTTCAAATAAGTAACTGAAAATAATTATTGAAAACCAAATCTAATGATCGTGGAGAGAATCAACATTGGTCGTTTCAAATGGCTGGCGTGGGCTCTGTCTAAAGTGACATTTTTTGTGTGGAGATTAGTCTTGGGTGGCATTCCAGTAAAGTCTGCTCTTGCGGTTCGGGGAGTAAACATTGGGGACATGAGGTGTGTGTTGTGTGGATATGCAAATTGCGATGTGGAGCATTTGATTGTTTCTTGTCCTACGGTCAAAGCCATATGGTGGAATGTGTGTACATGGTTGAAGTTGCCATGGATGGGAAGTATTAATAGTGTGCAAGAGCTCATGGAAGTCATTGACAAGTTAAAAGGTTCATCACGATGGAAAAAGGTTGTGTATGTTATTGTATGTTCGACCTTATGGAGAATTTGGAAAACTCGGAATACGGCTATCTTTGAGAAGGCTACTTTTGCCATAAAGAGATTGATGGACGCGGTAAAAGAAGATATTTTTTGTGGCTTATAAATAAATCTCCGTTTGCTAGTCTTGATTAGGAGAGATGGAATGATTTTCTAGCTGGCCCTATTTTTCTAACATATTAATAAATGAAATAGCCGTAGTTTGAAAAAAAAAATCAAGCTTTGGGAGGGGACCGATTACGAAAATAAAATCTATGAATAATAGTCAAACAAAGAAATATGGCATTCATTTTTTTGTTTCTATTTTGTTTTAGCTTTAGTTATAAAGTTGAAAACAAAAGCACTCTTTAGTTGACTTCCTATTGACACCATATAAATTATATAAACTATCAACAAATGAAGACATCAGGTGTTCTATCCAAATATTTTTACCGAAAAACCTTAAAAAAACTAAAAAACAATAGTTTTTGTTAATTTATAACACCAGTAAAAAACACTTACATGTGGTGTAAATGTTGATACTAATGTCAGTAGCTTTTAGCAATAATGTAAAAAGGCTGAAAATGACACTTCGAAAAAAAATTTACAGCTATGTTTGTAACATTTTAATCTACGTATATGCAAAAGTGGAGGCAAAACCAGCACGGTGAGACGGAGTTCTCTAAGTTCTAAGATATATACATGTATACACACACAGAGATATACATAGAGAGAGAGAGAGGGGGGGAGGGAGAGATTCATGTAAAAAGGTTATTTTTCATAAGAAGTGTGAGAAGCCATAGAAACTGACATGTTGATATCATGTTTTGGACTTAGGCATGATGTTTAAGTTGTTTTGGCAAGAAAAACACAAAAACATAACAATTTAAAAAAAAAGCAACGTATTAGGGGCATGAAATTTAAAACACAACTAAAACACACTGCTTAACACTTAAATACAATACTTAATATTTTTGGCATGGTGTTTTAAATTTTAAGCCTTGAATTCATTGCATTATGTCTTAAAATGTTATGTTTGGTATTTTTCTTGCCAAAACAACCCAAAACATTATGCTCAGATCCAACACATGATGCCTAAATGTCAATTCTTATGTATTCTCACTATTCTCACAAAAAATGTCTTTTTTACAAGATCCTAGGACTATATATATACAGGGGAAGTTCATTTGAGAAGACAATATAATTGAGAAAAAAAATAAATAGTATAATCGTAAAACATTAATTAGTTTTTCTCTTATCTCATTTATTATTATCTTTGAAAAACTAATTAGTTATAAACATTATCATCCTCCACACTAAAACTTTTTACCTTCACACATCATAAGTTATCCTACGTATTTTCAAAATTTATACTACACATACTGAAAATTAATGCGGGTATCTATTAAAGAGGAAGAATACAAATTAATGATCTATGTGAATTTACAAAAACATCCTTACAAGAACATTAAATACAAACTTTAATATTAAATAAAACAAAATGAAGTATTCTTGTGGATTGGAATTTCTTCTTATTTCTTTTTATAAAGAATTTCTTCACATCTAAACTCTCCATTATATATATATATAGTGAGAGAGAGTGCGGGGTTCTAGAATGAACGCTAGTGTAGTTGTGAACCGAGTGAACAAATCCTGACTATTGATTTACATCATCAAATCATAAAATACACTAGTGTATTTTTATCATCAAATCTTGACCATTGATTTACACTTGTGTATTGATAATTAAGGGCTAGAATTAGTTTACTAGTATTCACAATCAAGGGGGTTGTTCACAAATGAACTTAACACTATATATATATATATATATATATATATATATATATATATATATATGGTAAGGTTCATGCGAGAAGCACCTTTATTGCAAAATAAAATCTAAAAAAAATCAAAAAAACACTCAATTTTTTTTAAATATATTTTTTTTAAAAAATCGCTACATTTCGTTTCCAATAAAAATGGTTTTTTTTCAAGTAACAGTTATCAGTGCACATGTGCATATATATCATAACTTCGACAAATTCCGTAATACATTATCAGTAGTAAACAATTGCACTTTAATTTACAACACCATCCGTAATACACTACTTTTTACATTACCAATATTCAAAATACACATGTGCATCATTATGTATAACCATTATATTATATGTTTTGGTATAAAAAGTTTGTGATTTTGAATGATGAAGTAGGCTCATATACATGTTTTTTGGTAAGTTATATCTAGTGGTTGATGGTTTGGTTATAGTTCCCACTTTATGATCTAATATGTTGATTGGATGGTATAAATGGTGTTGATATACGTGTAATAAAGTGAAAATATTGGTATTGGTATTGTATTATAGATGGTAGGAGGTAATGGTATTGTATTATGGATGGTAGGAGGTAATGGAAGTGTATTATGGATGGTATAATAGATGAAAGAGAAAGTGTATTCAAAGTAGTGTACCAAAACACCTCATTTCATGTTGATACATATAGATGCACATGTGCATTTCTAATATCCGTAACGTGAAAAGTAGTGTATTACACATGGTAGTGTAAATGAAATTACAATTGTCTAATATTTGTAACGAATTACGGAATGTGTCAAAGAAATGATGCATATGCACATGTGTATGTAGTGTATTATGGATGGAATGATAAATGAAATAGAAAATATATTCAAAGTAGTGTACCAAAACACCTTATTTCATGTTGATACATATAGATGCACATGTGCATTTCTAATATTGGTAACGTAAAAAGTAGTGTATTACACGTGGTAGTGTAAATCAAATTACAATTGTCCAATGTTTGTAATGTATTACGGAATTTGTCAAAGAAATGATAAAAATGCACATGTGAATGGATAACTGTTAGTCTAATTTTTTTATTTTTTGAATTTTTTTATTGTTGACGAAATGTAACGAATTTTTCAAAAAATAATATTAATTTTTTTTGGGTTTTTTAGATTTTTTTAGGTATTTTTGGATAGTTCTCACAATAAAGGGTGGTTCCTAACGGATCCTTTTCCTCTATATATATATATATAGGAAAAGGATCCGTTAGGAACCACCCTTTATTGCGAGAACCATCCAAAAATACCTAAAAAAATCTAAAAATCCAAATATATATATATATATATATAATGGGATACAATAAAAAGTCCTTAATGAATACAAATTTTGCAGAAATGATACCTCGTGACCGAGGTGGAAGACCTTCCTCTCATAGAGGAAGAGGAAATTCAAGAATTATCTCTCAAAGAGGTAAAAAGACACTAGTAGCAGCAAATATTGCTTCTACTGAAGGATCTACATCTGGATCCCAATATATATATATATATATATATATATATATATATATATATATATACGGATTTTATCACCCCCAATTATCGGCCTTTGGCCCTTGCCACCCCCAACTAACACTTTGACACTCGGCACCCCCAACTTGACTTTTTGTTTGTACTGGCACCAGTCAGTTAAATCTCCACTAACTGGGTTTGTTTCTTATCCTACGTGGCACAGACTTGCTGAGATGGACATGATTACGTGGTGAATGACGTGTCACTAACCTTAATTAGTCATCACCAAATTGTTTTTAACCAACTTTTGTTAAAAAAACACAGAAAAATCAAATCTTTAAACACACCCAATTGTTCCTCACTCTAGGGAAACAATATAATCAAATTCAACACAAAATCAACAATCAAACAATGTCAATAACAACCTGAGCAACAAAAGCAACAATCAACATTGATCCAAGAGGAAGCGCAAGCGACTGTGGGGTGATTTTCAACGGTTGAGTTTGAATCGGAGGTTGTTGTGTTGACGGTGGATACGACGTCAGCAAAATTTCAACAACCATCATAGTGCCTTCGCTGTCCTCCTCGTCGTCGCCGTAGACGGTGGATCTGACGTCAGAAACAAACTTTCAACAACCACGATGGATATGACGTTAGAAACGGTAATCGTCTTCGTTGTCCTCCTCGTCGTCACCGTAGATGGTGGTGATGTGAGTCGATTTCAACAACCACCCCTAGATTCGCCGCCACACGATTTTCTGACGACGGGATGCAGTCGATTTCAACAAAATTTCAACAACAACAGTAGATCTGAGTCGATTTTGACAAATCTGACTCGTTTCCTACTCTTGAGCAGTGGTTGTTGTAGATGATGGGGTGGCGGTTGTTGTAGATGATGAAAGGGCGGCGGTGGCAGTGGAGGCTGATGTTGGCGGTTGTAGCAAGGTGGTGGCAATGGAGGTTGAGAGTGGCGGTGGTGAAGAGAGAAAGGGGTGGGTCGACCGATGGTGGCTGTGGTAGCAAGGTGGTGGCAATGGAGAAAGGGGTGGTGTGCAGTGGGAGGTATCTTTGTAAGAAATAGCAGCTATTACTTTATATGGACATAATGAGACACGTTTTCGCCACATAATCCAGTCCACGTACTCAAGTTTGTGCCACGTAGGATAAGAAACAAACCTAGTTAGTGGAGATTTAACTGACTAAACAAAAAGTCAAGTTGGGGATGCCGGGTGTCAAAGTGTTAGTTGCCAAAGGCCGATAGTTGGGGGTAATAAAATCCATTTACCCATATATATATAAGAGAGTTTAAAATACAATACCTCCTTATCGTATGATACGTACACAAGCATCTCAACCGCACATCTGAATAAATCTAGGCCTTCAATTGAAAGCACTGGCACAATAGCAATTAACTTTACATAATTATGCACGTTGTAATACATAATTATGCACGTTACTTTCATAATTATGCATACGTTGGGTTAAACCCTAATTATGCACATTATTTGCATAATTACGCACGTTATATTGGTGGTTGTGCACCTTCGCATGTTAAAGGGATCTTGTACTTTAACTAGCCAATACAAAGTCGATTTTTCCTAAAAAGTGTACAAAACCCACAAATACCAGAGTGAATATTACTAAAACACTATATTAGAACCCTAAAAGTCCATAAAAACTTCAAACACACCATCGTAGAACTGTGAATATAAAACACAACATGATAAACAACATAAAACACACTAATGTTAATCATTCGATAATCAAAGCCTTATCATCCAAAACACAAAACAAAAACCACAAATATTGTGTTTTAATAACCTCCACTATGTTATTTGTGGGTTTTGAGTGTGTTTTATGGTTGACATTATAGTGTTTATGACTTTTTACACTTTGTAGGAAAAATAGACTTTGTAGCCAACTCCCACCCTATATATATGGAAATTATAAAGAGAAACCCCATTTGAGTTAAGAAAACCTTATATAACAAACTTTTTTTCTAAAAAAATTAGGGAATGTAAGTTACATTTTATCGAACGTTTTGAGCTAAGAAAAACAAAAAACCGCCGAGTATTTTTTTATAATTTTTTTGAAAATTAAGTGTTTATATATATATAGGACCTCGTTCAGTTGAGAACTCCTCCGAGTTACGAGAACCGTAAGAACTCCTGCTTCCCGTGTGACTTTTTCAACAAAATTTTTCACAAGGTACCCATGAAAGGTTTTGAATAAAGGCAGGGACCTTTCTGCCAGCTTGGACATAAAACGCTTTAAGGCTGCAAGCTTTCCATTCAAGCTTTCCACCTTTTTGTTACTTTGTGGGGACTTCGTGTCGAGAATGGCTTTGACCTTGTTAGGATTAGCCTTTATGCTTTGTTTTTCCACTATGTGTCCCAAGAACTTGCCTTCTTCGAACCAAATGAACATTTGGTGGGATTAAGCTTCATATTGATTTCTCAAATTCCAGAAGGTTTCTTGTATGTCATCGAGCATTTGACCTTCGGTTTTGCTTTTGACTACCAAATCGTCAATGTAGGCCTCCATGTTTCTGCCTATTTGCTCGACAAACGCCTTGTCTACCAAACGTTGGTAGGTTTCCCCTGTATTCTTCAAACCAAAAGGCATTTCTGATAACAAAGAATACCTTTGTCGGTGTGGAATGCTGTTTTTTCTTCATCTTCTTTCTTCATCTGGATCTGGTGGTAACTCGTGTAGGCATCAAGAAAGCATTTTAGGTGGAAGCCTGTGAGCGATTCAACTTTTAGATCAATTTCTGGTAATGGATAGCAATCTTTTGGGCATGCTTTGTTTAGGTCCTTGAAGTCAATTCACATTTTCCAAGACTCGTCAGGTTTTCAAACCATTACCGGATTGGCTATCAAGGAATGATACTTGACTTCTCCAAGGATTCTAGCTTGGACAAGCCCTTCAACCTTTTGACAGGCTGCAAGGCTTCTATTTGGGCCAAGCTTTTTTTTGTTGGACAACAGGCTTCAGATTGGAGGGATGCCAGTCATGTCTTCGGGACCCCATGCAAAGATGTCCATGTTGTGTAAGAGTAACTTCTTAAGGTAAGAGATGGTCTGTTCAGTAAGGTTGGTATTTACCCTTATCGTTTGTTGAGGATATTTTGGGTTGATGATCCAACCTTATTCGTTTTCTTCGCTTTTCTTTGAACTTTCTCCTTCAACCATGAAGGCTTCTTGTGCAGGTTAAAGGGTTGCTATTCCTTTTTTCGGTTGGAAACTTCACGGTGCCTTCACCAACTGAAACCGTTATTCCAAACACATATTACCCAGGCCTACCTATGATGACATCATAGTTGGAGGGAATGTTTATCAGCACGAAGGTGAGCGGTTTGGTTCTTTCCATTTTTCCTTCACTGAAACAAACATTAAGGGTTAGTTGGTCCAAAGACTTGATGGGTATATCGGCGATACCTTTGATAGAGGATTTAAAGTGTTGAAGCCTTGAACGCTCGTCATTGCTGAGACGGTTGAACCTTTTTTCAAACACAATCTCTGTCGCTTCTCTGGTATCAATGGAAGCCTTGTGTGTTTTGATGGTTCCAACATGGCTTCCACCACCAATGGTTTGGACAACAAGTCCCCTTCTGGTGGTAGGAAGCAGACGCATTGTCGCTCCCAAGCCTCCAAGCATGGGCGTTTGTATGAAGCATTGCCATCAAAATCCACCATGTTCACTTCTTTGCTTTTTTCCTTCAGCCATATTATCCCTTACCCCCTTTACTAAGTGGGCTACTTCCTAGACTTGACAACTTCTTCAATCCGTTTTTGAGTTGAAAGCAGTCGTTCGTGTAGTGGCCTTTCTCTTCATGGAACTCACAGTATTTGGTGGAGTTTTCGTTTCTTTTGCTCTTGGGTAAAGATCGGGGAGATCGTAAGTTGTGTTTGATTTTCTCACTGGCCGGGGTTTCTTGAGGGTTTTTGTTAAGGCTATGAAGTTTACAGTCTTTTCTCTGCTTGGAGGGTTCCTGCCTTCAATGGTGAAGCTTGGGATCGTTTTTTTCTTAAACTGGGGATGCGGAAACGTATATACCTAAAAACTTCTATATGAAACGTACATACATAACACTATGCGTCGAAGAATTCAGGGGGGAGGGGGCGGGCGGGCCCCCCTCTCCGCCCTACCTGCCTTCAAGCCTTCTAGGGTCTTTTCCTCTGGGTCGCTTGTCAAAAGAGCCAAAGTTTCCTCTTTTCCTGTTGGGGTTGCTACTTCGCCAACTAGGAGCTCTTTTCCTCTACTCTTTAATTTCAACAGCCTCCTCCCCTCGAATATGAGCCTCGGCTCTCTCGATGGTCTCCTCTAGGATTTTGGGTAGGGACTTGTTAAAGTCTCTTGTGAGGTATTTGGAGGTGATGGCGTTCATGAAACCTATCACCTCATTTTCTCGTCAACCCCCACGTAGGTTAACCCTCCCTTTTTGTATCTCTCAATGAATTCCCTAAGACTTTCTTCATCTCTTTGTTTGATCTGAAAAATTACGGTACCATCTTTGACGTACCTCATTTGCTGCGAAAAGTTGGCCAAGAAACCTTTGCTTAGATCATCGAAGGTTCAAATACTTTTATCAGGCAGGTCGTTGAACCATACCTCGGTTAGATGGGAGTAAATGCCTATCATCCTCAGCAACCAATGAGTGATTATGATCCTCCTTAAAAGCATATACCTCATATAGATTGGAAAACTTTACACACAGACGTGCTTCACAACCCGTCCTTATAGACGGAACGCGTCGAATAGATTTCCTTTTTGACCCATTATTTGATGTGTCAATTTGTTTAGATGAATCGATCGCCTTAAAAGGTTTAGTTCCCTCCTTTGAGCAAACAAAATATTTGGATTTGATGACATCATGCGACTTGTATTGGGATAACCTCCTGGCAGTAAAGCCCGATGCCATTGCATACTTTTGATAAAAGGGAACGCATTATTCAGTGTATCAAAGGTCATCTTATCCTTCGGCTTAAGCGAGTCATCCACCTTAGGTATATAAGTCCTCTTACCGGAATTTGGGGACAGATGTAGTTGCCCAACCGGCTGATAAGTTTAAAAACCTATAAAAAATAAATTCAATTAACTTCAAATTGAAAATTTTATACCTTCAAAATATTCATAAAACACCATTCACCTACATTAAAAGACACTATAAACGTAAATAGTTCAACACAAGCCGTCATGTAAAACACCATGTATATATAAAACACCATGTAGTGTTATGGTGTTTTTACATTATTCGAGTGTTTACCAACTGCCTGATACTTACATGTGGTGTTTTATATGTCATGGTGTTTATCATATTATACGAGTGTTTACATAACATGATTACCTGCATCATTGTTGTTATCCATCGATCAATTTGTTAACGAATACCGAAATAACGAAATAGACTAAACTTCAGACTACGAAAATAATATGATGAAGATGTTATCATTCATATGGGATGATGGTTGGCGAATCTATTACGCAAAATCAGATTAATTCAAAATTCGAATTCCGAAAATAAATCAATAAAAACAATTCCTAAAAAAATTGAATAAATTCGGTTACAAGAGATTTGATCTTTAATTCTGATCACTAATAAAATTACTAGAATACCCTTTAAACAAATAAAACCTAAAAGGACATGTGTCACCATCAAGTTCTTTCTTACCCTTCTCACATTTTTGGTCTTTTTTAATGATTGCAACTACTTTATTGTCTTTTAATCTCATCCATTAAAACGTTTTTGGCATCAATACCAGTTATTGTAAGTTCTTAATTACCAATTTTATATACAAACCCCCCTAATTTGACTTTTCAATTGTCTGCAGGAAATTCCATGCCCAAGTTTCATGTTATGAGTCTTATCCTATTATATAAACATCGCCTCTCTATATATACACACACAAAACTTGTATGCTTGCACAACGCTTCTTTACATACTTAGACAGAGCGACAAGAATGGCGGGAGCTGCATCCACGGGAGTCTTAGTTAAGACATTGTTGATCGTGTTATTTTGGGTGATGGTCGCTGCGTTTGTTTACTTACTCTTTGTTGGCTACACCTCTTGTTTCGACATACATTCGAGGAAAGCTTGAAACTTAAATGCCAGCCTAATCCATATTTCTCTAAGGAAACATTTGTGTAACGTGTCACATAACATCTCATCCGTTTGTTGTTTTCATTTCTTTTCCTTTTTAAATTGCTTACACATTCTAAAACTAATCATAAGTTACATCAATATTTATGGAACTAAAACTCTTAATCATAGATGTATGATACTAATATTTCAATTTTATACATATATCTATAGTTAAAGATTTACAAAAAAAAAAACACTGACAAAAAAAGCTGGGATTTTTCCAAAAAAATATTAAAAAAATTGCATTTTTTTGCACATAATTTATTAAGAAAATGTGTGGATTAGAATTATTTTCGAGTTCTATTAAAACTGTATCTTTGTGTATTTATATGCAAAAGCTCCAAACTTTTTTTGAAAAAATTATATTTTTACATTTAAATTGATTTTTATGATATATTTAACATGTTTATTACATGAGTCCCCGGTTCCCCATGTTTATGGTGTTCCTATTGAACCCAACCCTAAATATATATATATATATATATATATATATATATATATATATATATATATATATATATATATATATGTATAGTGGATGGGTAAAATGAGAACCACCTTAAGTTGTGAGAACTGTAGAAACCAATTTGATTAAAAGTGTTTTAACGGATGAGATTAAAATACAATAAAATAGTTTTAATCATTGTGCTTTAATTAATGTTTGTGCTTTAAGTAATGTGATTTATTATTTTTTAATCATGCAGTAAGAAAATTATTTTACGTAGGGGTTCAAACTTTTTTTGCTCGTCGGTTGTATACATTTTTACGCGCGGGTTCAAACCTTTTTTACGGCCGATTTTAAACTTATTTACGCGCTGGTTTTAAATTTTTTTACGTGCGGTTTTAAACTTTTTTTACGCGCCGGTTTTAAACTTTTTTTACACGCCGGTTTAGAACTTTTTTTACGCGCGGGTTCAAACTTTTTTACGCGCCGTTTTAGAAACTCTTTTTACGCGCGGTTTTGAAATTTTTTTACGCATCGGTTTTAAACTTTTTTTACGTGCCGGTTTTCAACTTTTTTTACGCCACGGTTTTAAACTTTTTTACGCCACGGTTTTAAACTTTGTTTACACGCCGGTTTATAACTTTTTTTACGCGCCGGTTTTAAATTTTTTACGCGATAAAACCTTTTTTACACGCGGGTTTAAACTTTTTTTACAAGTGGTTTTAAACTTTAAACAATTTTTTTACGGGTTTAAACTTTTTTACAAAAAACAAAAAAATATTTTACGTCAAACAAAAATATTTTATTTTTACAAAAAACTTTTTTACAATTCTTTTTACGCCAAACATCATTTTACGCTCCCGGCACCCTGATTTCGGGCTTACGAAATTTGAGGATCTTACCAAACGAACACGCCAAAAACTCATGATTCAATAGATGTCTCATGTTGAATTTTAAATAGAAGAGAGAGAAAAGATTTGGCATGTTGAGTTTTAAATAGAACAGAGAGAAAAGATGTGACATGGGAAGTAAAAGACTAAAATACCCTTATGATTTAATTTGGTTATAGGTGATGTGTAAATATGCTATTTAATGATAGTAGTTCTCATGGTTCTCGCAACTGGGATTGATTCTTTATTGAACCTAATCATATATATATATATATATATATATATATATATATATATATATATATATATATATGGTAAGGTTCATGCGAGAACCACCTTTATTGTGAGAACCGCGAGAACCAATTTGAACACAAAAGTAACCCACTACATCACAACCCAAACACCTTAAAAAGACCTAACCCCCACCCCCCACACCCAAAAAAATAAATAAATAAAAAATTAAAAAAAAAATATACCACCCCCCCCCCCCCAACCTCAAGCTAAATGCTAAAAAATAAACCCCCCAATAACCTAAAAAATCAAAAAACATACAAAAAGTTATTATTTTTTAACATTTTTTACCAAAAAAAACGCTACATTTCGTTAGCAATAAAAAATTGTTAAAAAATGTTTAAAAAAATCTATGTTTTTTTGGTTGTGTTCACTTTGGTTCTCACGGTTCTCACAATAAAGAGTGGTTCCTAACGGATCTCTCTCATATATATATATATATATATAGGACCGTTAAAAAAAACCACCATGAGTTGCGAGAACCATGAGAACTATACCATACGGCGCGAGTTGGGCAAAAAACATTTCATAAACGTAGATGAATATATTATAAACGCATCTGTAAAAAAATTTTCAAAAAAATTATCGTGTATGTAGTTTTGACCACCACAAGTTTTTTTTTACGGTAAAAAAACTTGTGGTGGTTAAAAATACATACACGACAATTTTTTTGTTTTTTTACAGATATGTTTATAATATATTCATATACGTTTATGAAAAAATTGGCCCAACTCGCCCGGATCAAAAAGTTCTCACGGTTCTCGAAACTCGTGGTGGTTTTCATTTTAGCGTCCCCATATATATATATATATATATATATATATATATATATATATATATATATATATATATATATATATGGGGTAGGGATCCTAAGAGAAGTCCACCCTATTTGAGAAACTTGAGAAGCATTCTGGACCACACATTTCCCTAATCTTTTTTGTAGTAGACGCATATGTATAGTTTAAACTTGACTATATACGTATGTGTATATTGACTTATACACATATATACACATATGTATATAGTCAATTTTAAATTATACATGTATGTATATTTCGAAAAGCTTTGGAAAAATGTGTGGTCCGAAATACTTTTCAAGTTTCTTAATTAGCCTAGTGCTTCTCAGGTGATCCTAACACTATATACATATATATACATATACACACACAGACACCACACACACATGATGGGTATCCTCCTTATTCTTCGGGTTGTTTGATCGTCGGCCATTGAAAATAAGAAAGACGACAAATTACGGTTTTGGATTTTGAATAATTCATATATTGATTGAATGATAGATTACATGATATGGAGTATTTATTTAAGGACGGAAGGCTGGTAATTACGAGCTCGGTTTCTTCAAATCCGTCGGTGGTTCCGTCAAAGATGTCGTTGCTGACATTATCGGCGTTTTAGTTGCCGTTGTTGTTCTCAATCTATGGAATTCATAGCAGCAACTAGATCATTATCTCCCGTCGTTATCTGCAACTAGAGAGAGATCTCCGGCATCTTCAGGAGCTACAATCACATTTATTTTCTCTCGAGTATACTAATGGATGATGTCAGGTGTTAGCATAGCAGCAATTCCTTGTGGGGTGTTCGCTTCCTTGTGGGGTTCGCGCCCACAAGGTGTTCGATGAAATACTCGAACTAATTTTTCAATGATCTCGGGTTCGCGCGACAAGGTGTTAGCTCTAGTTCCATTTTCTTTCTTGTTTTGGGGTGGAGTCATTGCCTAAGTGTTTTGCCGAAGTTGTTTTCATTTCTTTTTTTAGGCCATGTCGAATGGTTTTTTGCCTTGTCCCTTCAAGGGGTTCCATTGTTGCCCCGATGGGGTTGCTAGGTCTAAGGGGATCCCAAGGCTTATAACTCATATTAAACGTCACCATTTTGGTTTGGATGATATAAGAGATATTTTGAGGCGTGCCATTGCTGAAGACCCCAATTTTTTTTACCTTTATTTGTGAAACCCTTAGGTTGTTTGAACAATGGTTGTGTGGGGAGTGCATGTGCCTTTATTCTTTCCGGCGGAGGTGTCACCATGAAGATCGGGTTGTTCGGTCTGTGCCAACGGAAGTCGGTGAAGCGGGTTTTATTGTGGGAGTCCCTAGACCGTGTGTTGCAATGGAGGTTACCCCGACTGGAGAGGTATGTGTTGATGTTGCTCTCCTTGATCGAGTTTCCTCTCTTCCTATTAAAACTGTCAAGAGCATCCCCTTTAGTTGTCGCATGGCGTTTGCCCAAGCCTTAACCACAGCTTTGGATAATGTGGTGGCTATGCCTAATTCGGTTGATACATGGATTCGATTTCTACTATTACCTCAGTGTGCCTTACGTGTATTTACGCCGGTCAGTCGCCTGGATAAGAAGTCGGGCAACAGGAAAAATGGTCAATGTCTCAGTATACAGCGGGCGTTGGCCCAATGGGGTGACCGTGAGGGGTTTGGCATTCTCATTCAGTCTTTGTTCGCTCAACCTGTGAAGGAGGGTCTGGAGGGTTTTAAGAAAATGTCTGATAAAAACAGCGAGAATGCGAGTTCTAATGTCAAGCAGTGTTTACGTAAGGTTGCTGGTGGTACGCCGTGATTAAGGTCCTTTGTTCTTCTGGGGTCGCACTACTTGATAAGAAAACTATAAAAGCTCTAATGGATAAACACCCATGCATGCCACCCCCTACCATGCCCGCTTTCTTACCAACAGAGCCTCACCTTGTAATAGAGACCAATAGTGTGCTTGGGTGTATCAAATCCTTCCCTAAAGAGACGTCATGTAGGAAAGATGGTTTGAGGGCACAACACCTTTTGGACGCCCTCTGTGGGGAAGGGTCCGTGATTGCGGTAGTGTACTCAGGGCGATTTCAGTTGTGGTTAACTTATGTTTACATGGGGGATGTTTGAGGAGTTTGGCGGAGTTTGTTGCATCTGCTCCCCTTATGCCCATTCTCAAGCCCGATAATGGGATTAGGCCTATTGCGGTGGGTCGATCGGGAAGAGAGTGGTCTCCAAGGTAACGATGAAGGGGGTGGGAAAGGATAAGGCCAAATATCTTGGCGACTTTCAGTTTGGGGTCGGGATTCCAAACGGGGCTGAGGCGGTTTTTCATAGTGCAAACAAGTTCTTAAATGCGCACAATCGAGACGGGTCGTTGGCTATGCTTACCGTCAATTTCTTGAATGCCTTTAACCTTGTGGATATAACTGCTCTTTTAAATGAGGTAAAGAAAATGTGTCCATCCATCTCTTCTTGGGTTGATTTTTTACACGGGCTATGTGGGGAATAGTAATATTTGGTCTTCCACAAGGGTTCAGCAGGGGGATCCCTTAGGGCCTCTCATTTTTGCCCTTGTTTTACACTCCCTTGTCCTCTGAATCAAAGATCGTTGCAAGCTTCTTTTTCACGCCTGGTACATGGATGATAGGACCCTTATTGGAGATGCTACTCATGTTGCCAAGGCTTTAGAGATCATCAGAGTGGAGGGCCCCTCCTTAGACCTCCTTCTCAACATCAAAAAAACTAAAGTTTTTTGTCTTACATGTGACGGGGTGAAGACCCAAAAGGTTTATTTCCGTGGGAGATTGGTAGGCCGATACATGGTGTAAAACTTTTGGGCGGTGCTGTCAATATAGATGGGGAGTTTATTAGTAGTTTGGCCCTCAAAAGAGCCAAATGTGCGGTTGAGTTGATGGGATGCCTTAAACGTCTTTGGGACCTTCAGAACAAACTCCACCTGCTTCGTTCGTGCATGAGGGTTACTAAACTACTATTTGGGCTAAAGACGTGTCAGCCTTCTTATGTCAGGGGAGCCGTCTCTGTTTTTTATAAGGGGCTTCGGAATGCGATTGAGGACATTGTTGTTTGTGGGGGTGCCTTTTTTTGGGACCTCCAATGGAGGTTAGCTTCCCTCCCGACCCATTTGGGGGCCTTGGGATTTGCTCAGCTGAGGATGCATCTTCCTACACTTTTGTGGCTTCAAGGGCCCAATCGTGGGTTCTTCAAGACCACATCCTTCACGAATGTGGTGGTGGGTTGTTGGACTCTGATTACAGGGATGCGTTGGACACTCTGCATAGTTTCTTCCCGATCTTGATCTTGGTGGTTTCTACATTAAAGACACAGCCCCCCTTAAAGCCTAGAAAATTCTGGCGAATGCCTTATATGGTTAAATCGTTAAAACAGTTGAAGAGAAGTTTGCCTTGTCCCCGCGACAGCGAGCCGTGTTTGAGTGTTTGCGAGCCCCCCACGCTCAGGATTTCCTATCTTTTGTTCCCATTGAAGGTTTAGGGCAACGTATGTCAGTTGTGGAATATCGGGCTACCCTCAAGTACCTGCTGATGGTACCCTTTTTTCCGGTTGATGACCCATGTCCCGTATGTCGGAAGGCTTGCTTGGATTCTTTTGGGGAGCATGCAGTCCATTGCAAAGAATTACCAGGCTTTAAATATCGACATGATTTAGTTCGAGATATGCTTCATGATGATCTTAAGCGGGCATGGATCTCGGAAAAAAAGGAAGCCCCAGTGAACTCTTGACCGATCCATTAGAAGGGAGATCTACCCTACGGTCCGCTGGCATTCTTGTTTTTGGATCCGAAGGAGGGAAACACGCTTGCGTCAATTTGACAGGTGTGTCTCCCCTCGTTGGGCTAAGGCACAACTGGTTTGTGGCGGGATAGGCGATAACCAAGGCGGAGGCGGGCAAAGTAGGTAAGCACGAAAAAGCTTGCATCGAGAATCAGCACGTGTTCGTCTCGTTCGCTTTCGATACCTTTGGCGCTCTCGCCCTGACGTGGTGCGGTTCATCAAGCGGGTTCAGCAGGTGGTAAGTAGTAACATGCGCATGTTTAGGGGGCAGGATTTTGTGTTTAGCAGGGTAGGATTTGCTATTCAGAAGGGGGTAGCGGCACAGCTTATTGCCCATCTACATACCATTAGTCTGTAATCTTCTTTGTTTGAGAGATATATAATACAACTAATATATAAGAACTTTAAATTATATTTCTAAAAAATAATGGAAAATACAAAAAGAAATGAATAAAAATAAAAAATTAATGATAATCAATAGCTATTCCCATTCTATAGTTTTTGGACACATGAATGATAATCAATTGTTATTCCCATTCTATAGTTCTAGGATACACATAGATGTAGATATATAGAAATACGAACCTTGTTATCCATACTTGTATGAACAACAAATAAATAAACAAACTTACAATCAATTGATAAACAAACAAGAATAGAACAAGAAGGATTATGATTTCTGAATCTTTCATTCCAATCAACAAGGCAAATTACTTAAGGATAGCAGGTAGACGGGCAACAACTGCGCCGCCATCCCCTTCTGAATGGAGAACCCTAATATACTAAAAACAAAGCCTCGCCCCTGGGGGGGTCGTAAAGTTGCTGTGGACCACACGCTGAACTCTAGCTAAGAACCGAACCGCCTCCGGCGCCAAAGAGCCGAACATGTCAAACGCTAGGGGGACAAAGGCATGCTGATTATCCTCACAAGCTTTCGCATGCTTTTCCACCTTCTTTGCCTCTGCTTTCATTACCGCTTGTCCCGCCACAAACCCATTTTCCCGAAACCCAGCTAGGGGGGATACACCTGTTAGATCGACACAAGCCTGTTTCCCGCCCTCCCAACCAAAAACTAGCACGTCCGCCGGACGTAGGGTGGACCTCCCTTCCGCCGGGTCTGTAAGAAAATTAACCGGTGCCTCTTTCTTTGCCGAGATCCCTGCTCGTCTAAGAATATCCATTAGCGCATCTCGAACAAAGTCATGGCGATACTTAAACCCCGGCAGATCTCTACAGTGTAACGCATGTTCCCCGTATTTATCCAGGCATGCTTTACGGCAGACTGGGCAAGTTTCATCATTCGGGAACATGGGGATCATCAGACCGTACTTAAGGATTGACCGGTACTCCACCGCTAACATACGTTGACCTAGACCTTCAATAGGAATAACAATTAAGAAATCCTTAGCGTGAGGCCTCTGTAAGCATTCAATGACGGCTTTCTGGCGGGGGACAAATGGAAATCTTCTCCCAAACTTTGTGCGATTCGACAACAAAGGGCATTCGCCAAAGTTTTCTGTGGTTTTTTGGGGGCGGTGTCCTTGTTAGAGAAACCGCCGAGATCAAAATCAGGGAGAGATTCATGCAAGCGATCCAAGGCGCTGGCATAATCCAGGTCAGTGGTAGCAACCCCACTCTTGCGTAAGATGTGGTCCTTCAACTCCCAAGATTGAGACCTGGAAGCCACAAAGGCATAGGCAGCCACATCCCGGGCCGACAGAAGGACCAACCCACCAAGCCGCATCGGCAAGGTCGCGATCCGTCAATGGAGTTCACCAAAAAAGGGCCCCCACACACGACAATGTCTTCTATTGCCTCCCGAAGACCTTTATCAAAACATGAAACAGCATCATCCCCAAAGGGGGGTTGGCAAGTTCGCAAACCAAATAGCAACTTTGCAACCCCCATACAAGATCTAAGCAAGAGGAGTTCGCTTTGAGGATCCCGCAACAAGGGAAGGTGTCCCATAATGTCAACAGCTCGCGTTGCTCTCTTAGCCGTTAGACCACTAATAAAACTGGCATCACAGCTGACTGCCCCTCCTAGCAGTTTGACACCTTTCTCCGGCCGCCCAATCTCACTGAGGAAAAGCCCGGGTCGGACCTTCACCCCGTTGCATGTCGGCAAAAGTACCTCAGTTTTTCTAATATTAAGCCGTAGCCCCAAGGCTGGACCCTCCGAACCGATGATGTCGAGAGCTTTAGCAACCTGAACAACGTCCCCGATAACCGTCCCGTCATACAAGTACCAAGCATGGAAGGGGAGTTTGCAGTTTTTCTGCACCTGAAGCACTAAAGGGTGATACGACGCAACTGATGACACATCGATCTGATAACCATCACATAATCATGCAACATATCCATATAACGCAAACTTACGTGGCCTCAGACCCATACATAATTAAACATGACAATTGTTTCGACACATAATTACATACTAAACAAAAACATAAAATAACATGCATCCTATTTGACTTAATCAGATTACACATAGTACGTAACTTTGATCTATACTACTGAATATTCTGGAACTTGTTACAGGTGGGTGATGATAGCAACGGCAGATTTCGCCACCTTTGTTGTTGTTATTGCGGTATGATCGGATTTCTTTTCTAAGATGCATATAAGAGACGAATCTATTCTTATATGTAACTATATATTGAGAAGAGATGCAGAACGAAATGAAATATTCATGTTTCTAATCTTAAAAATAAAATGCATGGTAACATTCTCATTTACCTCTCTTGGAATTTATTTTAAGTTATGTTATGAATAAACTAGTAATAGTAATTGTATGTTTTTGTGTATAACCTACATGTGGGTTCTACTACTTACATACGTGTAGATAAACAGTAAATAAAATTGAAAGAAAACATATGAATAAATTTGTTTGATGAGATTTAGTAACATTACTTATGAATGTGTATATATGAAAGAAACTTCAACTTTGATATATATGAATTATTGATTTAAAAAGTTATAAGTTTTGAATTTGTTCTTTTCTTTATCACAAGAATAGTGTTTTATAATGACCTTCACCACCTTGTAGACATTTTAATGATATCATATATTCTGAACCAATAATATATTAAGCACTTCAAAACCTTTTTAACCATAATCCTATTTATTATATAATAATTAATCATCAAAAATACATGTGAAATCAATATGTTTGAGATTTATTGTTACAAAAATTAATATTTATAACATTTTGTTTATCTGTACATGTGTATATACATTAATATGCATGCACAAATGTATACACATCTATAAATTGTTACATCTTTTTTTATTATAAAAAGTCAAGAGAGAGGAGATAAATTTAAATAAGGTCATGAAGAAGATAAACAAATAAATTACACTTTTCGTCATTTATGTTTTGTATCGAATTGCAATAGATGTTTTTTAACTTCAATAATTACAATCCTAATCTTTATTTGGAAAACCCGTTAATTTTTTATTTTTTAACGCTAACCAAATTAAAATTTCAATTAAGTCTATTTACTTAAGAGTATTCTGATCATCAAAACTGGCACATGTAACTATGTTTGTTCTGATTTTCAACAAAGTATTAGTTATGAAATGATTATGTATCTTCACATAGTATGTATCTGCACATATAAGTGTATGCCTGTGTTTTTAAATGACAAATATCAAATGTTCAAGAAATATTAAATCAATAGAAATTATAGTGGTATTCACATGTTAATATATATATATATATATATATAGTTTACAGAAGCATTAAAATATAATATAGTGTATTTACTAATACATAATATGCACATTATCATATAACTGGCTAGCTTATTAACTAAAGTATAAAACCTTGTTTAATTTTAGTTAAAAACATCTAACTTTTTATTAGAATAATGTTCTCAAACAAAAAACTCACATTTGAACAGTCAGTTTTTGATGTGGGCCCAAGTGTGAAGGAGGGGGCCACCTTATATTCGGATGCCCAAGATCGTGTGACAAATGGGGCTTCATAAAATGGCTCTAACTTGGACTACGGGGGTCCGTTTTGGGCATGCGACCAGGCGAAACGATCGTGACAGAAAGACCCATTTTCCTGCACACAGACTATTGCAGTTTGGGTCATCGTTCGGGCCCATAAAACGCTTATTTCTATGAGTTATTTATCATTTTGTGTTTTTTTGTGTTTTTTGTGGACTTTTATTACTTCTAGCTTTTGGCCCAAGTGTGTTTGGGGGCCCATTTCGAATTTCGGTTTCTCTTTATATGTTGCTAATGTAATGTGGATGGTCAGAATTCAATTTTGAGAAATTACAACTTTTCACTTCAAATTCTTGTCCTTTAGGTTGAATTTTGGGGGTTTTGGAAAGATTAACACGGGTATTCACTGAATCAACTGTTTAGTTATCTATCAATCACTACAACAGTTTGCTTTTGTTCCAAATTAATTGGTGAGTTTCTTCGTAACCAAGCTGATTGACGCTTGGTACTACATCTAAATCACATATAAAGTAAATTACTAAATTTGACAATTGAAAACATTTCTTATAAACTCATGTTTTTAATCTCCAACATAAAATTATTGTTTTCATCCAACACCCAACAACTCATTTTGCCATTCATGTCTTTGTTGAAGTTAACAAAGTTAGTGCTTTAACCTTTTAGCCTTGGAGGGAAATTGAGTAAACCTTAAATATCACGTATCCCACAAAAAAACCAAGAAAATGAAAATTATCACCATGCGTGATACTGACACTAATATGCATTGGTTACCCTTGGCAATTTCATATTACATACCGAGTACCATGGACGGGTTACCGACATGACCCACTTTCATCATGGGACTTCCAAGGGGATATGTCCGTCACTGAAAGCACTTTGTTTCGTAGTATTATCTTGTTGCATATCTACTATTTAACATATTTATAACATTTTCAATCAACTAGACTCATATGTTGGTATTCTTTTCAAGTTGGATTATTGTAGCTGCTATATTGATTACAATGGGTGTTCAAGGATGGTAATCTTCTTTATGTATACTAGTAGTGTAACTCTTTTAGAACCACTTCTCTCATGTTGGGACGAATGATTATACTTGGTCGATTTTTGTACAGCAATTTTAGCATTGGATACATCCTCTTCCAGTTCTACAAGTTGTCACCTGAAGAATCTGCGAAAGATCCGTTATATTTTGTGTTTGCAAGACGTAAAAATAGGTATTAAGATGCATGCATTATGATATTTGCTAGCTTCTGAACTCGATTTTTTGTTTGGCTTCCACATATATTATGATTATTATTAATTAATTAATTGTATCCAAATTTTAATTCTAATATTTGTCTTAGGGATGTCACCAAAGGACACTCTGTTGTTACTGCAAGAGTATTCTTTTCGGTATTAGGCTGCTTGGTGCTAGGAGCTCTGATTTACACGCTTATTGTTGAGATATCACCATCATATCCCCCTAAACATTTCTCGGCGTAACTAAATTTCTTCCCTTTTATTTGAAAGTAACATAGAAATATTAAACACTTGACATTGAAAGAAAAGATATGTTGACAGGTGCTTCATAACAGATGCAGTTGATATCTATATCCTCACTACGATTATATCGGTATACAATTGGCTTTATCTTTGTGATGGAGGCCGATTCAAGATGGCTAATCTCCCAAGAGACCCGTTGAGTGGGTTAGGCTCCAAGAACTAGATAAGAGAAACGGAACAATAACTATTTCTTTTTAAGAATATTTTTAAAATTTCTATGTTCATTGACACCAATTTCCAATTACAGTAACTATTATACCCTTAATTTTGATTCTAAATTTCACAATTACCATATAAAATTCCATGCAAAATTTACGAACCCAATACAAATGTAATTTACAATCTAAAATTCAAACTTTATAAACCTAATATTAAATTCGAAACTCATTATGGAGTTTAAAACGTAGAATGGCTAAAAATCAAAATTAAATTGTTTATTATATATTTTAAACTTTTTTTTATATATACTTTATAAAATAATAAATATATTTTATTTTAGGACCTGATTAATTTCACTACTAGCCGAGGCCGAAAGACTTTTTAGGATTATCTGGGGCAGCCTTGCTTGTGGTTGGTTTTCAGGTTTGGATAGCATATAAGGAATCAAGTTGGGCGAGTGCTTTATTTTGGATTGCTCTCCTTGTATGTTTTAGGGGGTAAGTGTTTATCCTACGAAAGCCACTTATCATTTTTCACTCCCATGAATATGAGACTTGATCTTATATATGGTGATAATAAAATAGCTAGATCAAAATGCTTTATCAATTTATAAAACTATCGTTAGGACTACACAAGTTGTATTTAGTGATCAGATCTTTATCTTACACCTTCGACTTCAACTATCTTTCTACGCCTCCTGCTTTAGGTGAGAGTAGATGACCCCGGGATTCTAAATCAAGCGCAAACCCGAACCTTCACAATTAAAGCAATTTTGATTTGGACCAAATAAACTAATCCAACCCAAAAACCCCTTGCTGCCTACTTTCCTTAAAGACAGTAACAAACTACGAAAGCAACTGCCTTGCACACAACTACACCTTGGTTTTATTTTCTCTGAAACAAAAACTCCAATCTGGTAAAGAGTCAGCCGACGTCCTTTTAGTTACAACAGTAGGACAATCAGCGATCCACATGCCGGTTTCAAACTACTATAGAACATGATTAACCTCTCCGGAATGGTAGGACAATCAACGATGCTAAGACCACCTCCAACCCATCATTTTTCCGATTCAAATTAAACCACGAAATCTTAAGCTACTAGGAACACAACTCCCTTCTTCTTCACAGGTTTGAATGTCACGTTTCCTTCAACCCATTTGATCGTATAGTTAATCGGTATCACAACACAAATGGTAATCGGATTTAACAAAGGAAAAACATACACATTTGTTTAATGGCTAACACCCGCTTTTATTAATTCAAGATACTTAAACTCAGACTCGAATCCTACTCTCCAGAATACCCAAACATGGTATTTATAATATTCAAACCTAACACGCTTAGTATATGCTAGATAATATATTAATTAGGATATGACAATTACATATTAATCATAAACCACATGTTTAATTAATACTATAGTTATTTCTTGTTTTGATAAGATTTTAAATCGGAAACTTTTTGTAGGGATTTGCATTCAAGTGATCCACTCTTGACGGCGCATCCTAATGTATAACTACAATACGTAGTAATGCTTCACTTTTACTTTCAATAAGTGTGATTAAAACGTTCTGTAAACTCAATTTGTTGTCACGTTATGTTTTTACTTCTAATAATTTTGTGGTAATGGACTATTGGAGGACTCTAAAAGTTTTGGCTATGGGTTGTCATTGAGTAGTGTAAAATCCTAAAGGTGTTAATTGTTAAAAACGGATAGACATCTTTTGTAGTATGTTATCTTGCAACAATTTTTCAACCTAAATACCACTGGATCTTGCACTTGTAAGGATTTGAACTCACATCACTTTTATTGGGGGTGTGGGGGGGGAGTAAACACCATACCACTAGACCATCATGGTTCTTGTTCATTACATACTATACCGAACACAAAAGGCTATAATATATGTTGGTACAATGCAAATCGAGAATCACAATTTTAACAAAATACCATGGACCTCAAGAAATCAAACATAAGGCTAGTCAGTGTGAGGGTGCCAAACCCAAGACGTGGGAAAAGGTGTAACACCACCACAGTGTGGAAGACCCTGCCTTTGTTGCCATGGCGTGGGTGTCTTTCCGTGAAGGAGGTGGAACCAAGGTTAATGGTGTGAAGCAATGAGACGTAGAATGTGGTAGTTGCCACTCCCCTTAAAAGTGGAACACCACGTCCCTCATATGTGTAAAAACCCTATTTAACCTTGCTAGATTTAATCATAAAATTGAAATCTCTACATCATATATCTTTGTAATTTTACTCATCCTACTAAATATTTACAACGAACCTGCATAAAACTCATAGACGAAAAGAAAGACCTTAAGGAGAATTAGACCAAGTACTTGTATTTGTAACGATATGAAACGACTTGTTTTCTCTTTCTTTAAAGTAACGAAAACAAAATAAAATCTAATGGGTCTAAACAACCTGTATCTTCTTTAAATATCAATACATGCTAATAATTAATATAACTTTTTAATATAGATGTAAGATTAATCTACCCCTTTTTAGCTTATCTTCAACCTTGGCTCATTGACATTCAAGCTTTAATGTACCAAGCTTGTTAAACATCAGCATAAAACTTTTAGGATACATAATATACAAGACTTGTATCCATTCATTAACTTCTCAACAAATATGTCTACGCGCATGCAAGTTCAAACATAATCTATGTATACATATGCACATATTTACTGCACCAATAGATCTTTGTCCTGATTGTTTGAGTGTTATGTGCCTTAGGTCCAAGGCTTCATACAAAATTAAAATCGAGTCGGGGGTCTCACCGGAAGTAGCCTCTCTATTCCTATAGGGTATAGGTAAGGTTGTCTACATCTACCCTCCTCAGACCCTAACTTAGTTTTGCTATTGGTGGAATTGATTGTGTATGATGATGATGACCCAATCGATAGTGGAAACATCGAGGTGATACTCACATTGTTCAATAGCTCATGATCATTCTATTAAAATTCATATATTTATTCAACCAATTTAATTCATCCATGCATCAAAAGAAAAAAAACAGACTGTTCACAAATAAAGAAATACAAATTCAACTTAAATTATTCTAAGTCCCCAAGCTCCTATGTGTAGCACAATCTTGGAAGTAGCATCAAATGATATTACCTGAAACATGTGTAAAATAAAAGGTCAACTTCGAAAATTTGGTGAGCATACATAGGATATATGTATATAGAAAATGATGTAACAATTCATATGGCAAAGTATTCATCTATAGAAATTTGTTAAACAAGACATGACAAACAAGTGTACAATGATCATGTTGATGTGTAATGAACCCCAAGGGTTAACCTTTGTAATGTCGGTTTCAGTCATCCCCAAACTCCCCTTAAAAAGGCCAAGGAGTGGAATGAATTGCCAAGACAATAGATCTATCATTAAACTCTTTTTCCGCTTGATCACAATTAATGAATGTTCCGTAATGTAATGTAGTTACCCAAGGAAGTTTATACAAAAACAACAAGATATCATACAAGCCATGGGCTTGAATTGTAAATGTAGATTTAATGAGAAATTTGTATTTTGTATAAAGATATATGTATCACCCAAAAAAGAGTAAAAGTAAAAAGGGGCTATGTAAATGAGGTAGCAAATATTCATACAAAGTGGTTGTTGACAATGTGGGGAGAATTCCAAGAATTATCCTAAGATGATCTTCTTCAAAAAGTACAAAAAAACGTACATGATATTTGCAAACCCTTGCATGTTACGTTCTTTAGATCAAACTTAGTTAGTTTTTATTGATTGAATCTGACCAAGTGGACGTCATGTGAGGGTAAATTAGTCTTTTTACCTATTACCATATTTATTTATTTACTAAAATAAACAAATGTAAAAGTAATAATTTAAATTTTATGAATTAGACATTATCCTTTTTCTCTTAGAACACTTTCTCTTACAACCAACAAACAACACCATCCCCAGCCACCAGCCATCTCTTTCAACCTCCACCATGATCCACCACTACCTACCCACCACCACCACATGGCACCGCACCATCCACCCGACACAACCTAAAACCCCCTAAAAGTCCTCTTACCACCACCGCAATACCACAACTATGGAATTTCTAATGTCGAAAAGGAACAGCGCGGAGGCCGCCTTGCCATCGATGAATCTGTGTGTTGTTCATATGATCATTTTTTGAATCATTTGTAGTTCAATTTGAGAGTTTAGATCTGATTTCAGATCTCATTTGAGAGATTTAAATCTGAATACTTACCAGATCTTTGTCTTTCTTGTCATCTTTCGTCTTTGAGAGGCGGTGTTGGTGCGATGGTGGTGGTGATGCCATGGCGATGGTGATGTTATGGTGGTGGTGCAGCGATGGCAGTAGTGGTGCTATGGCGGTAGTGGTGTGATTGATGGTGGTGATTTGATGAAAGTGTGCCCAGCCAGATTGGAGAGAGAGTTTGTAAAGAGAGAGAGTGTGTGTTTAGAGAGAGAGAGAGTGAGTGTTTGTAAAGACAGTTTGGGAGTTTTATTTATTTATTTAACTATATAAGGTAAAATGATAAAAATATCCTCATGTGGGGTCTATTTGTTTGGATTTAACCATGAAGACTTACTAAGTTATGGCTAAAGGACGTAACGTGCAAGAGTTTGCAAACATCAAGTATGTTTTTTTTGTACTTTTTGAAGACAAAGGACACGATTTGCAAACAATTTTTGTAAATTACACAAAGAAAAATGTAATTTACCGAGAATCTAATATGTTTGTACAGATAGATAGATAGATAGTCAAAGTGATAACCTACTGACCCACTGGGAGGGACACATCATCACGAGCTTTAACCTCACTATCATTTCTTGAAAAAAGTTTTCGTCTGGACTAAATACCATAATACCCAACCCAACCAAATTCAAACCCCATAAGAAAAATGTCCACCCGTTGCAGCATCCACGACGACATACTCACCGTCCTCTGGTCACCAGACCAACTCTCCCACAAAGTTTCCGACTTAGCTTCCCAAATCACCAATGATTTCTCCTCTTCTTCTTCTCCTCCGGTCTTCGTTGGCGTTGCAACCGGCGCCTTCCTCTTCCTTGCCGACCTAGTACGCAACTTCAACTTGCCCCTCACCGTCGATTTCGTTCGAGCTGAATCCTACGGCTCTGGTACTGTTTCCAGTGGTCTTCCGAAGCTTTCGTGTGATGTGAAGCTCGATGTTGCTGGAAAACATGTCGTTTTGGTACTTGTTCTGTTTCTCTGTTACAATTCAACTGCATGTTACCTTCGATTGATAGTTTGTCAGTGGTTGTTTTGATTGGTTGATGGATTGACAAGAAATTTCTCTTTTCGTACAAAATGTGCAACGGGTTTATTAGTCTAGGTTATTAAACGACGTCGTTTTGGTACAATTGAACTGCATGCTGGCTTTGATCGTTGGTTTTCGACTAGTTGTTTCGATTGCGTTATGAATTGAGAAGAAATTTGGGAGCTTTTAACGAAATGTGTAACGAAATTGTGAATCTAGGTTATAAATGCTACACTGGCAAGATGGTGGGTTGGGTTGGGTAGTGGGTCAAAACGGGTTCGGGTCGGAAAGGGTCGATCCAAAAAAGGGTTGTTTTGGTCCAGGTCAAAACGGGTTCGGGCTAGAACGGGTTCAGGTCAGAATGGGTCTGGGTCAAAATGGTATACTGGAATGGATGCTTTATTTATGGTTAATTGGGACAGAATTTGTATGTCTAGGTTATAAAACATGATGTTGTTTATATAAGTATCATAGTTATCAAAGGCGCATAGGCCTTACCTGTGACCTAGGCTAGGCACAAAAAAGCGAGGGCCTGAGAATGAAAAAAAAATGCACGAATGAAAAAAAAATTAAAAATATATAATGTATTAGAAAAATCATGCTATTCTATAAATAAAATAAACATAAACAAAAGCTATTATGTAACATTTAATATCATCAAATTAGTACCAAAAGTTCTAAAATTTTAGTGTAAGTAGTTATCCTTAGGCAAAAGTAGAAAGCTGGCTGGAATCTTGCCGCAATTTAGAAAATTTGGCCAGAAATTCTCCGGAATCTGGGAATCTCGCCGGTATCCGCGCCTGAACCATCAGGTCTCGAATTAAAGCGCAACTGTCTTGAATTAAAGCGCAATAGCCTCGTCTCGTCTGGAAATTGGGCCGCGCAAGAGGCGATGCCTTTTAACAACTATGATAATTATTGAATTTGTAATGAATCGGATTAGATACTAGACAGATGTTCTGCTCGTGGTATATTAGGGATACAGTTTGTGTTTTGGAAAGAGGGGGAGTAGGTTTAGGTCATTTGTTTTGTCATCTGTGTGTATTTGGTATCTAATGGATGCTTTTGCTCACATTGTTTGTACTGAGAACTGTTGAACTCTTTTGACTCAGGTGGAGGATATTGTGGATACAGGAAACACTGTTTGTCGTCTCATTTCTTACTTGGAAGCGAAAGGGGCAACTTCGGTTTCTGTGTGTACTCTTCTTGATAAACCAGCGAGAAGAAAAGTTCATTTTGAGCTCTTGGGCGATGGCAAGTTCTACAGTGGTTTTGAGGTTCTCTATCTCTCTCTCTATCTATCTCTCTCATACTCACACAAGTCTTCGATAGATATCGATTATTACTTATTAGTAATGAGTTGCTTTGGTCTAGTTTTGGTAGCATTTGAATTGGTCACTCATACAGACCATGACATGTTGACTTTCAATCAAAGTCTTAAGAAAATTGCATCTTAAGTCTTTAGTTATTCCCCAGTAATCATTATATTGTGTTTTGATCCTGATAAATTTTGGTTCACAAGCTGCCCTGTATTGTTATTAGATGACATTTAGATAATTTATCAAGAAAATCACAAAACTAGTCATTTTCCCGGGTGTGTCATACCCCTATAACCATGTTGAAGAAAAAATAACTCATATAGCCATGAGATATGCGACTTATCAGTCGCTCATCTAGAGAATATATTCATATATTTCCCTTTAGTAGCAATGGCTAACATTTTTTGAATATACATGGGAGTTCAGCCATGAGACAAAGAAATCGTTTAAACTAGTGTGAGGCGAGGGTATATGATGAAGGTGCACTTTATGGGTGCGCTTTAGGCACTTACGACAACATAATATAACTCTTACCTACCTATCATCAGTTTTTATATATTCTTAAATTATGTTTATTTTTTATTGTTTAATTATTTGCTTTTTATGAATTAACAATGTAGAAAATGTTATGTGGAGTTAAATTATATGTATATGTGGAGGCCTCGTGTACCTTTCCGCATGAGGCTAGCACCTTGGCTGAAAGAACCCTATGTCTTGAGCGCCTCATGCCTTGTGATCGCTGTGTTCATTTAACAACCTTTAATGACTCAACGACTGGGGTGATGATGTCCAAAGGTTTTCATCGTATTGAACGTTTTTTCACCATGAAAACAATCTAGCCAGCATGCTTTCTAATGTTGGTTTATGGTTTGTACACTACCTTATGAACAGCATGTTGGTGTTCACACATTCTCATCTTTTTGTGATTTAGAATTTTGTATTTAGTGCTCTGTGGTTCTTGAAAACCACGAAGAACCACGTATCCGAATAATGTATACATAATCATGTAATAGTTAATCGACGTTGTATTCATTTAACTTCAGTAATTGTGGATCTACATTAACTTCCATTGTTTTGATCATTACATTGAGTAAAAATATGACCATTTTACTAAAGAAGATATCTTTTTGTGTGACAGTGCCCGGATTACTTCGTTGTGGGGTACGGTCTGGATTTCAATGAAAAGTACAGAAACTTACCTTACATTGGAGTCTTGAAGCCCGAAATATACAAGTGATCGAGACGTCTAAGGATTTCATATATGACTTGCTGGTTAACTGAAGTTAATTTAGTATTTGAATACTGGAGTTATGAACTGAGTTAATTGAGTATCTGATTACTGGAGTTAAAAAGTCTATGTTGGTTTTTCTTGTGGTGACCGGTGGCCCTAGTTAAAAAGTCTATTCTAAGCATTGAGAGCTTGATGACTTTGGTTACAGAAGTAGAGACCTTAACCCAGCTCTCTAATTTTAAAATATAAAAATAGTTAAATTTACATACTTCACCTTATCGACATGGTCGAGTCAGTCAAATTAAGAATTTATGGTTGATACCAATAAATTAGAAAAATCTGCATCTCTAACTACATTGGCATGCTCCCGGAACACTACAAAATAACACAGCCTCTAATTCTTGTTTAAGGAATGGAATCTCACATATACAAACAACATACATAAAGATACCATAACCTGTTGAAATACTCGGTTTTTCTTTGTGCGTCAGCCAGAGATAGTAGGAAAAGGATAAAATGGTCATTCTGATCCGTTTTCTCGTTCAAATTTGAACCATTTCCAGTTTGCATACATATTTTCTTCATCATTGAAGGGCAGGGTGTCCAATGGAAGGTTTTCCGACTTTCGAGTAGTTGAAACGGGTGGAATCTTTTGCCTGTACTTCTTTGCCATTTCTGCAGCTTCTGAATATACTTTCTGCCATGATAAACGCAGCCTTAATGCATCGAGAATAAAGGGCATTTTGGTAAACAAATATGAAAGATAAAAAGTAAAAACTACCTCCTTGTTTGACAGGAACAGGCCAGGTTCACTCTCAAGCTCTGCAGTACTGTTCCACAAGATCAAGACTTATTCTTTTATCGTTTGAAACGATATGGTGAAGTAAAAAACTTAAATACTTTGATGAATGGGTAGTTTCGTCCTTTTACCTGAGGGAGATTTTGTCAGGGAACATCGACCTCACGACCAAGACTTTGACTTTTTCATCAAGTGCTAGAGCATAGCTGACTGAATCAATTTCTCCTCGAGTGATATTAGAGATGTGCAATAATCCACTGAAAAAATAGTATAAGAACAACTGGCAAGAAACATAAAGAAATGAACCAAAAGCCAAAACCCGTATCTTGATATTGTATAAATTACCTGCGGTTACTGTCACCGATCCTTATTTGAGCACCATAAGGGAAGATTTTCCTCACTGTTCCTTCCAAAAGTGTTCCCTCTTTGAGGTGTATTGTATTCTGTAAATGTTACACATATGTAATGATTGCGCTAGTAACAAACATATGTGTGTATTATAAACAAGCTTTGGGACTTTAATATACGATAACTAGATTGAGGAAGTCTTTAAAGAATTATAAGAAAGTATGTAGCTTTTTTTATGGTTTTAACAATACAATAAAAAAGGCATGTTTTCTAATTAATTTTTGGAAGATAAAAAAGTATTTTGGTCAAAAGTTTTAATTTTTTAATAAGTAGGCTGCTAAAGGTTACAAATATAAAAAACGAGTTGCATTGTAATTTTTCATTCCATTCCATCTGTGAAATAAGAATCTAGTAAAGGGAAGAAATCACATTCTTCATGAAAATAAACTGTTCATTCCTTCTCTAATTTCAGCATACCAAACACTACCTAAAAGAATAATAAAACGAAACGAAAAGAGGCGGGAAACTTATGACGATGCAAGAAAAAAGAAAAAAAGACCAACCCAAGCTTCCTTTTGACTAATGATCAAGTCATTTGTTTCCTCACTTATTCGAGTAATCTGAACATACATGCGACGTCCCACCTACATTTATCAAGAACACCCATGAATAAGTGGCATTAATGATCGCGCTAAGAACTGCAAAACGGTGTAAAAGTTCCAAAACAAACAATGTAGAAGGTTAATTAACTTACATATTCTTTCAACTCGGTGAAGTTATTAAAACGATTGACCAGTTCAACTTTAGGAAGAAAAGCACGTAATCCCTGCAAAGGTCAAAACTCTTAAAGCTAAAAATTACTAAAATATATATATATATATATTGGTGAGAGAGTAAAGATGACTAGCGCGAAACCTCGATTCTTGTAAGAAGACCACCGGTATTCCACTCTGTAATCTTGACCTCTATAGGTTCATTAAATTGCTTAATCTGCAGGATATATGATCTTAGTGCAACTATAAAAGAACTAGAAAAAAAATATGATTTGAGTGCATAACAAAAACAAGGCCTTGAAAATAGCAATTTTTCATACAAATAAAATCTACTGTTAAAGATCTTGTTTAAAGTTAGCAATGCATACATATAAAATCTACTGACCCAAGAAGCACACTCGCAAAAGGCTTATTAAATTGTTACACATCTCCGACATAGGTTTAGCTTTTTTTTGTTAAAAATTGTGAAAACGCAAGTACAAATGTTAGCTTTTCACTTACCTGTCTGCAATTATCCATATTCCCATGGTAACTACACACTCAACTTTCATCTTTTTTTCATTTTAAGTAGAAAAATGTCTTTTTCAATCGTATGCAAGAAGTATTCAATAAGTGGTGGTGACAGGTCACAACATTTACCTGCTATATAAGGATACAATAGTCAAAAACTAAATGCCCTATACCAAGGCCATTGTCCTATGTCACTACTCACTAGGTTACATATAATGTCATAAGGTGAGAGTAAGTTACATTTCTGTGTAATAAATCCTAACCCTTATTCATACAAAGTGGTTTGTCGTTCCTCCATTTCACAAAAATTTACTATTTGTTAGCAGGAAGCCATCTCTTATGGTTCAAAAAAGTTAATCACTATCAATAAGGTAATGGCATTTAGCTAATACCAAAATCACTAACTACAACTTATCAAAATTCCCATGATTTTAATGCAACAACTTCATCAAAGAACTTCAAATAATAAAAAAGAAAGCTGAGAAAAAAACCTGCCTCACTCGATGCCAGGCCAACTTGCGAAATAGCAGACGGGTGGAAATCAACGGTCTACCGCTAAGAGTTCTACCCAAAACTTCTGCAAACAAAACCGTCCCATGCTCCACAACCGGTTGCCCCACCATTGGACCACCACTTAAAGCTGCTTCATTTCGCGCAATTCCCATCTTCCCTTTCGTCATAAACTCCTCACCGTTACTCTCAAAATCACACAACAAAGAGTTCAATTCCTTATCATACAACGGAAGCACCTCTTTAGTCAACATAGTTGCTAACAAATCCGCACCGATATTGACATCAAGCTTATACTCGTTCCCGGAAACCACCACACCGACAACAAAATCACCCGGTTGGGGGTCATAATACTCTACAGAAACCATCTTATCCTCTTGCTCATCTACCAAAACATCCTCAATGACATCTTCTGAATCACTAGTTTCCTCTACAGATTTTCCATCTCTAAAGAACTTATAAAAGGGCTCCAAAGCCTCATCTTTATCAGGCTTATTGCTTTCGATTTCGGTTGGTGGTACACTAACAGGCATTGGTGATGGTTTACCTAACAATCCAAGCTCTTCTGTTTCATTTTCTTGATTTTTGGGTTGATGGGTGTTTGTAAATTCGTCAACAAGTTCATTGTTGGAGCAATTTAAGACATGGGTGTGTTTAAAGATTGAGTATTTGGTGGAAAAATGTAAACTTTTTAAGGGTTTTGGTGAATTAGGGGTTGAAGTGGTTAACCTGTTGGTGAGGGTTTTGCAGATAATGAAGCTTTCAAATGGGGGAAATGACTGACAACATGGATGATTGTGAAGAAGGAGAGACATATCTTGTGTATCATAGGAATGAGATTGTTCTCCAGATTGGAGCTGAAACCAATTTGATTGTTTTATCCGTTCTTTCGTTATCTTGTGAGTTAAATGGGCTTTCTAAAGAGTGTGAATCTTTAATGGGCTTTTGAAGTGGTACGGATGGAATAAGAGTAAAGAATTGGAAGGAGTCTCTCTATTCCTATGAGGTAGAGGTATTGTTGTCTATATCTTACCCTTATCAGACTTTACCTTAGCTTTGCTATGGGTGGGATTTACTGAGTATGATGATGATAATGTGTTAACAAGGTTTTTCTTTTTTTTCTTTTTTGAACGGCGTACGGTTAGAATGTCGTTAACCGGGTTAGTAGTTAATATGTTAGTATCACCTAGTTAGTAATAAAATCCCCCATTGCCCGAAAATGGAAAGAAAAGGGTGGGGGAGTAGAAACTAGGGATGAGCGTGGTACCGGTACCGCACTATACCTGTACCGGTACCGAAATTCGTCAAAACTAGGTACCGGTACAAAAAATGTTCGGTATTGTCCTGGTATTTGAAGATAAAATTCGGTATTTTACTGGTAGCGTACCGAGACGGTACCAAAAGTACCGACATCGAAAATGCCAAAAAGGGAGTATCGGTAACGGAAAAATTCGGTACGGAGAATTCAATACCGGTACCTAGTAACAAATACTTATCCCTAATAGAAACCATGATCCCCTTTTTGGGAAAGTAACACACCCTCTCTCTCCCTTCACTTACAAAACCTATTCTTGAACGTTAAGAAACCACCCAAGACTAATGATTTGTCGATATGTGGATGTCTCTTCACAGTAAGGAGAATGGAGAAATGTACCAATTCAAATTGAATGAATCCAGTAAGCAGAATGGAGAAACGTACCTATTCAAATTGAATGGATTCAAAATGATGTTACTATTCATGGATTATATATTTTTATCCGGTAGATAATTTGAAAAGTACATTTTAAATTGTTAAGTTGTAGATAGTTAGTTATTAAATGGGAGACTAAATCGAAATTAACTTTCATTTCACTTATATCGAACATGAGTGTAAGAGCATTTAAAGCAGTCTGGTTTAAGATGCAATTATAGGAGAGGGGATTAGGAGATGATGTTGAGGCAAACACTTGGACAGTCTCAAAATAAATAAGAATATAATATAGTAGACATTTAATTGAATAATGATAAAGATTTATGCGGGGAAAAAATGTGTGAGGTGAAATATGGTAGTGATACGTGCCCAAATTTGTAATAGTTATTATTAGATACAGATATGTGAAGATATATGATGATTATTATATATACAAATGAACAAATGTACATTTTCACACTCATCTATGACTTTTACAATTTTTTTCCTCTTTCGAGTTATATTAGCTCTGGAGTCAAATAAAGTAGCAGTAAGGAACTATATGATATTCTCGTAACAACAATAGCTTAGTTCTTGTTTAATTTTCATTGCAAATGGAACAAAATGTAAATATCTAAGACCATAAATCATTGAATGATTTAATAACGAAGAAGGAAACGACAATCAATACCATCATAACCGATCGGATTCCTCTAGTTCAATGACTGCCTTATTTCTGAAAATAAGATCAACATTGTCACACCTCAACCGATAGCGGAATCATCGGAGTAGTGGTACTAGGCGAATCAGATTGATCAAGAGAATTTCCATAACAGTCATTTCAAAGATAAACATCAACATTTAATATCCCATACAATCAAACTCATAAACCTTCAAAATAACCATTACATACCAACAAAATCTCTTAAACACCATCCAATTCGATCTCGCCTAGATTTTATTACAACCGTTCTAAAACAAACTAAACTACGCATACAACATCCAAGGCATCCAAGCTATAAATCCTCAACCTGTTACATACGTTAAAATACAAGTCAATATAATTAAGTAAAGGTGAGCATACGAGCTTGAATAATACTAGCATAGTCGAGAAAGCGTTTGCGAAACAATCTAATTACATATCATGATACACCAAAACACTTAAAATAACATAGGCTCATTTCTCATGCTAACTACCGTGAGAAGGCTTGCGCGTCCATCCTAACTAGACCCCGTCAGGTGTAAGCCACACTATAGTACCATACTAGCTAAGGAGACAAGTTAACAAAAATAAGTCCTAGTCACATGTTTCTAGTATCACGTGTCGAGCATATACAATCAGATTATTCGCATGTGATAAACAGTTTTGATTCGTGATGTGATTTTGTTTATAGGAACGTATGTAACACCCAAAAGTGCGTTTAAAGTGAAAATGGGTCAAGTATACTCACTGTGGGTGCGTTTAGGTAGGATTAGAGATCTGGGAAGAGTTGAGGAGAGAGCCGAATCAGCCTGCATAAGCGAACGGAAGTGCATCAGTCTCCGAAAAGCTGAAACGGTTAAGTTTTGGTAGGGCAGTAGACAAGTTCGGGCGAACTTGTGTGTAAACACACAAGTTTGAGCGAACTTGTTGGGTTTTGGTGAGTTTAGAGTCAAGTTCGGTCGAACTTGATGAGTTTCCTAAGAAACTTGTCAAGTTCGGGCGAACTTGTAGGAAAACCTTTCTTGCAAGGCAAGTTCGGTCGAACTTGTATGGTTTCCTAAGAAACCAGGCAAGTCCGGGCGAACTTGCAAGAATTTTGGTGAAGAAACACTCAAGTTCGGTCGAACTTGACCCAAATGGGTACAAGTTCAGTCGAACTTGACCTGATAAGCTGGTGATTCTCGAGCGAACTTGATATTTTCGGGTTCATAATCTTGCGTTTTCGCGTCGTTTGCTGAGGAAAATCGAGTGTTCATCCCTCCAACCCTGTGCTACTGAGCAAACTTGGGTTAGAGAGGTCTTTTAGATCAGTTTTAGCCGTTTTACAAAAGCGTGGGCTAATCCGGGCGAACTCGGGGTTCGTTCGGATTAGTCCGGCTTGTGTAAACCAACATAAACGTCATTGTGCTTCCAGATCTGGGATCTTGAATGATAGATGCTTCGTTTCATATCAGAAAATGAGCAAAACATCCACAAAAGTCCGTATTTTGTGTCAAAATCGATATTTGTCAAAAGTTTTCTCAGATCTAGAACTTACAAGCCGAGATCTTGCAGATCTCGTGTTTGGGAAGCCTCTGCTAACACCAAACGAACTCGTATTGTGTAGATCTAAGTTAAAAAGAGAAGTTTTGAAGAAAAAGATGAAGATTTTCGTAAAAGAATGAGTTTTAATGAAAAAGAAGGCTACGCCTTGTGCCAAAATCGTTGTAAACCTTTGTAGATCGTTGATAAACATTGTTGTATTCGAAATCGGGTTGTTTCTTACTTAGAACACGAGAGATTTGGAATGAGGGAGCTCTGAGCGAACTTGGTCAGCAAGTGCAAATGAGAGGAATGAGCTGAGTATTTATAGGAGAGGGAGCTGAGGGAGACAAGTTCGGCCGAACTTGCATATTTCCATGCAAATTCGCGCGAACTTGGAAGAATATTGAAGGGTATTAGGTTAAGTTCGGCCGAACTTGTATATACATATGCAGGTTCACGCGAACTTGATGGCAAACAAGGGATCCTTGGTTATCAGGCAAGTTCGGGCGAACTTGTGGTAGGAAAGTTCGGCCGAACTTGGCCTGGTGACCAAGTGTCGTTTGCCGATTTCGCGTTAAGTGTTCGTTTGGTTATTCGGTTCGCACTAGATAGTTATATTAAGTGTTAAATTAAAGCGTTAATCGTTATAGTTGATATAATAGTGTGATTTAGCGATTCGAGAGTGCGAGAGCGATGCGATAGCGAGTGTAAACATAACCACAAACACACATAACACATAAATAACATAAAACCACATAAATAACTGCGATTTGCGATGCGATGAGATTAGCGATGCGATTCAATAAGTGATTAGATGCGATAATAACGTACAACACCATAATTAATCAACATAAACTTTATTATAAGTCGAATCTCATAATTACAAAAGATAGGTAAACAGGAAAATAAAAAGAAAAGATAACAATCGAATTTTCGAGTTGTTACAGTCTCCCCTACTTTAGTGAATTTCGTCCTGAAATTAAGCAGTAGCTGTAACAAATAGATGCAGTAGCTGCAGATCTTCGAGAGGGACATGCAGATTTTCTTTGGCTAAGCACTTTTTGAGATTAGACACGTGGAAAGTCGGATGTACGTTGTTAAGTTCCTCCGGTAATTCGAGACGATAGGCTAATTTACCGATCCTTTCCAAAATCTTAAAGGGACCAACGTATCGAGGCGCTAGCTTTCCTTTCTTGCTGAAGCGGACCACTCCCTTCCAAGGTGCAACCTTTAGGAGAACGTGATCTCCCACTTTGAACTGTAGGGGCTTGCGGCGTTTATCGGCGTAACTCTTTTGACGACTCCGAGCTTTCAAGAGATTGTCTCTGATTTGGAGGATCTTGTCCGTCGTTTCTTAAATTAGCTCGGGACCGGTGATTTGTGCTTCTCCGATCTCGTGCCATGCAATAGGCGATCGACATTTTCTTCCATACAGTGCCTCAAAAGGAGCCATTTGAATGCTGGTATGATAACTATTATTGTACGAGAATTCAATCAAAGGTAAATGCGTATCCCAGTTACCACCGAAATCTATGATGCACGCACGAAGCATGTCTTCGAGGGTGTGGATCGTGCGCTCAGTCTGACCGTCGGTTTGAGGGTGAAAAGCGGTACAAAGATTGAGAGTAGTACCGAGAGCGGATTGAAAAGTCTCCCAGAGATGCGAGGTAAAACGACCGTCTCGGTCAGAGATGATGTCACGAGGCATCCCGTGTCGACATATAACTTTGTCGGTATAGATTCGGGCTAACCATTCGACCTTAAAGTCTTCTCGTATAGCAATGAAGTGCGCGGATTTAGTAAGACGATCAACGATAACCCAAATGCTATCGTGACCGGATGAAGTACGCGGGAGCTTAGTAACGAAGTCCATAGCTATACTCTCCCACTTCCACATCGGGATTTCGGGTTGTTCGAGTAAACCAGAGGGCCTTTGATGTTCGGCTTTGACTTTCGAACAAGTTAAGCACTTTGAGACGTACAAGGCGATATCCTTTTTCATGCCCGGCCACCAATACTTAGGACGAAGGTCCTGGTACATCTTGTCGGCACCAGGGTGAATGGAATATCGAGATTTATGAGCTTCGGTCATTAGCAATTCACGAAGATTATCATGAGTAGGAATCCAAATACGATCGAGATAGTAATAAATACCATCAGATTTAGATACAAGCTGAGTTTCGGCACCACATTTCATTTCGTCTTGAAGGGTATTCTCGTTAAGCAGGCGAATTGAGCGGCACGGATGAGGGTTTCAAGTTTAGCACAAGCTTGAGAGTCACAAATACCATATACATAGCTTCGTCGACTTAAAGCATCGGCGACGACGTTTGCTTTGCCGGGATGGTAGCGTATTTTGCAATCGTAATCATTGAGAAGTTCAACCCATCGATGTTGTCGCATGTTTAGTTCTTTTTGATTAAAGATATGTTGTAAGCTCTTATGGTCAGTGAAGACCGTACACTTAGTACCGTAAAGGTAGTGTCGCCATATCTTCAATGCAAAAACAACTGCACCGAGTTCGAGATCGTGGGTAGTGTAGTTCTTCTCGTGGATCTTGAGTTGGCGAGACGCATACGTGATAACTTTGTCTCGTTGCATGAGAACACAACCAAGACCAAGATTAGAGGCATTGTAATAAACAACGAAATCGTCGTTTCCATCGGGCAAAGCGAGGATAGGAGCGTTGCATAGCATACGCTTGAGAGTTTGAAAAGCTTCATCTTTCTTGGAATCCCAAACAAAAGGTTTATCTTTATGAGTTAAAGCGGTAAGCGGAACGGCGATTTTAGAAAAGTCGGCGATGAATCGACGGTAGTAACCCGCCAATCCAAGAAATGAACGGATTTCGGAAGCATTTTTCGGCGTAATCCAACCTTGACAGCTTCCATCTTTGCAGGGTTGACGTGAATTCCTTGATTATCAACGATGTGGCCGAGAAATTGGACTTCTTCGAGCCAGAATTCACATTTAGAGAACTTAGCATAAAGGCGATTTCCTTGGAGAAGTTTGAGGACTAAACGGAGATGACGCGCGTGTTCGTCTCTCGACTTCGAATAGATAAGAATGTCATCGATAAACACAATGACAAAACGATCTAAGAAAGCTTTACACACACGGTTCATCAAATCCATGAAAACCGCGGGTGCATTGGTAAGACCAAAAGGCATGACCACGAATTCGAAATGGCCATAGCGGGTACGAAAGGCGGTTTTAGGAATGTCTTATTCCAACACGCGTTACCGATGATAACCGGAACGAAGATCGATCTTGGAAAAACAAGTAGTACCTTGAAGCTGATCAAATAAGTCGTCGATATGGGGAAGAGGATAGCGGTTCTTTATCGTGAGTTTGTTAAGTTCACGATAATCGATGCACATATGGAACGATCCATCTTTCTTTTTCACGAAAAGGATAGGAGCGCCCCATGGCGAAGTGCTCGGGCGTATGAAACCTTTATCAAGTGGCTCTTGAGGTTGGCTTGATAGCTCGCGCATTTCGGATGGTGCGAGGAGATAAGGGGCTTTAGCAACGGGAGTAGCGCCTGTAATCAAATCGATACGGAATTCAACATCTCGAGTAGGGGGTAAACCGGGTAAGTCATCAGGAAAGACTTTAGGAAATTCACAATCAACGGGAACATATTTATAAGTCTTCTTTTCTTTCTTCGGGTTCACGATATGAGCGAGGAAAGCAACACATCGCTTTTGCAAGCATTTGTGTGCTCGAGTACATGACAAAAGCATCAACTTCTTTGAGGGAGTTTCACCGTAAACATGGAGTTGATCACCGTTAGGGAGAGGAAAACGAATCGTTTTATCGAAGCATACAACTTCAGCATGATTCTCACGAAGAAAATCCATACCTACTATGATATCGAAGCTACCTAATTGCATAGGTATGAGAATGATCGAGAAGACATGGTTGTTGAGATCGAGATTACAACCACGTAAGACGGAATTAACGGTAACGGTTCTTCCGGTGGCGACTTCCACATCGAAAGTCTTTGGGAGTTTAGCGCGCTTACATTTTAAAACCTTTTCGAATTCTAATGATACAAAACAATTATCGGCACCAGTATCAAATAAACATGAAGCATAAATACCATTAACGAGAAACGTACCATTGACAACATTGTTGTCATTCTGGGCCTGGCGGTGATTGAGATTGAAGGCTCTTCCACGCGCAGCTTGTTGTTGCTGCTGAGGCTGCGGTGGTGGCTGCTACTGCGGCTCTTGTTTCACAGTGCGGTTTGGGCAAACATTAGCAAAGTGGTTTGGATTACCACACACGAAGCACACTCGTGCCTTTGGAGCTTGCTGTTGGTTGGCTTGAGGAGGAGCAGGTAAAGCTGGAGCTGCTGGAGCTTGAGGAGCTGGCTGACGAGGACCACTACGGCAGCTGACAGTGAAGTGGCCGTAGATGTTGCAGTTTGTGCAAAAACGACAATTGCCTCCAACGGCATAATGATATGTGCACTTAGGGCACATAGGGTGAGGACCAGTGTACGCATGCTTTGCTGGCGGTGCGTTTGGTGCTGCTGACTGGAGTGGCTGAGGGTTCGCTGGAGCAGTAAGAGCAAAGTTCTTGCTCGGGTTTTCCCTTTTGCGACCACGGCGACTGTTCTTTGGCTCTCGGGGCTGTTCGGTAGTAGGAGCTGCTGATTCGGTGACTGCCTGATTTGCGACCTTGCTGCTTTTAAAGTAACCTGACTGAAATTAGTTTGTCATTAATCTCGGCGGCTAGTTGGTAGGTCTCCTCTATAGTAGCAGGGCGTGCTGCTTGAACAAAGTCAGCGACGCAATCGGGGAGAGCATTGAGGTATTTTTTGATTGCCTTTGAAGCGAGCAGTGAGACCAGCGTTATCGGGACCATCTTGCTTGATATTCCAGAATTCGTTCTCCAACTTCTGGATCTCGTAGGTAGGACAGAATTCCTTGATCATAATTTCCTTAAGTTCCTCCCAAGTGAGTCCGTAAGCTTCGTCGTTCCCACGCCTGTTGCGCTCGGTTGTCCACCAGTCGAGAGCCCTTGACTGGAACACACCAGTAGCGTTGACAGTGCGCAGAGCCTCGGGACATCCGCTCTGGCGGAACGTGACCTCGATAGAGTCAAACCAGTGGAACATGGCACTCGGCCTTTCGGTGCCTGAGAAAGTAAGCGGTCCACATGCTTTGAACTGCTTAAAGCTGAAGTGCGGTTTCGGGGCATCTCCTTTGGAGTCCATAGATGAGTTGCTGCTTACAGCATGAATTTCCGAGACAATCTGCGGGATGACTTTATCCATCTCCTTGGCTCCCATTGTAGCGATGCGCTTGTCGGCGTTGCTGCATTGGAGATTCCTTCGGGTGTGCGATCCAAGAGAAGACATTTACACGAAGGATTTAGATTAGACGAGATTCGATTATAATAGAGTTATGTTTAAATATTTATTATAACTATTCATACAAGGCACCAAAAACACATAAGCACGTATCCATATAGACACATAAGCATGTAAGCACATAAGCACGTAAGCACATAGGCACGTAAGCACATATTTGCACGTATTCAGCTTCTAATAATAACAATGCGTAACGCGATATGAGATGCGAGATATATAAGTGATATATAATAGCGAGATAATACCACGTATGAGGCACACGTCCTCATATGCATAAGCGAGTTAAGCGATTAGTTTGGTTGGTGTATTAATTTAGCATTTTAGATTTCGAGAGCTGTGCGAGTTATGCATACATTCGATGGAGCGTAAATGCGATAAATCGAGAAAACGATGATATGATAAATCATCAAAGTAGAAATCGAATAAAGCGAAAATTCTCAAAATTTTTAAACACATAAATAGTAATAAACTCGTTGATGCGTAAATCGATGATATAGGCTTAAGTCAATTGGGAGTGTCCGGGGTTTTTTGAGACATTTGACACGCCAAAGTGATTCGACTACCCCTTTGCATTTGGACCCACGCTTTGGCCTAATAGATAAACGTTCCCACCGCAAGCGACTAACGACGTTTACCCTTCCAGTTAATACGTGTTCCAAACCATCGGCATAACCGAGACTTTGGTGAGATTGAAAATCGAATTGCGGAATTAGTTACTAAGATGCGGGTTTCACCCCTAACTTAGCAACTTTATTCCTAGGTAGAAATGGAGATTTTCGTCGAGGTTTGGATGTCACTCCTAACTCAACGAAGGTATCTCGTGCGAGAGAATGCGCGGAGTGAATGATCTCATCGAGAGTTCTCGTTTTCACACCTATTCTCGACTTGATCACTCGTTTGGTGTGACGCGAGCGTTCCCAAACGTGTATTATTGTATTAGCCTTATGAAAGGCATATTTAAGCATTTATGGTAAGTAGTTTAACATTTAAGTCAAAGATAGGTCATTCGGGTACTTAAACATGCTACTAGGTCGAATCATGGCAATTCTACCTATTATCCTAAGTTATGGCTCTCTGATACCAATCTGTCACACCCCAACCGATGGTGGAATCATCGGGGTAGTGGCACTAGGCGAATCAGATTGATCAAGAGAATTTCCATAACAGTCATTTCAAAGATAAACATCAACATTTAATATCCCATACTATCAAACTCATAAACCTTCAAAATAACCATTACATAACATAATCCAATTCGATCTCCCCTAGATTTTATTACAACCGTTATAAAACAAACTAAATAAAACAAACTAAACTACGCTGCAACATCCAAGGCATCCAAGCTATAAATCCCCAACCTGTTACATACGTTAAAATACAAGTCAATACAATTAAGTAAAGGTGAGCATACGAGCTTGAATAATACTAGCATAGTCGAGAAAGCGTTTGCGAAACAATCTAATTACATATCATGATACACCAAAACACTTAAAATAACATAGGCTCATTTCTCATGCTAACTACCGTGAGAAGGCTTGCGCGTCCATCCTAACTAGACCCCGTCAGGTGTAAGCCACACTATAGTACCATACTAGCTAAGGAGGCAAGTTAAGGAAAATAAGTCCTAGTCACATGTTTCTCGTATCACGTGTCGACCTTATACAATCAGATTATTCGCATGTGATAAACAGTTTTGATTCGTGATGTGATTTTGTTTATAGGAACGTATGTAACACCCAAAAGTGCGTTTAAAGCGAAAATGGGTCAAGTATACTCACTGTGGGTGCGTTTAGGTAGGATTAGAGATCTGGGAAGAGTTGAGGAGAGCGCCGAATCAGCCTGCATAAACGAACGGAAGTGCATCAGTCTTCGAAAAGCTGAAACGGTTAAGTTTTGGTAGGGCAGTAGACAAGTTCGGGCGAACTTGTGTGTAAACACACAAGTTCGAGCGAACTTGATGGGTTTTGGTGAGTTTAGAGTCAAGTTCGGTCGAACTTGAAGAGTTTCCTAAGAAACTTGTCAAGTTCGGGCGAACTTATAGGGACACCTTTCTTGCAAGGCAAGTTCGGTCGAACTTGTATGGTTTCCTAAGAAACCAGGCAAGTCCGGGCGAACTTGCAAGAATTTTGGTGAAGAAACACTCAAGTTCGGTCGAACTTGACCTAAATGGGTACAAGTTCGGTCGAACTTGACCTGATAAGCTGGTGATTCTCGAGCGAACTTGATATTTTCGGGTCCAAAATCTCGCGTTTCCGCGTCGTTTGCTGAGGAAAATCGAGTGGTCATCCCTCCAACCCTGTGCTACTGAGCAAACTTGGGTCAGAGAGGTCTTTTAGAGCAGTTTTAGCCGTTTTACAAAAGCGTGGGCTAATCCGGGCAAACTCGGGGTTTGTTCGGATTAGTCCGGCTTGTGTAAACCAACATAAACTTCCTTGTGCTTCCAGATCTGTGATCTTGAGTGATAGATGCTTCGTTTCATATCAGAAAATGAGCAAAACATCCTCAACAGTCCGTATTTTGTGTCAAAATCGATATTTGTCAAAAGTTTTCTCAGATCTAGAACTTACAAGCCGAGATCCTGCAGATCTCGTGTTTGGGAAGCCTCTGCTAACACCAAACGAACTCGTATTGTGTAGATCTAAGTTAAAAACAGAAGTTTTGAAGAAAAAGATGAAGATTTTCGTAAAATAATGAGTTTTGATGAAAATGAAGGCTACGCCTTGTGCCAAAATCGTTGTAAACCTTTGTAGATCATTGATAAACATTGTTGTAGTCGAAATCGGGCCGTTTCTTACTTAGAACACGAGAGATTTGGAATGAGGGAGCTCTGAGCAAACTTGGTCAGCAAGTGCAAATGAGAGGAATGAGCTGAGTATTTATAGGAGAGGGAGTTGAGGGAGACAAGTTCGGCCGAACTTGCATGTTTCCATGCAAGTTCGCGCGAACTTGGAAGAATATTGAAGGGTATTAGGTTAAGTTCTGCCGAACTTGCATATACATATACAAGTTCGCGCGAACTTGATGGCAATAAAGGGATCCTTGGTTATCAGGCAAGTTCGGGCGAACTTGTGCTAGGCAAGTTCGGCCGAACTTGGCCTGGTGACCAAGTTTCGTTTGCCGATTTCGCGTTAAGTGTTCGTTTGGTTATTCGGTTCGCATTAGATAGTTATATTAAGCGTTAAATTAAAGCGTTAAGCGTTATAATTTATATAATAGTGTGATTTAGCGATTCGAGAGTGCGAGAGCGATGCGATAGCGAGTGTAAACATAACCACAAACACATAACACATATAACATAAAACCACATAAATAACTGCGATTTGCGATGCGATGAGATTAGCGATGCGATTGAATAAGTGATTAGATGCGATAATAACGTACAACACCATAATTAATCAACATAAACTTTATTATAAGTCGAATCTCGGAATTACAAAAGATAGGTAAACAGGAAAACAAAAGAAAAGATAACAATCGAATTTTCGAGTTGTTACAAACATTGGTGATTAATAATGAACATTGTAAGGAAAATTCGTTGATGTTGTGTTAGGGTTTGAAACCTTTGCAAGGTATGGAACTTGTCATACATCGGTTGCATGAGCATCAAATGTGGGGTTTATACATCAAATGGGCTCTCTCACCCATAAAACTAGCCTTTTGGGATGATTTCTCATGTTTGGGCTATAATAGTGGTATCATGTCCAAACTGATAGTGGTGTCCCATGGAGTGTTAGTCTGTAGGGAACCTGTCGTAACCGACGGGGATATTGGCCCTTAAGGAGGTTCAATTTTTATAGACTGAAACAGTTGCAATGTATTGGATTTGTCCCACATTGGTTATATGGCAACAAATGTAGGGTTTATAGAGCAAATGGGCTTCATTACCCACGAGACTAGTCTTTTGATAGGTTAGTCTCTCATGAGATATGACATCTTGGTGATTCGTTTGATTTGGTCTTTTTTTCGTATTTTGGCTCTTCCTGTCTCTTCTAATTCTCTAAAGATAACTTGCAATGCTTGTGGCTGCTACTACTTCATCCAATTTATTGATGGTTAGAGTAGATGTCACTTAGATGTATACTTTGACTCACATATTACATATACCAAAAACTGCTATTGTTTTTAAGAATCGGCTGGCTAATGAAAAAAAGGAGGATTTTTACGCGCATTGCGTTTCAAACCATTTGTGGAAAACTTGTTGGTGCTCCTATATATGGCTAGTTTTAATATACTCCCACCCATTATTGGTGGTTCCACCTTATGTGACATCCACTTCCTACCTCGAGTCCAAACTTCACATCAATATCGTTGTCTAATTTAAAGAGGCATTTGAGATATTTTAGATTTATGTTGATTCTTTCATATTCTAGCTCTATGATTTAGTTTCTTTGTAGACTATATATTTTTTATGCCATGGTTGTTTAGATACATTTTTTTTAGAAAAACATTTTCTTAATAATCACGCATTTATAAAAAAAGGAGGTTACATCGAGATAGAAGGAAACGGGTAAAAAGCTACGCCGTTACCCCTTTTTTTAATAGCAAAACTAACTTTTTTTTTAAAAAACTACATCCATAGATCCTGGAGTCATAACATTACTATACATGACCCTTTGAACTCAACTAAGTAGTCCGCAACCTCTGGAGCAAAAAAAAGGATTAAAAACAAATAGGATAAACACGTGCTGTTTGTCAAGGCACATTTTCTCGTGTTAGATCACTTTGTCCAAAACAGCTTTAAAGTATCTCACCAACCATTAAAACACTACCCCTAAGCTCATAAGAAGAAACCTTAATTAGATCTACACACATGTTCCTCCTATATAAAAATATACATATTCACACTTGTTTACAAGTTTACATTTTTTTTTCTTTGATGTATTTTTTAATTAATAACTATTGAATAAAATATAATTTTAATAAGAGTAAACTGTCATTTTGGTCCCTAAACTTTAGTTCAAATTTGAAACCTTTTGTATATGGATCCCTAGGGTTTCAGTTTTATTGTCATTTTGGTCCAAAAGTAAAATCAGGTCATATTTCTCTCATAAAATCTTGTTATTTTGTCCTTCTCCTCAGGGGCAAAATAGTCATTAACCTTTTGTTTTCCCTCTCCCTGCAGATCATCCCACCACCACCACCACTTCTAGTTTCAAATAACCATCGCCTCCATTCTCCGGCCACCACCACCAACACAATCTTTTCCGATGACCACCGCAACACCCCCACTACCTTTGATTCACTTCAACATCGAAAATCCCACGAAATGCAGCCATCGTCGCCACCCTTTTCAACAGTGAAAATGGCAGTTTGCATCAATATTATTAAACTCAACATACTGATTAGCACTCAACTTCAACAACAAATCCACAGCATCATCAACACAAAACAAAACACTAGGTCGCGCGGCATCCAAATTAAACTTTCTAGAATCTTCGGTAACCGAATCATCATACGAACAGATCACAATACCGGAATAGATAGTGCGAGTGATGACGTCTACAGCGGTGGTGTGATCTGGTGCTTCTTCGGTGCCGGAATTTTGGGGATTTAGGACTTGAGGGTGAGGAAGGAGGTGAGGTCGAGGAGAGTGAGGGAGGAGTAGTGGGAGCCGTAATGGGGGTTGGGGTCAAGGTGGAGGACGGATTTGCCGGCAGACCGGTGCCAATGCCGATGATTTAGGGTTTGAGGGGTGAGGAAGGAGGTGAGGTCTGGTATTTATTTATAAAAAAATGATCATTTTACCCCTGAAGAAAAAGACAAAATAGCAGGATTTTATGAGAGAAATATGAACTAATTTCATTTTTGGATCAAAATGACAATAAAACTGAAACCACAGGGACCAAGATGCAAAATGTTTTAAATTTAGACTAAAATGAAAAAAGTAACCAAACTTTAAAGAACAAAATAACAGTTTACTCTTACTAAAAAATATGAATAACTTATTTAATAATAATAATGGCAACTTTGAACATTTAAAAAATCCTTAAAAGGGCATCGTTATAATACAGATTCAATAATATCAAGTAAAACTTTGTTTAATTATCGAGCTTATAACTAGTAAAAAAGTAAATAATAAAAGGTAAGATAAAAATTTAATATAACTAACAAAAAAAAAAGGTTGAGATATTAAGACTTTTCAAGCTACTATATAACCATAATCATTTGTACCATATGTGGATGAATTAAGTGATATATCTAAAAAGAACAAAACTTCGTGGTTATACGATATGATATGTTGATGAATGTAGAGTTGTTAAAAAAACGATATTTTTGTTTTGTTTTGCATGTACTAAGCCCCTTATTTTAATTAACCAATGTATCAACTTAATCTTCATAATTTTATATATTATTACCTGTTAAATTCTCTTTTTATTTAACATTTTTATATAGTTACCTGTTAAATTGACTTTTTGTTTAAATATATAGTTAAATATATGAAGATGCAAATAAAATTGGAGGGGCTGCTACAAGGATAAGACTATATGAGGTTTTTTTTTGTAGGAGTAATTTATTTATTTAATAATGATAAGGATTAGTTAATGCAGTGACACAAAGTCATAATTAAAAAGTAAGCATTTGATGCAAAGCTGTAACCTACTTTGAATAGAAAAAGGAGTAGAATACAAAACATGAGGAACCGGAGGTGGTGGACCAGACAATATTTAACTTTACAAACCTTTATTTTACATTAAACACCTCCACAAAACCTAATACATCGAACACCAATAAAAGTTGGTCAAAATATAGGGTCTCATATCTAAGAGATAATATGAAATAAGAAATTGTTTAAACTTCAAAGAGCACGCATCATAGTATAAGACGTGAATAACCAATTCATAATCACACGTATATTTTTTAATTTAAAATTTCTCGTTAACAAAAGTATTCATTTTATAAACTATTTTTACCGAACAAGAGATTAAAAGGACTTTTGGGTATGGAAAGGGGAGAAGATTGAGGAGCTTTCCGTGGCAGGAATTCACTTCTTAATTCATGAAGCGGTCAAGACAAACGACTGTGAGCAATGGCCGTTTTGGAATAATTGGGTTCTTCCAAAAATCAATTTATTTAATTGGAGAGCGTGCATGAACCGAATCCCTTCTAAAACGAACCTTGCTTGTCGGGGTGTTAGTATATATGACCTCTTATGTCGCCGCTACGGGTTAAGGGAGGAAACGGTGGACCACATTCTATGGGATTGTTGGATCGCGAAGTCGATATGATGGACGGTTTTGACATAGCTAAAAATCCCCTTTTCGGATGGTGAGCGTTCTATTTCTCAACTGATCGGAGCGGTTAAAGACTTCAATGGCTCAAAAGATTGGAAGAAAATGATAAGCGCAGTGTTGATGGTGACGGCTTGGGAAATATGGAAAGCAAGAAATGAAAAGACTTTTAACAACAATCACATCCACTTCTAAGAACGGTGGACACAATCAAAGAGAATTTGTTTTTATGGATCACATGTAGGTAGAAATTTTGTAACATTAGTTAGCGAGTTAAATGCTTGGTTGGTCCTTGTGGTTTGCAGATATTGCAGACTTGGTCCTAATGGTTTAATAATTACAGAGTTGGTCCTAGTTGTTGTAATTTTTGCACTCGTATGGTCCTTACCACTAACCTATGTTAAATTTCTTGATTAAGTGTGTGCGAAATGACTAAATTGCCCCTAAACATTAAAAGTATAAAAAAACATAGGTCTAGCACTCATCTTCTTCTTCCCCTTTCTCTCTCTCTCTCTCTCTCTGTAAAACCCACCACCACCACCTCCTCCATCTCTACCGTCAATCCACCACCATCTTCTCCACCGTCACCTTCAACCCACCACCCCCACCCACCTTCAAGCCCATCTCAAATTTCATAACACCCGTTTCAAAATCTTGAAAAAAACTTCAACTTTCTTCAAACCCCTTTCACAATCTTGAAATAAAACCTTAACTTTCTTGAATTCCATCAGTCATTCCCATCAACTTCCCACTGTGATCACCCAAAAAGCTTCAATATTTCATCAGTTAATGTGACAACAAAATGCGAACAGATGGTCAAGGCTCATCATCTCCAAACTTCACAAATTTAGGCCGTTCAACTCTCAGGGATCCAGTCGTCCAGTCAATAGACCCAGAAACTCCGAATCAAGAGACCGTAATCGACGCTTTTCAACGGCAGACAACTCAAAAGTTTCATAATCTATCTGCAGTGATTCACATGAACTGTTATCTGTTAGTTGGATATTCAAACTGTTAGATGTTTTCCTATGTTGTCAACAGGAGTTTAAAACTATATTGTTTAATAATAAACATGTTGTAGCTGGAAAACAGCCGTTGGATAAGTTAAGAGAGTGATTAGTATGAAAGGGGTGAGTGATTAATATGAAAGGAGTGTGAAGGGTTTGGATGTTTGTAATGCAATTAGAGATGGGATTGAGCAGATTAGGTAATGGCAAAAGCAGTTGGAGATTGTGGTGTTGTGGTGGTTGGGTGGAGGTGGAGGTGAGGTGGTGGTGGTGGGTTTAGAAGAAGAAGAAGATGAGGGGTGGTCTATCTATTTTTTATTTTTTAATTGTTTCGGGGCAATTTAGTCATTTCATACAAATTTAACCGAGAAACTTAACATAGGTTAGTGATAAGGACCATGCGAGTGCAAAAATTACAACTACTAGGACCAATTCTGTAATTATTAAAGCACTAGGACCAAGTCTGCAATATCTGTAAACCACATGGACCAACCACGTACATTAACTCTTAGTTGGCCTAGATGGTATGATTTTAATATTCGTGATGTAATTCCTTAAACTCTTAAATTCTAGTTTCTTGCTGGTCTGATTTCTATATTATCATTATAGAAATTTTGAGGTTTAAAAAACACGAGTTCAAAAAAAAAAAAAGCTTCTTATGGGATTAGATACATAAAGCTATATTTTATCACAAAGTAAAGACCAATAGTATCACAAATTAGTGGATGGTAGCGTCATCCACCGTGTTAATTACTTACCTTTTTTTAATAGAGAAGATACCGATGTCAATGGAGAAGATAAACTTTTATAAACAACCCATGTCTGTGTTTGACAAACACACTAATGAAATATGGAAAGTGTCTTTTAAGTTTTAACTACTACAAGTACTTCAGCTTGAACCTTCAACTTCTTTTTGTACGGTTTAATCTCCAAGGTCGAACACATGATCTAGTTAAAGAACAAAGGACTATGCACCGAAACGCATGTCGCATTGTCGTGTGCTTGGCTCTGGCAATTGTAGTCATGGGTTGGTCAAGTTTTAAGTTGGAAATATGTAATCAACTATAAAAGCAAGGACTTGTGTTTCTATTTTCAATATACTCAAATTTAAACTATATATCATAAAACATATAATGTTTACAATCAGAGCTAACAATCTCCTCGTATTTGATATTGACATCATATTGTTGGTTCCTTTTTGTCGAGGCAAAATGTTGTTTTTTAGACACAAAAAATGGTGACATGTAGGGTAAGTGCTTAAATATAAATGCATGTATCTTTCAAAACCCTCGTATCAATCAAATTGGTTAAAGAACTAACTTGTTAAAGGTTGTCAGAAGTCTCAAAGCACGTCAAGAGCGATCTTGGATCGATCGTAAAACTAGTCCACCAATTATTCTCAGATTTCACACAATTAAAAAAAAATACTACGCTCAACCAGGGGAGGATCTTAGTTGAGGCCCGCGCAGGGAGTGGTCGGGTACCTATGTTTTTTCACTTTGAAATGTAAATTTTACAAAAAAAAAGTGATATGTAGTGCCTCCCCCCCCCCCCCCCCCCCCCCCCCCAATTTTTTCCCACTATTCAAAAAGATTACACTATCAATTATCCTAAAAAGTTCAAATGAGAACTCAAAATTTCGTGATAAAAAAACCTATCAATTAACTATCATTATCATTAAAAAAAATGTTAAGAGTAATTTAGAAAGAAGGTATGAGTTTATATTTATTCTATATTTAGTGTGCTTTTTATTTTATTTTATTTTTTATCAAGTTCTTATAATTCTCATAGAATACACGAGTTCTCTTAAATATCAGTGTATATGCATATACATACTCGTAGAAAAAATGAAGAACTTCGCAGACCTAATCTATTTTACCTTTTTAATTAAGTTGAATAATTTATAAATTATGTAACAACTGAAGTCTCATGCATGTGATGGGAAGTTTTTGGAACAATTGATTATAGAACTAGATTCTCCCATGATTAATCTTATAATAAACAATTTATTTGTAGAATCATATACTTTTTTTTAGTATTAATCTTTTAGTAGCTAAATATCTGAAGAAAGTTAATATACACTTACATTTATAAATGAGTATTGAACCAGCCAATAAAAACATGAGTCGGACGTTTAACATCTGTTTTGTTCGGGAGCAATGGACCGTTATAAATGAGTAAAATTCTTTATATTTTTTCGTAATATGATCATTGCAAATTTCCCTTGCTATAAATTACAAACTTGAAAATAAGAACGTGTGGATGATGAAAATTTGAGTTTATATAATTTATAAATATGACTAATTATAATTAAATACTAGTACTGTATTTATCATATTTAGTTTTCATATATAAAGTAATGCTTCTGATCGAACAACTCTTGAATATCATGGTATTAGATTTCTATTGTTAGATTTGAATTATTCCAATAATGCAATGTAGATAGACACATCAGCCAACATTTATTTGGTCGTTTGCATGGAAATGATAATTCATAATTGTGGTTGTATCATCTTTGCCAACTATTAATGAACTACCGAACATGTATAAGTGTATCATATTCTCAAGATGGTCGTTATCATTTGATTGTCCCACATACAGTTTTGATGCAAGTTTTCTTTCTCTCTTTTTTATCATTATATTTTCATAGGTGGCAGTGCCAATCATAATTAATAAATACGGAAATTATAGGTAGAAATTGCAGGAGGAAGTCAACAACGACTATATCCAGTAAAATCTTATCAATAGCCAAGTTATTGATAGGATCTAAGACCGAGGAGAGTAGGATATAGGCAGACCAAGTCTCAATCCTAAGGTATAAATACTTCCGGTAAGACTTTCAACTCCAAAAGCTTTGTCATGACATGATCAATATATGAGAATTAAAGAGTCTAAATGATATTTCTCCAAACTTATTGAAAAAATATATAGTAAGTTGCTTAAAAGTTAAAACGTAATGACAAAAGTTAAAATGCAATGACTACAAAATACATCAAATAAATGGATAAATCTTCAAATTTCTAATTAAAAACGCAACTGTAATAAAACAAAATATAAAGGCAATAATTGAACAGATTATTCAATGGTTAGAACATTCGTAATGGGGCGATTTCTGGCATTTTTTTGCCAAGAAAAACGCCCCACCACGCCCGACACCCGCCCCTTTGGCGTTTTTTTACAAAAATTTTGCCCAAAGCGTTCTTGTTTCCACACCTTTCTTCATTTCTTTTGGCCAATCACAGGTAGTGTTTTTTTATTTAATTTTATTTACACCTTTTTTTTAATATAATGCCCCACAATGCCCACATCCCCACTACAACCATCTTAGAAAAACGCCCCATAATGCCTCATTGCTGACTGGACTGTCACATGATGCACAACGTCCATGGGTAGGGGTCTTATTCATGTGTACCACTACACATGTTCTTACAACTCACAATTCTAGAAACCCAAATCATAGTGTTTCTCCATCGATGATTGCCCCCACAAATTCTACCGCACACCGTTTTCATGGCTACTAAACTCATAAAAGCCCTCAATCTCATCCCAATTTACTCTTAACAATGCCACTGTCATTCACCACCAACATAAACTCTATCAAATACCCAAAGCGAACCATCACACCGCCTCAACGAAGACGAGAATCTGTACGTGGTGGAATCGGAGAAGATTGAAGTGGAGGCTTGTGGTGGTGGTGGTACGAAGGTATGGCAACAGTTAGTGGTTGTGTCGCTTCCGGTGGTAGAGGGGTGGGTAGGTAGTGGTGTTGAGGTAGGATGAACTATGATCTCGGTTTTTTAGATCTAGGGTTATGGGTTAATTTTTTTAAATCTAGAGTTATGGGTTATATGAGACTAATTTATGTTTGACTAAAATACTTCTCCTTATGTTTTTTTTATCTTTGTCATGTGCCACTCTATTATTGCTTCATACCCTTCTCACCCAAAACAAACTTCCTATTTAATCTCTTCCATATTTTTTTATAAAAATTGCACCATAAAAACAAGCGTTTTTTATCTTTAAAACGAATATACTATTTGCCACGCCGAAACGTGGTCAAAGTCCTCGCCGTTGAATCAGATGAATGACTTCAAATTCCGAGAGGTCGTTGTCGGGATTTTCCACATTGTTGAACCTTCCATGAAATCTTGAACATTTGAAACGAATAATCCCGAAACGTAAATTAAGTTGATCCACGGTTCGGTTGGTCTCACCAACATGGAGACAAATTTGTTGGAAACCCCAGTTCCAAAACGAAACCTTCTACTAGTAGACGCTCGTTCATTATGGGTTGCGACCCAAGACATAGCCAACGTAATGTCTTCTTCTTCCCCGCAATGTCTTCTTCTTCGGTTCACGGATTCCTTCACATTTTGAGAGGATTTTTTTGTCGATAGAAATAAAAAATTGAGAGAGTTTATTTGAGTGGGGTAGATTAAAATAATGGAATGAGCTATTTAAATAGAGAAAGTTATTTGATTTTTTGAATTTGATTTTTTTAAAGCAAGTAACAAAACATCATTTTAACGGTCATATTAACCTTTAAATTGTAAATTTTACACGGGTAGTGGTTGTAGCTAGCTGAACCCTCACGCCTAACGCGCATGAGCAGCGATGATATTCTGACTTAGGTTCGAACCCGTGATAGCCTAACCCACGAGTGCAGCCAACCTAATAGGCCTTAAAAAATTCCTTTTATACTTATCAATTACGTTCATCATGGGGTAAGAGAAAAAACGTCACCATCAATTTCGGTTTTTTCTCTTTCATAAAAATAACTAGGTAGACGGTTATAACTAGGTGGACACCCGTCTGATGGACGTGTTGTGGTTAGTATTATAACTATAATGATAAAAGTTTTTGTCTACGTTTGTATGTAAAATATTAAGTGAAAATATTTAATGAAACTTGTTGACTGGTTAAGTTTAGACACAATTTACATTGATAACGAACCCACAAAACATGTTTAAATGATTAAATTTCATTAACACAGAAAACGCAATAATTAAAAATATAGGGTATGTTTGGCAAAAGTAGCTGGTGGCTGGTGACGGAAGCTGGTGGCAGGAGGCTGTAGGTTGGTAGCTGTAGTTGGTAGCTGATAGCTGTAGCTTTTTAGAATATTTAGGTGTTTAGCAGAGTAGCTGGAGCTTTTAATAAAATGTATAAAATGAACAAAATGAACATTAAAAAGTTTATTATCTTTAGAGGTTAAAATGGTCACTTTTTCCCTAAAAGCTTGTAGCTCATTCTAAACGCTACTAGTAGGAGCGTTTAACCAAAAGCTTCAAGCTTCTAACCTAAAAGTTTCAAGCTCTTTCAACCAAACAAGGCTATATTATCTAATACATCATTTAGTTCCAAACCAATATATTCCAAATCAACATTGTTCCAAACCCAACCTCTTGATGCTTTCCTTCATTTGATTTCTTGCTTTCAAAAGTTTTCATACCAAATTTTATTAAACAACGAATCACCATGATAAAACATGTCATAAAAAAACGAAACAATATATATCATATTTACACTAAACTTGACAACATGACATAACATGTCACCAGAAACCGTTTAAAATAACTAATAAAAACAACACATATCAAATTTACACTAAACTCACTTTCCTAACACGTTAAGGCACGCTTAAAACAGGTACCTGTTTTGTTCTACCTTCTGTTTGAATAATGTACTAGTAAACAATGAGAAAAGCGTCTATCACATAGACACACAATAATGTATATCGATAAATTAGACCAATAAATCATGAGAAATCAAAAGGAAAAATATGATTATCAATTACATGACAAAAGATTCCAAATTACTAAAATGACCTCCAAATTCTAGTACTTAACAATATACATAAAAGCTTTAAGCAACACCAGCACCTTTCCCCTTCTTTTTCTTTTCCTGAAGCTACTTACAGAATTTCGGTTTTTTTCTCTTTCATAAAAATAATAAATAAAATTGGCATCCACAAAAGTATTGCTTCTTTTTTTCTCTATATAAAGCCAAGCTATTAAAAGTATTGCCATCGACATAATCAAGTCCCCTCCAACAAAATTCAATTCATCTGATTCAAGCCATATCCTTTTCGAATTAATTGACATTACCTACCTAACTATGGAAGCCGGTGTTCCCTTCTGTTTTTTTACAATACTTTTTCTGTAAATTAACTAGTAAAATACCGTGTGCGCGGTTATTTGGCCAATACGTATTGATTTGGTTCGTTAAGATAGTGGTATGATAAGGCTATATGGTGTGGTTTGGAGCCACAGGGGCTTTATCACGTCACCTCAGCGCCACCTAGTGCCACGTCACATAGGGGGCTTTAAGCCCCTTCCTTTAACTTGCATGCAATGGTTTAAGGCTCCATCATCATTACCTAATTATTATTTTTTATTTAAATTTAAACATTATTTAATTTTGATATTTTAATTTAAATAAAAAAATATAATGTCATAATTTAAATAAAAAATACAATGCCATAATTTAAATAAAAAAATACGTCATAATTTAACTATGTCACTAAATGTGCATTATCGTAGAACGGATTTTCACAAAAATAATCGTGCATAAACGTTCATGAGCACCCAACCGATCTCGTTCAAGAGGCACTTGTCTGGTACGCGATGTAGACGATTGAGCTTCTTCTCGCAAATAATTAATCGCCTCCTGCGTCATTGCGATAAGCATATCGTCAAGCATACCGTCAGATGAAGAGCTGGACGAATTTGATGACATTTTTAAAAATATGTGTTTTTTTGTGATTGGTGGTGGGTGTGTTTAGATTGTGACTAGTGTGTGTTTTAGTTTGTGAAAGGTGTGTATATATATATATATATATATTATAATTAAGGATTTTTTTTAAAATAGACCGTTGCCAACGGTCATCTTTGACGACCCCCCCCCCCTCGATCCTTTCAATTTCTGCTTGTTACTACGCTGGCGGAACATGGATGGCGCCCCCTCTTTGGCGACGACGGTGTGCCTATAGCGCCCCCGGGGCGCCATAATGGGTGAGGTGGCGGGGTGACGCTAAGCCACACCCTTCAGTCTAACGGCACTTAGTATATCAATCGGTATAAGTTCGTAAAAACAATATCGGTACCTGGTCGGTCAGAATCATTATGTTCATCACATCAGTAGGAGCGTCGAGAAAACCATAAAAACATATATCACTACCAGTATTGATGTCGCTTCGATTCGTCATGGTAAAGAACAAAAAAGTTCAACTATATTTGACTCGTTCGATTTTAAACAAATATTTTATCGAAACGTAGATAAATATGAGTATCACAACAACATACTCGTAACTCTAAAATAAATCATATCTTAAAAGTTAGAAAAGAAAAAATAATGAAAAAAACTAATTATTATACTAAATAACTAAAATATAATGATAAAAACTAACATTTTTCATATAAATAAAAGAAAAAATAATTAAAAACCATAAACATAACACTATTCTAGTAAGAACCCACCACTATCAAAATAAAAAAGTTGAAAGTTTGGCTACTCTTCCTAAGCCTTTCATGAAATATGTACGAAAATATACTGGAACACATTTCATATCAATCGAAAACCACAAAAACGAAAATCAGTATCAGTTCGTAATAACAATCGGTACCTGTTTGGATAATTATTCAGTCAGAATCATTATGTTCATCACATCAATAGGAGCGTCGAGAAAACCATAAAAACATATATCAGTACCAGTATTGATGTCGGTTCGATTCGTCATGGTAAAGAACAAAAAAGTTCAACTATATTTGACTCGTTCGATTTTATACATCTTTTATCGAAACGTAGATAAATATAGGCATAACAACAGCATACTTGTAACTTTAAAATACAACATATCTTAAAAGTTATAAAAGAAAAATAAGATATGTCTAGAAATTAATTGTTATACTAAATAACCAAAAAATAATGATAGAAACTAATTTTCATATAAATAAAAGAAAAAATAAATAAAAACCATAAACATAACACTATCCTAGTAAGAACCTACCACCATCAAAATAAAAAGGTTGAAAGTTTGGCTACTGTTCCTAAGCCTTGTTCCTAAGCCTTGAATGGTGTATATATATATATATATATATGTAATATAATGGGGCTGCATAAATATATACACATATTTACAAACATATATATACGCGCACATATGTACTTCAAGCAAAGGGTATAATTGTCCATATAAATATATAGCAAAAAGTTACAAAAATTTGTCCCATAAGTACGTAATTATATATTAGCACATAATCACGTAACATTACGAAATCATTTAACATAATACTTGTTTCAGAGTAAAATGCATGTTACGTAATTACATACTAGTACCTAATCACGTAACTTGTAATAAAAATTAAATTAGAAAAAACTATAACAATTATTATCCAAATTAAAGAGAATAAAATGCTCGTATTTATTATGTAACTGGTGATGTGGGTGCTCGCAAGCTCCCACTCAGCGGAGCTGAAAGCGATAAGCTGGAAGCGGCCGCACTAATGACCATCAACTGGAAGCTCGGTTACTGTACACTCAACAAGTCCCAAGATTGCAAGGTCAAACTGATGGGACTTTATCCAAAAATATACAAAAGCAACCTAGAGAAACACAATTCAGACTTTCACCAAAGAGGCAAGGTGGCCCCACACAAACAACAGCTCAGAGGATACATTGTCGATCAGTTAGTCCTGTCTTCCCAATCATCAACACCACCTCAGGCATAAACCTCCTTCAATGAAGCTCTCAGATCGCTACCTCTGTCCAGTATTGTCGTAGCAGCTAGTTTATCATCACCTTTTTACACCAACTGAAGCTTCCCACCTCAGAAAATTCATCAACCTCACTTGGCTGCCTTACTAGGTCATATAAGTCAGCAGCTAGCAGGGGGTTACACCTGGCAGGCACCTTCAAGCCAACCTAACCCTCAAGCTCAGCCAAGCACGAGTACCAACTTAGTCTAAACATGGCGGGGGCGGGAACTAGTCTTGATGCTACTTACATGCCATATAAACTAAGCTCTTTGTCATGCTTCTCCGACGAGATAGCTAACTACGTCTTTCAGACTAAGATAAAGATGCCCTCGAACATTAAAACATATGATGGCATGAAAGATCCGGAAGATCACCTCCAGGTGTTCACTGGAGCAGTGATGTGCTAAAAGTAGTTTAATAAAAACAACCTAAATTAACCTAAGTGTCTACACTAAGTAATACCCTGGACTCTCTAAACTCAACTAAACTACTAACCGGAAAGCGAACCGATCGACTCTAGTAAACCTAAGTAAGTCCGGAAATCGAACCCACAAGACTCTATTTAACTATGTTAACTAAACTCTCTAGACTGACACTGACACGACCTCTAACCGTTTTTATATTTTGAGGGGGGGGGGTTCTAAATATCCTAAAATTGCAAATTAATTAAAATAATTAACTAGATTAGTAAGGCACGAATTTACTTGGGTTTACTCAGATAACGGTGAAAGACTACCTAGACTGGAATCCTATATTGCTACTAGTTATGTTTTATTAGGATGTTTGTTAATATGGAACCGGGATGTCACACCCCAACCGATGGCAGAAACATCGGAATGAGACGAACAAATTGCTCAAAACGTCATAACACTACTTTGCGACAATATTTAATAACTCAAAATTTCATTGACACTAAATGATAATACATTTAAGTAGTTGGCGGCTTAAAGTTAGGGATTAGAGTAAAATGGGGGCTGCTAAAATAAGCTAAAATTAGGGTTTAACCATTAAATTTAAGTAGTTGGCAGCTTACAGTTGTATTAAAGTTAATACAGTCTCTCAAAAAAAATAAACTTTGCGAACAAGGGAAGAGGGCGGCGAAGAACTGAGGTGGGGACGAAGAATAATTATTCGTAGGTTTAAGAGTGGCGAAGAAAGTTCTTCGTGGGGGGGTGTGATGGCGAAGAACTCCTCTTGGGTTCTTCGTGAGGGTGAAAAGGGGCGAAGAACCACTTGTTTTCTTGGTTCTTCGTATGAAAGCAAAAAGGGTCCTTGTTCTTCGTGTAACTGAAAGAAAGAAAGATGGAAGAACTTTCGTTCTTCGTGAGACATAGCATCACAACTATAATTATTATTATTATTCTTATTATACTATTATTGTTATTATATTATTATAGTTATCATTTTTTACATTATTATTTTTATTATATTATAATAAAACGTAGCCACGTATTAGTAGGTATCAAGTGCGTATCAGTTAAGAATACAAGTATCACGAGTATCAGTTGCACGTATGTAGTCAAGATTAATAACGTATAACCCAAACATTGTAGCATGTAACAATAGTATGTAGTATTAAAAATAGAATTTCATTATAATCAAAGTATCGGATAACAAAGGTTGAGAATACAATGCGAAAATGATAACAAATTTCTAAAAATAGAAATACGAGTTACACTTTCTAAATATGGAAAGTATAAAAATGTGAAGCGTACACAGGATCTTATAATGCTAAACCTATCGAGACACCGAACAGGACCCCCGACCCTTCTCATGAAGACACCGATGGAGCTCTAAAGACTGTTATGGACATTGGTTGGTCTAGACTCCCTTTCGGGTTATCTAATTGGTTTATGAAAGTACCCTAATTCGATCCACTCCTTCTCGGGTTATAGACCTAGGATAAACTTGGGTTCTCGACTAGACTTGATAGACAATGGTTGACAAGGAAACGAGTTCAGACTCCTCTCGAATAGCCTACCTAGCAATTTATCAACTTAGATCTAACAATAACCCCGCACCTCTCAGCTATTGATATTAGTAGAACACCTAGACTTACTCAATTATTAATTACCGCTTCTAAGGTATATTGGCCAAATAACCCAAAAGATTACAATATGAAATTATAATCTAGCATGACCCTATTATGTTAAAGACATCCACCAAGAAACATACGAATCAATAAACGAAAATTAAATCAAACTAAGCATGCATAAACATCGAACCAACAATCAAGCTAACTACTTTCATAAATAATCCATAAATAATCATACATCCACAGTTAAAATCAAGACTTTAACAATCCACTAATCCAATTTAGGTAATTCAAAGGTTTTAGCCTAACATGTTCATAATCAATACAAGAATATTTTTAAAGAAACGAAACATGATTAATAATCGAAAGTAAAGAACAACTGAACCAGACGATTAAATCACGACCAAGATGTTTCCTCGAACCGGTTGATTAAATCATGCCCCGGATGTTTCCTCAAGCTTCCAACCTTCAACCGATGCTTCAAAATCCTCAAAAACGCTCCAAGATCGTCCTAAATTTCGCCCAAGCTCTTGGTAATTCATAACTAGGGTTACAGTTGTTTTAAAGATGTTTATATAGGTTTTGCATGTAGATTCCAACTCCAACACGTAACTCTCTGTGAAAATAGGGTCTCCGCGTCACGCGGAGGCAAACTCACTTCATCGTCGCGCGGTGCGACGCTTCATTTTGCTTTTATATTATTTTAATACCTTCGCGTTACGCGAAGGCTCTGCTTCTTTATGGCCGCGTGACGCGGCTGGCCCTTTTTCCAGCTGTTACTTGTTTTCTCAGTTTCCATTCAGCTGTGTCTCGTCTGGATTTCGGTAATTCTTCCCGCTTAGCATATTTTCTTCGTTTTACATCAACTTTAAGCGCCCGAGACATGCAATTAACACTTCTATCAATGGTAATCAATTCTAACCTAAAAGACAACACAAATGACTAGAAATATACACAAACTATACACGACAAATAAAAGTATTTTGCAATACATCAAGCAGTTACAGTGGAACGATGGAACAACGCAGCATCTTGTGACATGTTCATGCAAACCCTTATCGGACCAGCTCGCTTGTGGTTCTATGGGTTACCCCAAAAGAGAATAATTTTGTCTAACGACTTACACAAAAGCTTCCTTACAAGCTTCACCCCACAGAGCAGGTGCACGAGGGATGCCACGGTGATGCACCATATCCAACAGAAGGATCATGAAGACCTTCAGACCTTCATAGAACGATTCAAGAAATAAGACTTAACTTACAGTGGGGCAACCGAAATGATAAGGGCGTCAGCCTTCATGAATTCCATCAAGTTCATGAAGCTCCCCAGAAGGTTCCACAAGAACAACCCTCAAACCATGGAAGAAGCATTCGACATATCAGAATCCTTCCTGAAGGGTGAGGAAGCCTTAGAGAAACAGGCTGCTAAAATCAAAGAGCAAGGAAGCTTGAACGAACACCTCCCTTCGAACAAAAGGCCCAGATTCCACCCCTTTGTGGAAAGGAGGTTGCGCAGGCCCTAAGAAGGTAGAAGGTTTGATGATAGGAGAAGGTTGCCCCACCTAAATAGAGATCACGAAAAAAGATAGACATGTCTTCACCAGTCTCACGAAAATACCACAAGAGATACTATCAATCGAGGAAATTAAATACAGCTTCCGACCACCAAGACCCCTCAAGAAACCCTCAAGTAAAAGGGACAAAAACAAATTCTAGGCTTTTCACAATGATACGGGTCATCACATAAATGACAAGAAAAGGATAGAAGAAGCAATCAGGACCGGTGAGTCGGCCAACCTAGTGAAGGATATAAAAGAAAAGAATGTAGGGAAGAAAGATTTGGGAGTGAACAAGGTTTGGATGGAAGGGCAACCAGGAGAAAAAGGAAGGCGAACATCGGCCTGGAACAACAATTTATATGCTTCCCCCCGACGGATCCTGACAACTAGCTAGAAATGCCCATTATCATGGAGGCTGAGTTGAATGGCTTCCCCGTAGATAGGGTATACATGGATTGTGGGGCAGCATCCATCATCATTACGAAAGATACTTCTAATATCTCAATAACGAGCTTAAAGCTAGCTCGAAGATCACCAACACCTCCCTAAGAAGATTTACTTAGGAAAGGGTACAACGCTTGGGGAAGCTGACCCTTAACGTCTGTTTCAAGGACAAAGACCTTTCCTGAAAAGAAGAGCTGGCTTTCATAGTTATAAAATCCCCATCCAACTACAACCTACTAATTGGCACGCCAAGCATCATTTAGAACGATCTTGGAGAAACCCGAAGGCTCAGGAAGGTTGGTGAAATGGGTTATCAACTTAGGGGAGCATAAGACTGAATACATCCTTATAAAACCCTATAAGGGGTAGGTGTTAGCTGAATTTCTATCAGAGATGTCAGGAACTCCACAAGAACTCAACAAGGTAGATGAATGCCCAACCGTCATACTAGGAAAGTGGACGCTTTTTTCAGATGGAGCTTCTAGTATAGAAGGTTTTGGAGCTAGTCTAATCAGTATAGACCCTCAGAGAACCGAATATACTTACTCACGTTGTCTCGACTTTCCTTGCATGAACAACGGAGCTGAGTATAAAGCCATGCGGGCTAGGCTAAGACTAGTCAGATCCATGAAGGTTAAAGAATTGCATGCTTTATAGACTCGAAGCTAGTAGCTAATCAAGTTGGAGGTGACTAACTAGCAAGAGAACCAACGATGATCGAATACAAAATACAGGTGTAGGAGCTCATGAATAGCTTTGAATCATGCTCACTAAGTCAAGTCTCAAGGACTAAGAATAAGCAACCTTATGCTCTCAGCAAACTAGCTTCTCTCACCTTCGCACACCTCACAAAGAAGGTAGTAGTCGAAGTCCTCAAGTCGCCATCCATTGATGAAAAAGAAAACCAAGATGTGATAACCGAAGACGGGGAAACATGGATGACTCATATCTTTAAATTCTTAAAATAAGGGAACCTTCCCCCATAAGAAGCATAAGCTACTATGTTATGATTAAAGGCTAGACAATACATCATCAAAGATAACAAGCTTTACAAAAAGGGTACCTTTCTCCATTACTCCGATGTAGCAAGCACGAAAGAATCTGTCACTACATAACGAAGGCCCTGTTCGATAAGCCACCTCTTCTCATCTGCTAGCGTCTCCACCTACTGCCTCGACTCTTTCGGTAAAGTATCACTAGCGGCCTTCTCCATCTTGAACTTACTCCATACCAAACCAAACTTAGACCTTTCCCTAGCAAGCTGACTGTTGAAATCAGACAATTGCTTGGAGTAAGTTTCAAGCTTCATCTGCTTCCCCATATTCACCTAACAACTTTTAGTAGTACCAACAAAGCTGCTAGAATAAATATGCAACACTTTTGAACTAGACAAAGGTGCTTATAGCTCCTTCGCATGACCCCAAAAATTTTTGCATAACAACAGAAGGATTAGGGCACATACTCCAAATCAGGTAAGCCATTTTCTATTCTTTAGATTAGCACTCACTGACTCACAAGCACCTATGCTTACACCATAGATACTTATGACTAGGGGGCTGATGACGTGGGTGCTCGGAAGTTCCCACTCAGTGGAGCTGAAAACGATAAGGCGGGAGCAATCGCACAGATGACCAACAGCTGGAAGCTCGATTACTGTACACTCAACAAGTCCCAATACTGCAAGATAAATTGATGGGGCTTTATCTAAAAGTGTATAAAAGCAACATAGAGACATCCGATTCAGACTTTCACCAAAGAGGCAAGGTCACCCACTCAAGCAACATCTCAGAAGATAAGACTTTGAGAAGATGAGTTGTCTAGGAGGCTTCCCCAAAAGGCTGAGAACTCTACCTATACAAAGGAGTCTCCTCACAAATCTAAAGGTATTCCGATCACCACCCTCTAGTTCTAAAACTACACTCACTTATTCGCTTTAAGCTTATTGACTTCCGAGAACCCATTACAGAGCTGTCCGCGAGATCTCTCTAAAAATTTTAGGCCTCGGGCGACAAAAGAATTGGGCCTAAAATTGTAGTTAAAGGAAAATAAATTAAATAAAAATAAAACCTTAGTGGTGGAGACAAGACTTGAACTTGAGACCTCTACATTCACTTGAGATGGTTTTTGAACTTTTTTCCACTCCACCACTAACACTTTTTTCATAAAAAATGGATGCATATAGTAAATATATAATTTAATATATATATATATATATAAGCTTATAGAAACCTTTCAGGCCCTTTGAAAATTTGGGCCTCGAGCAACGGCACGGATTGGCCGGGCTAAGAACCAGCCCTGACCCATTACATATTCTCACGCAGGAGTCCAAACGCAAAAGGCCACCTCTTGCGTTAAGGCTAAAGGTGCTTCTTTGTCCGCATATATCATCCAACGAAGATGAGTGGAGTAACTAAATGACTATAGTTGTAAGATTCGATACCACCTGGGTAAGGTTAACGCGGTAGCCGATGCAATGAGTCGAAAGGAACAAGTTAAACACTTCGCAGATGAGAACTAGAGATGATTATACAGACAAGTCTTAAGGACCGTATCCGTGTTGCCTAGAACGAAGCACTAAGTGAAATCCAGCTTGTGAACGAAGAGTTACATGGAAATGAAAGAAACTTTGAAACCAAAACTGACAAAGTATGTTACTTTAAAGATCGAATGTGGATCCCAACTCATCATAAGCTACGAGAACTGATCATGGATAAAGCACACAAAGCTAAGTATTCTATTCACCTGGGCACAAATAAGATGTACTAAGACATTGAAGAATTTTACTAGTGGTCGGGCTTGAAGAAGGATATAACTACGTATGTTAGTAAGTGCTTACTTTGTGCTTGAGTCAAAGCCAACTACCAAAAGCTCTCGGGAAAGTTACAACAACCCAAAATCCCCCGATAGAAGTGGGAAAAAATTACGATGGATTTTGTAACCCACCTTCCTAAGACACCGCGAGGCCATGATGCAATTTGGGTAATCGTGGATAGGCTAACCAAATCTGCAAACTACAAGATGGAGAAACTTGCAGAACTTTACACTGACGAAATCGTGGCCCGACATGGAGTACCTATTGCTATCATCTTAGATTGGGATAGTCGTTTCACTTCAAACTTCTGGCAAGGATTGCAGAAAGCAATAGGAACCCGAATCGACTTAAGCATAGCTTATCACCCTCGAACTGGTGGGCAATCTGAGCGAACCATCCAAAATTTGGAAGATTTACTCTGAACTTGTGTTTAAGTTTTCATAGGAAGTTGGGATCAACATCATCCACTAATTGAATTCTTGTACAATAACAGTTTTAACAGTAGCATTCAGGCTGCACCGTTCGAGGTATTATATGGACATAAATGTAGACCACCTTTATGTTGGGCAGAAGTTGGCAACAAACAAATTACTAGATTTGAACTTATTTAAGAAACCACTAAGAAAATTTATAAGATCAAAATTAATTGAAGGTAACTCGGAACCAACCAAAGAGCTACTCTGATCAATGTAGAAAACTTTTACAGTTTACGATAGGAAATCAAGTATTCTTAAAAGTATCGCCATGGAAGGGAGTTATAAGATTCGGGAAACCTGGCAAGTTAGTTCCGATGATAAATTGTCCTTATAAAGTCATTGATAAGATAGGCATACTAGTTACGAGTACCACCAGAACTAAGTCCTATTCGAGGCATTTTCTATGTCTCGGACTTGAAAAACTACCGTACCGACGACGCTATACTCGTACCATTAGAAAAGGTACATGTAAATGACAAACTCCACTTATGATAGTGTCATAGAAATGGTGGATAAACTAATCAAAGGACTACAACATAACGAGAAGTGAAATCACCAATATCCATTAAACTTAACACGAAAGCGAATTATATATTCGCTTGATGCTTAACCCAAGTACGGCACTGAACCCACCTGAACTAATAAAGCAGATGACCTAATTTTTATTTCGAGGATGAAATTTTTTAACCAGGGGAGACTATGATATATGTGAAAATTCCAGTAAACAAAACATTTATCGATAAATGAGAATTGTTATCAATAAGCACTGTTGAGGCATGATATGCAATCAATCACAGTTTATATGATTCCGAGGACGTGGATTAGTTTATTTGATGCATTAAAAAGTAACTTGGATTTAAAATGTTTGCGCACTTGAAAAACATCTTAGACGGTTCATTTTTCGAATATCGAAACGTAAATGTTACGCGACTAAGAAAACAAGGTGGTTTGTGTTGTGAACGATTCTGAGGTTTGCTAATGGATGGGTTTAATTATCGTTTGTTACCCTGTTGATTCTAGCCTCCATCTTTGTTGCTCCCCTTGTAGAGGCATGCACGGTTCGGTTCAGTTATAAGCATTAGCTATAATCGTAACCGAGGTCATCGGTTAATTGGTTCAGTTAATTCGGTTAATTTGTCGGTTTTTGGTCTGGTTCGGTTAATAACCAAATCAAACAAGGCCTAAAATTTTTTCTTAGAAATACATATAATGGAGGTATAAGTACATGAGATAGATGCATAAATACATGAAACGTATGTATGAATAAATGAAATGAAGGTATAAATATATGAAATAGAGGAATAAATAAATGAATGGAGGTATAAATACATGAAATGAAAGTATAAAACATGAAATACATAAAATGAAGGTATAAAAGCTAGAAATATATGAAAATAATCGGTTTAGTTAATTTCGTTTAACCGATGGTACAAAATATAATCGATAACCGACTTTTTGTTAATTAGGTTTCGGTCAACGATTCGATTATTGAAAACCCCTACCCTTGTTTGTAGACACGCCATTCCTGTTTAGGAGCCTTGGTCCAACAGTCCTCTCCTTCGAGTTGTGATTAATTGAACTTGCTTTTATTATAGATGTTGCCTAGCCTATACATTGGTCGCGAGTTCACGTTGTTGTTGTGCTTGGTTATCCAGTTCTGATTTTGTTCCATCTCTATTTCCGTATTGTTTTTTTGAGACCTTTGTATTCAGAGTTTAACAATCCGTGTTTGTTTTTCTACCATTTTTGAGATTAAAAAATTATATACAGGGAAATGGTAAAATGAGAATCGGGTTGTGCGAACCATGAGAACTAGGCCTTCCAAAACGTTTTTCCAAAAAAAATTTCAAAAATATTTAAAAAAATCACTTGTTTCAGCAAAATAAATAAAAAATAAAAAACGACGCATGCAAAAATTTACATCAGGTATAAAGAAAATTTGCCGCTGTAACAAAATATACATCGGTGTAACACTATGTGTTTTACGTCCAATAAAATTCCGACACGTGTCCCGGTAAATCTCGTATGTCGTATGTATAAACGAGAGAGACCAAAGTCGCCAGTTTATTAAAATATAATGACTATAAGAAGTGATTTAAAATTTGAAGGGACAAAACGAAAAATGCCATAATTTTCATCTCTAGGAGGCGGTTGCGGACCGCAACAACAACTGGTTACGGTCCGTAACCAGTTTTCACACTGTGGGCGCCTAAGGTCCTTATGGACCGCATGGCAAAACCCTAACGGTCCGTAAGGGACTGCCAGCGAACAAAAATGTGGCAGCTTGTTGTTCTGCCACATTTATCGCCATTGCCACCTTTTCTTGCATGCTGCCACAACTTGAGACACTTGTTTACGTCCAATAACACCTGGCAACCCCTCCTGGCTCCTCCATAGCTTTTAAGGTGGGCATTTTTGTGAGTTGCAACTTGCTCACATTCACTTTAACCCATCAAGTTCACTTAGAGGAGTTCCTGGCCATCTTGAAGCATTCCTCTGTGTTCTTAGCAACCTCTAGACCTTGTGTAAGTGTTCCATTTCGTGTTAAGTCATTTTCATTAGGCATATAGCCAAGGTTAAAGTCTTGTCGTAAAAACGTCTTGACTTTGAGCTAAGACCTTAACGGTCCAACATTGATTGTAACGAACATGGATACGTGATCGTAATGAGGTAGGTGTTAATTCCCTAAGAGGGCACCTCCTAATTACCACGAATTCTTGACCAATTGACGGGTCAAAGTAAAAGTCAATAAAAGTCAAACGGGTCAGATTTTATAAAAATTTCATAACTGATTATATAGATGTTATAAAATATATTTTGATACATAAACAACTTAAAAATAAGTATTAGAACATGTATAAACTGATCTGACCCGTCAAGTCTCGGTCTATAGTCGGTTTACAACCGAAAGTCGCAAGGTTTGACTTCTGCTTTGACTTTTGATTCTGACCCAATATAGCCACTTAGGCTACTGATTTTAAGTGATTTTAGGACCATGTTATAGTCTAGTATAACTTCCTAAAGTTATACTACATGGTTCATTAGTAATCTGCGTTTTATAAAAGTTTCCGTTATTATGCCTTAACTTTGACTAAATTGTCCTTTTTATGTAAACTAAGGTTTTAAACATCAACGAACGGACAAATGAGTTATAAACTGATTTGTAAACCTAATTAAAATATTTTGATGTCAAGATTCTGGTCATAACCTACATTTTGATTAAATAGCGTTAATGAAGCTTTAAAAAAGACTAAGATGTCCTTTCCGGCATTTTAGGAAGATTAAACATAATCTCTTTGTTCAAACTTCATACATACTGATGTAATATCATAAGTAAGACTTATTGGGATAATAATTCTGATTATAACCTGAGTTGATGCTATAGATTCGTATAATGCCGATAAATGACCAAAATATCTTTTTTCGCATAAATTGGTTTTAACCAAGCTTTTCATGACCAAATCTTTTACCCACCGATATAAACATGATAAAGGACTTATTTAGGTATTATAAAATTGATCATAACTTCAGTTTACACTAAACATCGAATTAATCGGCATTTATCAACTTAATCGCCTTTTCGGCGCATAGTATGGTTTAAAACCATAACTATGAGCTAAGACTTGTTACCTACTGATTTACCAACTTATTTTCACTAATATTACAGTGAGTACAAGTCCCGAACTCATAATCCCAATTATGACTTCAAGGCTGTGTGTGAAATTGATATCCTACTAATATAACATCATAAAACTTATATTTTTACAGAATGTTTTTGACCTTGACATCAGATTTCTTATAAACATCTTTTATAAATTAGAAAATGAACAAAATGCCTTTATGGGCATAATTCGAGTTTAAAATCATTTTGGGCATACATAATGATATCCTACTGAGGTCATAAAATATTTAAAACATATTGGCATATGGAACTTGTATATGACTCTTTCGGTTACCCGGTTTCGCCTATATGTTTACGGTTAAACATACGTAACTAGTTTACGTAATTTAACCAAAACGGGTTAAACCTTGTCAAATTCTTATCAAAATCCAGAATGTTATTGGTATACCCATATTATACAAGTCTTGATACTTGTCGGGTCCAAATAACCTTCTATTCCGGTCACCTCTTAATCTAGCGTATCGTACCGTTCTTGTTTTTACGTAAGACTAGCCGGTTCGAGTCTAGGACTTAACTAAGGACCCGTTAGCATTCTAATTTGGTTAATAATACCACCATTCCAGACTAAACGCCTTCCGGTAAATTGTGCATGTACTTGTCTTTGATTTGCGGCTGAGTTTTAGATTTCTTGAAGACTTAAGCTCAGGTAAATACTCTTAACCTATTTTCCCTATACGGGCTTGGGATACGATAAATTTTTACCGCTTGGTCAGGCATAGAAATCATGTTTTATCCAGTTGTAATAATTAACTAAAATACATAACCCGGTTTTAATCTGTTTTGTCTGAAACTCAAACATTGGGGGTGGACTTGACTGTGTCTGGGATATCATTGGCTCACTAAAGTGTTAGTGGCCACAACTTAAGCATTGGGGTAGGCATACATCGGTAACTGCTATTATTCTTATCTGCTTTCTGTGTGAAAGTTCAGAAGTGGTGTGTCAGTCGGTCATGTCTCGGTTTCTGTATTGGGCCCCATATGTAAAAGACAAACATGTAAATCTGTATACAAGGTCAATTGTACTATCCCAAGTTATTTATAAAAATGTGCCTAGTGCACCTAAAATCATTTCGAAAAGATTTTCAAAAAATGAGTCGGTTGATTGTATTACCAGTGTAAACTGTCGTATTTTCAAAAGATTAAGTTACAGGGACAAGTACGAAATAGGACGAAAGCTGTGGGGCATTAATACTAAGGAGTTGTGACCTTTTGATTGTGCCTGTAGAGTCTGTTATCCTTTTGTGTATATTTATTTTCGATCCGCCTGTGGATCTTATTACAAGCCTTGTATATATTTGTGTTTCGAACTTTTGACACTATGGTTTGTAATAGTTTATTTTAAACTCCAAGACTTCCGTTGTGTTGCTCTGTGTTTTATTGGTTATGATAATATCAACTGTACGTCACAATACTCCCCACCGGGCCCACCGGGATACACGTGGAAACTGGGGTGTGACAATCACGGCGTAAACAAAACTTACATCAGGCGTAGCTACTGACTCGACAATTTTTTTTGTTTTTTTAAGTTGTGTTTATAACATTTTCATCTATGTTTGTGCAAAAAATGGTGGCCCAACTCGCGCGGGAAGTAAGAGTTCTCATGATTCTCACAACTCATGGCGGTTCTTAATTGAACTGAATCCTATATATATATATATATATATATATATATATATATATATATATATATGGGGTAATGTTATTGTAAAAAAGACAGTGTGAGAAAGGTAAGAAAGAATTTCAGCCATTAGATCTAAATTAATTGAAAAGGGTAATCAAGTAATTTTATCATTGATTTATTTAATTCAAAACCTTCCATAAACCGCCACCCTAATTTATAGGAATACCGAATAACACTTCAAACACCATTCAGCACGTATATAACACCACTCAATAATTATATAACACCCTTCAATAAGTATATAACACCACTTTAAATATCTCTATAAAAACACTACGAATAAAACTGCAACAACCATTCAGCGCATATATAACACCATTCAATAATTATATAACACCATTCAATAAGTATATAACATCATTCAATAATTATATAACACCATTCAATAAGTATATAACACCATTCAATAATTATATAACACCATGAACTGAAACAAAAAACCATTAACTGAAACATTCGATTGAACGTAATTTTTTTTCTGTATATAAGTATAGTAATATGGTACTCATATTAAAGATTAAAAAACACTCGTTATTATGGTGTAATTTAAAAAAAAAAAAAAGAGTTACGTGTAAAAAGTTATTGGCGTTTAAAAAATAAAAGGGGAACTTGCATGTGGATTGCATGTGACTTTCTAAAATAAAAAATGTTAATTTTAGCTTTATACCCTTAATCTAGAAAATTAATTATTTTAATTGTTATACTAGTTAAAAGATTGCCATCAAGATCTCAACCATTAGATTAAAGATCTAATGGTTTAGATTCTTTTTACCCTTCTCACACTTTGTGCCTTTTTTACGGGATCCTCTACCTATATGTATGTATATATATATATATATATATAGGGTTAGGCTCATTAGTGAACAACCCCTTACTTGTGAACACTAATGAACTAATTCTAGCCCCTGATTATCAGTACACAATTGTAAATAAATGGCCAGGATTTGATGATATACACCAGTGTATTTTAAGATTTGATGATGGAAATCAATGGCCAGGATTTGTTCACTCAGTTCACAAATACACTGGTGTTCACTCTAGAACCTCAACCTATATATATATATATATATATATATATATATATATAGAGAGAGAGAGAGAGAGAGAGAGAGAGAGAGAGAAATGGGATCTTGAGAAAACAATTGAAAGTGTGAAAACGGTGAGAACGGATCCTGGTCGCACACGTGGCAGGTGGCGGTAAATGATATACGGGGGCACGATTGTCATTGTTCAACTCCGCTTAATATATGGCGTTATAATTCATTTTCAAACAAAAGTCCATCAGATATCGCGTGTTGTTCTTTATTTTTGTTTATATGGCGTTTTATTTTCAAATTTATTTTCCGAAGCAATATTTTTGAAAAATGTCGTTATTTCTTTCATCCTACAATCAATATTTGGCGTTTTCATCATTTAGGAATTATCTGGCGTTTAACACCTTTTTACCCATGTCGTTTTATCTGTGAATTTGGTGTTAAATTGTAAAAATTAGTTCTTACTATTTCTTAATTATTCAAGTTATGGCGTTTTCATAAAGATGTATTAGGAATGCTATTTGTTTATTTATTCAACCAATGGCTTTTACATAATGGCGTTTTATTTGTTTTTTACTATTTGTTAATTTCTTATATTATGGCGTTTTCATTAGACGCCATAATATTGCTGGTTCGCATTTTCTAGGGTTTTCACGTTTTCGTTGGATTTGGTCGGTTTCTCTGAGAAGTATAAATGTTTGGGTGACGTTTTTTTGATGGGTTTTGTAGATGCGCATTTACCTTTTTGCTCTTAATGAAGCGCGTCCACGTTTGAAAGTTGAATTTATTTACGAAAACATCATCGCACCAATCTAATTCATAGATTGTTTTGATTCAACAGATGAGAGGCGTTCTCACCGTTTTCACACTTAATATCGTTTTCTCTAAATCTTACCCCTATATATATATATACATATATATATATATATACATATATATATATATATACATATATATATATATATATATATATAATGGTCGGTGGCAAAGCCACTTACTAATTCTAACCTCAAACTTTACTATAATGTCAAATTCTACCCTCAAACTTAATTATAATATCAAGGTAATCTTCTAACTTTGTAAATGTCACTTTGATCCCCTTTAAGTTTCTTAGTTCCAAGTTATCTTAAAACTAATTTCTTACGTTTTTATTTTTATGTATATGTCGGTATAATTCGAGTTCCTCTACACTTTAACGTAATTTGTGTACTTTTTGAGTTGAACGTAATTTTTTATACAAATCGGATCAACTATAATACGTATTTATTCGACGATATAATTTTCAGTTACGACGTTTCGACGTAAATTTAGTTCGGGAAACGAGTTAGTTTGATTGTATTTTATGTTTTATCACGTCGTGCACGACGCCGCTGCACGTGTTTATCTTACATACATTTTGAGTTGGTCTACGTTTCGACATGATTTATTTGGAAATAGGTCGGGTCAAATATAAGACATTTTCATTCAACGGTATGAATTCGGATTACTCTACGTTTCAATGTAAATTTAGTTCGGAAACGAGTCTTGTTGATTGTAGTTTATAATTTATCATATCGCGTACGGCGGCGCCACAACTCACGATAGGTACCCAAACTAGATGTCTTGTTTTTCATTGCAATAGCAGTAGTCATACCCTTTCGGTTCTTGACAAGTGATGTTTTTTTTAATCAATTGCTATATGTGTTAGTGGAGAAAGCAAACTTAGAAGGTAATGCACCTTATAATTTCATGACAAAGACATTGGAACACCTAAGTGCCTAATATGCTTTTAAAGTTCATACATATTGTTGTTGGTTGGTTGGTTGATTTGGAGATGATTAGAGGATTGCTCAACAAAGGTGGAGACTATTAAAGTTGAAAACTTCAACGGCCAAGTATATAAAAATCAATACAACATTCATATGGTAACAAACAAATAAGTTTAAATAATTGGGGAGCAAGGCTCATGAGGACCACTACCCATCTTTGTACACATAGATTTGTTCAATAATATTATACCTTTTTTTCTATGGTAGTCGCTAGAGAGGATTTCCCTCATTTGTTGATAGAAAGTAATTTGATTCGTCATGTTTTGTTTCTTATTAGACAATATGTAATGAGTATTATCAGGGCGTGAATAGGCTTGATAACATCTCTAACACCGCCCCCAAGGTGTTATAGGGGCATGAAACGGGATAGACAATTCTAGTATAACACCAAATGAGAAGAGAAAAAAATAGGAAAGTAATGATTTAAAGGGGTATTAAGGGACACTAACCATTGCATTTTTTAAGAGACGTTATGTTGTTGTGTTAGAAACATTTCTTATGAAATATTAGCCACTACGAATGATCTTATGTGTGAATGTGATTCGTTTATTACTTCCTACATAAATTCTTGTTCCAAATTCAATACCGCTTAATGACTCCATAAAAACTTTAGTAACGTATTTCATCCATAGACCTATTTGACAAATTCACAACACCACTCCTTTATAGATTTAAGAATAATATTATTCCTAACAATATTATTCATATATATATATATATATATACATATAGGGTAAGGTTCACGCGAGAACCAGCTTTATTGTGAGAACCGTGAGAACCACCTTTATTGCAAAATAAAATCTAAAAAAATCAAAAAAAACCTCAAATTTTTTTTTATATTTTTAATAAAAATCATTATATTTCGTTACCAAAAAAAAACTTTTTTTTCGAGTAACAGTTATCTATGCACATGTGCATATGTATAACAACTTCGACAAATTCAGTAATACGTTATCACTAGTAGACAATTGCACTTTAATTTACAATATCATCCATAATACACTCAATTTTACATTAAATGCACATGTGCATTATTATGTATAACGATTATATACCGTGTTTTGTACAAAAAGTTTGTGCTTTTGAATGATAAAGTAGGCTCATATATATGTTTTTTGGTTAGTTATATCTAGTGATTGATGGGTTCATTATAGCTGTCACTTTATGATGTAATATGTTGATTGGATGGTATAAACGGTGTTGATATACATGTAATAAAGTGAAAATATTGGTATTGGTATTGTATTATAAATGGTAGGAGGTAATGGTATTGTATTATGGATGGTAGGAGGTAATGGAAGTGTATTATGGATGGTATGATAGATGAAAGAGAAAGTGTATTCAAAGTAGTGTATCAAAACATCTTATTTCATGTTGATACATATAGATGCACATGTGCATTTCTTATATTCGTAACGTAAAAAGTAGTGTATTACACATGGTAGTGTAAATGAAAGTACAATTCTCTAATGTTTGTAATGTATTACGTAATTTGTCAAAGAAATGATGAAAATGCACATGTGCATGGTAGTGTATTATAGATTGTATGATAGATGAAAGAGAAAATGTATTCAAATTAGTGTATCAAAACACCTTATTTCATGTTAATATATAGAGATACACATGTGCATTGCTAATATTGGTAACGTAAAAAGTAGTGTGTTACACATGGTAATGTAAATGAAAGTACAATTGTCTAATGTTTGTAATGTATTATGGAATTTGTCAAAGAAATGACAAAAATGCACATGTGCATGGATAGTTGGTACTCAAATTTTATTTTTTTTTTGAATTTTTTTTATTATTGAGTAAATATAGCGAGTTTTTCAAAAAAAATATTAAAAAAAACAAAAAAAATTGGTATTTTTTTGGATTATTTTAGGTATTACTGTTGTGTTCACACTGGTTCTCGCGGTTCTCGCAACAAAGTGTGGTTCCTAACGGATTCTTGTCCTATATATATATATATATATATATATATATATATATATATAGTAAGGTTCATGCGAGAACCACCTTTATTGTGAGAACCGCGAGAACCACCTTTATTGCAAAACAAAATCTAAAAAAATCAAAAAAGCACTCAAAAAATTGTTTTTATTTTTTTTTAATAAAAATCGTTATATTTCGTTACCAAAAAAAAACTTTTTTTTTCGAGTAACAGTTATCCATGCACATGTGCATATGTATCATAACTTCGACAAATTCAGTAATACGTTATCACTAGTAGACAATTAGACTATAATTTACAATACCATCCACAATACACTCAATTTTACATTAAATGCACATGCGCATTATTATGTATAACAATTATATACCGTGTTTTGGTACAAAAAGTTTGTGATTTTGAATGATGAAGTAGGCTCATATATATATGTTTTTTGGTTAGTTATATCTAGTGGTTCATGGGTTCATTATAGTTGTCACTTTATGATGTAATATGTTGATTGGATGGTATAAACGGTGTTGATATACATGTAATAAAGTGAAAATATTGGTATTGGTATTGTATTATAAATGGTAGGAGGTAATGGTATTGTATTATGAATGGTAGGAGGTAATGGAAGTGTATTATGGATGGTATGATAGATGAAAGAGAAAATGTATTCAAAGTAGTGTACCAAACCACCTTATTTCATGTTGATACATATAGATGTACCTGTCCATTACTTATATTGGTAACGTAAAAAATAGTGTATTACACATGGTAGTGTAAATGAAAGTACAATTGTCTAATGTTTGTAATGTATTACGTAATTTGTCAAAGAAATGATGAAAATGCACATGTGCATGGTAGTGTATTATGGATGGTATGATAGATGAAAGAGAAAATGTATTCAAATTAGTGTAACAAAACACCTTATTTCATGTTGATATATATAGATACACATGTGCATTGCTAATATTGGTAACGTAAAAAAATAGTGTGTTACACATGGTAGTGTAAATGAAAGTACAATTGTCTAATGTTTGTAATGTATTATGGAATTTGTCAAAGAAATGACGAAAATGTACATGTGCATGAATAGTTGGTACTCAAATTTTTTTTTTGAAATTTTTTTTTATTGTTGAGTAAATATAGCGACTTTTAAAAAAAAACAAAAAAAATTTGGTATTTTTTGGATTTTTTTAGGTATTATTGTTTGTGTTCATACTGGTTCTCGCGGTTCTCGCAATAAAAGGTGGTTCCTAACGGATCCTTGTCATATATATATATATATATATATATATATTGCTTAATAAGGGTACCAATTTAATGATTTAGAGGGTCTAACTTGGGTTGTTCACTCGAGATCTTCTTCTACACTAATATTTAAGTTAAACTCGATCAATTCATTTACAACAATTGGGACAGCTCAGGCTCGACAATCCGACTTATTAGGAAAATGTATACATGGAATCGTTTCGAGAAAGAAGTGCGAAAATATACATACACGTATTATTGTAAAAGAGTATATACAATTATATAAAATGATTATGAAAACGAAGAATCAGAGAAAATCATGTGCCTAGGTCCTTTGATTACTGTGTCATTCACATGGTATGCCTACAATTGTCAACATTACAATTTTTATTTTTCTTTAACGGCATAATTAATTATATCTAATTATGCATATAAGTATATCACACCCATGCAGCTGATTTCGTGAATCACCCTTAACAATGTAAAAATCAACGTAAACTAGAGCCTACCTCATTTGATCCGCGGCGAAGCTTGAGATTTCCGATTGTGGGGTCGAAAACGTATATACCTAAAAAAATATATACAAAAACTACATATATGACACTACTGAACGATATATTGCTTTTGGGCGAGTAACTTATTCTCACTCCTAAGTTTATTGGATAAAACTCAATTACATAATAACGAATTAAATAGCTTAACAAAAAAACTATTTTTATTGATTATTCATTAATAAATATGACATATAACTATTTATGTTAAATCCTTATTATTTTCAATGTTTTTCAGACTATTACTATGATGTTATTGAAAGTCATTGTTCAAAAAAAATTATGTTATTATGAATCTATATCTATACTATATAAAAAAAGAAACCAATAAATGGACAATTGTCATTATTCTAGACCATCCTAAATTTTAGATAATTATTATTTTATTTAACTTATTAAATTTAATATATGTTTCAAACCTTTAAGAGATTATGGATAAAGTTCCATAAAATATCTTATTATTTATATATATTTATTACTAGATTAGAAAATTATATCTTAATTTTTTAATTATAGATAATTATTATTTATTTTAAATTATTAAATTTAATATATGTTTCAAAAATTTAAGAAATTAGAGATAAAGTTCCATAAAATATTTTATTATTTAATTATATTAATTACTAAGTTAGAAATTATATCTTAATAATTGAAAAAATATTGCGAGGGTGGACTGTGGAGGAAACCATTTTCTTGCTTAATAAACTTTTTATTTATTTAATATATTTAAAATGTAAGAAGAAATTTTTTTTAGAACTAATAAATTAAGACCACTATTAGTTAAATAAAATTTGGGTTATTAAATGTATGTTTACGTTACTCGTGAGAAAGTCGATAATACAATTTGTGTTCTAATTGATGGTTTAAATGCTTTCATATTTATAAACTTGACAAACATCACAAGTTTTAATCATACATGACACAAAAAAAAATTTTGAATATCAGAAAAACGTCCTAAAAATATCGTTTTATAATTGTTAAATATTCGTTATTAATTATTTGATTTTTTAGTTACTTATCCCGTGTAATACACGGGGTTATAACCTAGTACCAATATATATATATATATATATAATGTCTAACCTTTTTCTCTTTTTCTTTCGTATTTTTCAATTTTTGATTTCTTGATATAGCATTCTAGTTTTATCCGTTTTCTTTCGTATTTTTTCCAATTTTTGCTTTCTTGATATTGCACTCTATTTATCCGTTAAAAACAAAAATTCGGTTAACAAATTCAAGTTTAAAAGACTTTTAAAAGTTTCAAATTATTTTTTAATATTGTAATATGAAATAAAAAGACTAAGATAAATTTCAAAGTGATTCCCAACTAGTTTTACAATGAATCATGACAACGAAACACAAACAGTCATGATGTAACTCTTTAGTTGTATGAAGAAAAAAAATTGTTTATGAACACAAACACATAAACAAACGAATTTTCTTGTTTATGTTTCTTCATTAAGAAAATGAGAGTGTTTGTGTTCATGTGTTGTTAACATTTTAAACGAATGGTTTAAGAACATAAAAACGAACATAAATGATTAGTACCGGTAATAATCAAGTTTCTAACCGTTAACGGATCACGTTTTAATGTTCTTTTGTTTCTTTTTGTGACTTTTATAGATCAATAAAGTACCATATGATCTAAAGAATGTTAAAATGGTGAAATTTGTAAATGTAATAAAAGTTGGATTTAAAATATGTGAAGTTAAAAATTACGAATAAAAATCAATCAGGTGACAAGAAATAGACTGTTATTCATAAAAAGTTCAATTAATAATTTATAAATGTAAATTTGTATTAAGATAACCACAATACATAGTTAAAAAACATAGAAAATGATAAAAGTGTTAACGTCTTAGCCATAAATAATTATATATAGTATTTTATAAACATTAATTACCTCTTTTATTTGTTCCTTATTGAATCATATGGCTTTATTTAATGAAATTTAGAGTTAGAGAAAGGTAATTTCTTTTTTGAAAACACTAGTTTGGTAAATATTTTTTTCAAAAACACCATTTTGGTAAATACTTTTTCCACCAACACTAGTTTAGAAAAAAAACTTCAATATTTTTTTTATTTTCAATGTAATAACTTAAGTTTCATAATTACTTGAGTTTTAAATTCTAATAAATATACCAAAATATCAAAAATAATTTTATGAAATACATGTGTTTGTATAAAAGATTGGTCCGGGTAATACTGGAAGGGTCAGATTTAAAAGGGTGAGCTAATGTATCCTAGGGTTGGTTTTGGGGTTGGGTGGGTCGGCCGACCATCCGAAGCTTAAATCTCCATAAATCTGAAATTTTAGATTATTTTTTATATATTTTTAAAATTTTATAATATATTTTATGCTTTTATAATACATTTAAAATTTTAAAAAATATTTCATTAAAAAATATATATTTTAGGGTCCAATTTAAAAAATATTATATATATATATATTTATATATATATATATATTAAGATTTTTAATACATTACACCCGGTTTCACTACTAGACCAAGCTTTAAAGATTTTTTAGGTTTTTCAGGGACGACCTTGTTTCATGTATACTTAACGCACCCTCTGTGAGGAAAAAAAAGTAGAATAACGATATGACTAATTTAGTACAAGTGAGAATATGTTTCGTAAAAATCACAACGTGCTTACTCATGAAAGGAAACAACAAATAGGTGGTGCTAGCATCGTAGATTTGGGAGTAATTTTAATAGGTCTTTGATTTACAATTGGTGCCCATAAAGAAAAAGATATTTATAAAAGTGATATATTTGTTTTACCAAGACGTTATCTTACAAGATTAAAAAACGTTTTTGATAATCATCACAAAACATAGTAAAATTTACAATTCTAAATTTCAATAATTATGGATCTTGAAAATTAGTGACCATAAAACAAGTATATATATATATATATATATATATATTATTATAAAGGCATATCGAAATCGAAATCGACATCCACATCCATATCACTCGGACCCTATTTTCCTTTCACCATCTTCAACAATACATAACTCCATGTGTGTGTGTTTTCTTAAACTTTAAGGGTCAAAAGTATTCACAGATATATATATATTCAAGTACCTGAAGAAGATCTTCCCTTGATCAATCAAAGAGGAACAAATCAAGAAACCATATATTCAACCCAAAAGGTATGTGTTCCTTCATCCTCTCATACACACTTATATCTATTCATCTGTCTATATATACACACAGATATAAGTTTTCATCAAACTTGATTAACTTTAAGTTTGATGTGTTCAACATTCAAGTTACGGTCACTTTTGATACTAGCTAATTATATGTATAATTACAATCACACATCCGATGTACGTGTGAAACAATAATTTGTTTGTACATAAATATAATATAATATAATAATATTATTATTCTTATCTAACAGTTTTAGAACAAAACATTACTATAACTTTGATTGTTCATCCTAGAAGAGTGATTACACGAATTATACCGGTAAAACAAATACTATGGCACTTATGGGTGTGATTGAAGAGTCTGTATAATTTTATAGCCTTTTTTTATATGATATTATAACAGTTATAATTTAATTCCATATAAAACACTATATGAGCAACTAATAATAGAAATAGATATAAACGGTAGCAATTTTGTAATTATTTCATCAATAATAAACTGTAACTAATTCTTTTTAGCTACTTTAACGTAAGTAAGAGTTGTTTTCAATAAAAGATATATTTAATTCAGGTAAATCAAATTTATTTATAAAATCTCTAATAATTTTATGCAAATCAAATTTATTTATAAAATCTCTAATAATTTTATGTAAATCAAAATCTCCAATGATATATAAATTTTCTTTGTACATAACAACTTATCCACTTAAAAAATTTGTTTATACAAAACCAACTTATCGCCCACATGATAGAGGCAGATGCCTCCTAAAGAGAAGGTTACAAGTTCAAACCTAGGTAAAGGAGAAATAATTTAGACTTATTGTGTAAACCTAGGTAAAGGAGAAATAATTTAGAATTATTGGTGTAAAGAAGTAATATTTGCGGGTAAAAAAACCAACTTATCCAGATAGAAACGGGAGAGGCTATCTGTCGAGACTAGGTGCTAGTCATGACACCTGGCATGGGCTAAGCTGCTCAGACAATAGGCTCTACTAAACCACTTTTGCAACTCACTTGGCCTCCAACACATGGATCGTGACATATCAAGATTGTAAAACGAATACTCATTCTAGTCAAATCCTTATGTGTTTCAACGATGACTTTCTACAAATAACAAAGCACTTTGAAAATACAGAGTGGGTGTGGAAAAGTGTTGTGGTGGCCCTTTCACACTAGGAACACCGCTCGATGGGGGTGTGAAGGTGGCCTGGTGGCAATGGCGTGAGATTGTTCACCGGCATGGAGGGCAATTTTGTCACACCCTGACCCGCAGCGGAATAGAAGTTGGGGCATGATTGGGTTATTACCAAAGCTCATGATATTTAGTAACAAGTTTCATATTTATTAAATTCAAATTAAAATTCAAATATCCAACAAAATTCCATACAAACATAAATAATAATCTAAATGCTTGTTCCAACGAAATAACTTGATTACTCTTCTAGGCCATCCTAGGTGTTTCTTTCCTCAACTTGATCACTTGTATCATGCGTAAAACAGAGGAAATTTTGGGTCAACAAAAGTTGGCGAGTGAACCTTGATAAAACATTAAGTAAATCAATTTTATCGTTGTTTAAATAAGATTGTGTATAATCACATGTGAACAAATGTATAATGTAACAAATCACAAACCACATTGAATGAATATATGACATGAATGATGATGTATCTGAGATCAAGGCTCAATCGAACGGAGCTGATCTAATGAGGCACCTGATGCTCAACCCGTATCCCACGAGGAACTGATGGGCCTAATGAAATGAGTGCACTGAAATGATAAAATGTATCCACTTATAAACCACACTACAAGCAATACACATTTGATCACGAAATGATATAAGCACAAGTGTTTAAATAAAATAAAGAAACGATACGACACATGATACGCCCCAAAACTTGATTAAAACGTGGAATTTGTAGAGATTCACTCACATTGGGTGCGTATTCTTGAATGGTAAGGAGAGCGTACGCGTTGGGAATTTAATCAACGAGAAAGTACTAACCTAGAAATAATAACGCGATATCTCGGTAATAAACTTTTATTTAGGTTATAATCTTTTGTTTATGTTTATTTTTGTGAGTTTTAATCTTTTGTTTATGTTTATTTTTGTGAGTTTTAATGATATATTAACCCTTGGAAAAATATATATTTTTAATTGATTTAAATTAATAGGCCAAAATAAAGTAAACATTAAAGCAAAATAAAATAAAAGAAAATAATATATAAAAAGAATCTGTCAGACTGACAGGCTTGTCAGTCAACCGGTTTATTCGATTTTAAGTATGCGTGTGGTGAGGCTCGAACTCGTGACCTCTCGGTTGCGTGCACGCAACTCTTGAAACTGAGCTACGTGTCTAACCTGAAAGAATCTATATTTTAATTATACTTATACACATTTTCGGTTCCATCAAATTTAATTAAATTTAAAAAGGTTTATACTGGTTTGACCGGACGCATACAACCAGTCTCGAACCTGCGACCTCTGTTATGATTTGCACCCAGCCCATCCAACTGGGCTGGGTGTCTACCCGGAAATATAACAAATTGTATTACATAAAAACACATACTGGACTTCATCTTCTTCCCTGAACGAACCAGAATACGATCTCAATTTTAATTTCAATTTGAATTCGGTTATTATACTGAAGTGCTTAGCATATGTTTATAAAAGAAGAATAAAGTGCAGGAAACCGTTACCGGTTAGCAGGGATATTCCGGCAAGTCGAATCCGGTGACGGACTGCGACTGCTGGTGAACGGGGGGGGGGGGGGGGGGGTTCCGACGGCTTGGTGGTTCTCCGGTTGAACAAAACTTTCCGACAACTGGGATTCTAGAGAGGAAACAGAAGAAATGAGCGAGTTTTGGCTGAGGGAATCGACTAGTATTTATAGGGATGTTTTGAGGCTCGGTTACCATGATCTCGAGTTGATTGCCAGCGATCAATCAAAGGAATTTGCCAAAATAAAGGCTCGGACAGTTGTGACCGCGTAGATTTCCGAGATTTCCGGCGAGGGGGAATCCGCAGGTGTTGCAGGTTCCTCTTAGCGTGGATATATAAGGAAAAAGATTCTAAACATAGCACCATTAGTGTGTGCAGCGCAGTGGTATATGTGGTGTGTGTTTTACCCAGGGAACTCGGGTTCGATTCCCGATTCCACCTATCTCTTTTAATTATTTTTTTTATTAAACCTTCTTTAGTTATTTACTAATTATGAATATTTATTATTTAATTATATTATCTTATTTTAAACATTGATTATTATTATTATATATGTATTATTGTAAACAAACAAAATAATAACACGACGTAATATAAAATATACTTCAATTGATAAATTGGGGCGGGTTTTCGAAACCCGATTTACACAAATGTTACAAATTTGTTAGTGATGGGATATGAGTTGATTGGTGGTTCGCTGCAAGAGGTTTGTGATGGGGGACTTTTCAAACACTAACAAAAAAAGAAAGTGAGGCCCTTTCTACGCGCAACACCTCTTTGCTGACGTGGCTATCACACGACACTTAATATCCCCTATTCATACTCTCCCACTTCGTATATTGTTAAGCTCCTTCTCAAGGGTAGAACTCACCCCAAATATAAATACATAGATGATCATGATCAATCATTCCGGAAAAAATAATCCCATATTCGAAGTCACTCATAATTTACCCAATGGGGAAGAACTTATCCCAATTCAAATAGAAGTTGTTAAATTTTATATACACTCCAACAAATAACTTCATAATTTGAATATAACGTTAAAAATTTAATACATAAGGCACGTAAAACTTAATTGTTGTATTTACATAATACGAGTTTTAGTGTTGCTAATTGCTAGAGGTCCAAATTATCTATTTGGGGACCAAAACTAATTAATGATTGAGACTTTTTTTTATTTATTTTCCTAAGAATCCTTATACTCCTAATGATTGAAACCTTTTTTTAATTAATGTTAACATAATATATCATAGGGGTTGTCTCACAAGAAAAAGTGAATTCATTTGTTCTTAAGCAAAACTAGGTTCCTTCGCATGTGTCGACTTATTTCTAAGATGGACATGATCAGTCATTTTTATCTTCAATCATAAATTTGACCACAATTCCATATTTTAGATGAATAACAGAGTTTTATTCAAAATAAAATATTTTTTTGCTATCGTAAACTGTACCAAAAACCGGTACTATACCGAGCTGAACCGATATTGACCAAACAACATAGGTACCGGTACTGGTGACAATATTCGTTTTTATGGTTCCGATCGGTGTCGTGACGAACCAAATAGATACCGACCAAACAACATTGGTATTGGTACCGGTATTATTGGAACCAGTGTTGGTATGTATTTTTATGGTTTTCGATCGATATGAAACACGTATCGATATTGTTTTAGACATATCACTAAGATATACAAAACGGTTAAGCATTTGAAATGATGGTTCAGTATCCATAATAGAACATGATAACACCAATGTAACTTAAGGTCTAGAAGTAAGAGCTATCTTTGCTAAAATAATAAAATAAAATAAAAATACCATTTTAATATCTGGTAGTGTCGACCAGTTGGATTGATGAAAAATACAAAAGGTGGTGTGGGGATACACTCTAATGATAAAATATATCATACTAAATTTGTTAAACTTAAAAGGATATTGTTAATTAGCGTTTTCTTAACTCAAAGTTACATTTTTAATGTTAAAATATTATTTTGGCTGATCGGAGTTACTTGGTAATAACGGAAATCAGAATAAACATCAATAAGAGTTAGTAGGTGTGAAGTGTACGCTCAATCGAGACTATCTTCTTTCCATCACCAACAACTTGTGGTTCGAAGGGGTAATATCCCATTGTTGGGATCCGAGGGGCAACCTTCTCTATCGGGGTTTCGAGGAAGCAGCCCTAGTGGGGTAGAAGGGCTTGAGTTGAGCCCCTCATGAGTCGATGAATTGAAAGTGTTTTAGATTTGCTTTGTATAAGCTTGGGTATCGTTAACATTTTAGGGAATGGTCTATTTATGTGAACTGAGTCATTGGTAAGAACTAGAATATCAATAGTAACTAGTAACCGCTAACCACCATCATTGGGAACTTGTGTTAGTAGCGAGAACTAAGAACCAATAATCAGCAATCACAAAGTCACTGCTCATAGGAACCAACCATGAACGGTAGCTTGGCAGTTACCGATTATTAGATTAACTGCCAACCCAAAACATTTTTTCATGAAGTATTGTGTCGTTTTACGTATACGTCGTGATAGTTCACAACCTATAACATGTAATCTTGGGTCTAATTTGGGTGTTGTTTTCATAACACAAAACACATGCCCATTCTTAAATTTTTCTAAATTATTAAAAAAAAATAGCATCATTGAAATACTTATTTTGAAAGTGATCACACGATTCGGAACAGTAACTCTATCCTTAACTGCTATATTACATACAAATATTATATATATGTTAAATAAATTGCTAAGTAACGCTAAAATGGAAAAGGAAATAATTATTAAGCACATTAGGATATGGGTACATTTGCATAAATACATGTGTGGTCGCGTGTATCTTTGTTGATGGTGGATGTTACGGGATGATGGTAAACGTAGAACATGGTGGGGTGCCGAATCTATTTGGATGGTGGGGGCATGGAAGACAAATTGTCACAATCGGTGTCATTCTTGAATATTATTTCATGTGTGATGCTATAGTTATAATGTTTTTTTTATACAAATAAATTAAAATATTCTTCAATAAAATCAATTTATTAATTAAAGACTTTTGTTTCTGGCCAAAACAAAAATACGTATATTATCTTGAGGACACACATTCAATGTTTGTAGTCGTAAAAAGTACATTTTTTCACAAAAAAAAAAATATATAAATTATATTATACAATAAATATACTAAACAATATGTATTACTTTTAGTTATATGGTGATGTTCAATGCACTAACTTTGTTGTATGGAGTAGATTTTCAAGAAAAGTTTTAATCTCACAGAGGTGCATTAAAAAGAAACAGATTGTGGAACGGAGATTCGAACCAAAATAGGTTTACATAGAAACTACTGGTTTATAATTATTTTTTTTGAAATCGGTTAAATCCGAACTTTGAAGATGAATTTCTTTATTTCTATTATTTGTGGGACGTGAACTCAAAATCTTTAAGCCTAAAAGTTTTGTTTTTGCGGTAACTCAAACCGAATCTGATTTTGACATGTTATCAACCAATGAAAACTGGATTAGTGTTTGAAGGTGAGTTGTACACCTTCTCCTGGTTGTGTTGCAGATGTATTAAATAGGTTACTTGTAACATCCGTAAAAAAACCGGATTAACCAAACCCGCTTCGTTTATTAACCGAACAACCAGTTAAAAATTTCGTTGCGTATTTAATGCTCAAATTAATTTTAAACGATACATAATTAATAAGTATATTAGAATATAAAATTTATATTTGAAAATGTATTAAAAATAGTGAGATAAAAATTAAATGCTGAAGCCGGGTTTCAAACCCGGGTCAGCCGGGAACTCAAAGTCTTAACTCACATCCATCTAACCACTCCGCCACTTGTGATTCTTGTTAATTTATTGAAACAAATAATATATAAAATAAAATTGGAAATCAAACCCAGACACTCAGCGCGCCCAAATCCGCAGATGCCGGAAAATACGCGAGTTTTCGACGTTTTCTTTTGACTTCGGAATCATGCAAGTATAACGGACAATAATCATCGGCTATAACCGAAAAACTCAATCAATTTCATTCATGGACCATAATTCTCGTTCGAAACCGAAAATATAATTCAATCCGAGTTATACCTTATTCATCAGTTGTGCCCACGAGTTATCTCACTTACACTCTCCAATTTGCTCAGAAAACTTCGCCGCAAGTCGCCGGAGTCCTCTGCAAGTTAACCGGAAATTATCGCCGGAAAACCGAATTCATTACATCCCTCCTGCCTACTCTAAAATAAGATCCTTAGAGCTCATACTGACATCACCCACACTCACCTTAAACCCCTGAAGAACCTCTGTCGCAAAAAATTTCACTCGCCGGAATTCTCTGCAAGTCGCCGGAAAACCGAGACTTTCATCTACAGGGTAAATACCTCGACTTTTTCTATTTTAACCCATTGTTAGACTATTACTAACATCAATCCCTCACCCAGAATCTATTCCTGACGACGTTGCCGGATATTCCATTTTCGCCGGAAAACTTCTGGAATTTCCAGAATCACACTGTTAATCGGTATGATCATCTAAACATCCTGATAATCGTTGCTCAGTAATTCAATTTCATATCTAATCAATCAAACTAGTTATTGAATCCGAACAGAGGGAGTTCACAAAACAGAGCCGACGATCTTTGCCGGATTTCTGAAGAAGACAATCTGTTCGGTACAATCATTCCCCAAACCCTTTCTGTTCAATACATTACAATCGCTTATAAAGTTCGTTAAATTAATTTAACAAGTAATAGCATGGTTAACCGTTGTCTGTGTTTTGAGCGAAGAAGACGAAGTCGTATTGATTATAAGATTAATTAAAATCAGTATTATGAACGAGTTAGACACACAGTCCAGCGGTGGACTGTGTGCAAACAATACGCATACGTCCCGAGTTCGATCCTTGACACACGCACACTCGCTGTAATAAAAATATTTTTTTTAAACCGAACCGGATTCACACGCAGTAAGATGTTAAGTATAATAAAAACCGGAATATTTACCAAGTTAGACACACAGTCCAGCGGTGGACTGTGTGCCCAACTAAACTACAGGTCCCGGGTTCGAGACCTGTGGAGAGCACCGAGTCGATACCATTAAATTCTTTTTAAAATAAATGATTTTCGGATTAACTTAAATAGTGTATAAATATAATTAAAAACAGAAATATTTCGGGTTAGACACGTAGCTCAGTTGGTAGAGCTGCGTGCACGCGTACGGGAGGTCACGGGTTCGAGTCTCACTCAGCGCATACATACACACAATCGAACCGGTCAAACTGTCAACGGTCATGGTCAACGGTAAAAAGTCAACATTTTTTTATTATTTTTATTTATTTATTTAAATTAAAAATCAATTAAAAATACTTAAAAATAACATTTTTAAAGTTAGAAAATAGCCTTAAACTCACAAAAATATATCCAAAAATCCTACTAAAATTGATTAATCAAATCCGCTTATTTACCGAACCGTTATGTTATTATCTAGGTTAGTTTCTCTCGTGGTTAAATCCAAATTCGTGCGCATTCATCATCAATCCAAGAAACGCAACCACTGTGAGTGAATCTTACAACTCCCCTTTTTATTACACGTTTTGGGGTGTATCATGTGTCGCTTAAACTAATTCGTTTATTCAAACTCGTGCTATACCATATTATGATTTAAACGTAGAATGTAAATATTTTTGTAGTTATGTATTACATATTGTCAAGTTGTATGCAAATTATTTGTTAGGCCCATCAGTTCCTCATGGGAGACGAGTTGAACAACGCGTGCCTTAAAACTCATTCATTAGGCCCATCAGTTCGTAGAACAACGCGTGCCTCAAAACTCATTCATTAGGCCCATCAGTTCCTCTTGGGAGACGAGTTGAACAACGCGTGCCTCAAAAAAATCTATTATTGTATGTGTGTGCATTATTTAATATTAAGTGTTTTGTGAATAAGTTTACATCAATATTTACTCATATGTGGTTATGCACTTTATTTTATAATCAATTCAATAAACTTGTTTAAATGTTTTTCATAGGATTCACTCGTCAACTTTTTGTTGATCCAAAAACCATTTTTAAACATGATACAGGTGAACAGATGAAGCAAGGAAAACATAGGAAATGCCTTAGAAGAAAATAATGAAGTCTAGAAAGATGTATAGAACATGTTGTAATCATGATTGTATGATCCTTTAAATTGTAATAATAAATATGAAACATTATAATAAATGTCATGAGCTTTGATGAAAACCCAATCATGCCCCGATCACCTTTTCTGCTGCGGGTCGGGGTGTGAAATTAGTAGTGAGTCCATGGTCATTGATTAGTGAGTGTACTTGCCATATCACAGGTAGTTAGTTGATACATCCATCTTTTTTCCTTCCTTCCTTCCTTGTAGATTCTCTCTCTGCAAATATGAAGCAGCAGCAGCAAAGTCATCATCCTCCTCATACTCGCTCAGGAAGTCACAGCTCTGAGGTACTTTTTTCATTATCATTGACTTATGCTAGCTCAATACTCACGCATCAATTAATTTATTATAAATTTGAACATGTTTGTAGGTGTTGTGGCCGAGACTGGTGATAAGGAAGTGGCTCAATCGCTCTTCCAGAAGCTCCGAATACAACGCTGATTCGGAGGATGATGATACTGCTTACGGAACCGACGGAGACGGTAAGATTTCATCGCCACTTGTTGATTCAGCTTTGTTACTCTTAGATCTCTCACTGCTTTTGCAAAATCTGTTGTAAATTTGGATTATGTGTGAACATGATGTGTACCAGATTTGGCACAGACAGTTCACGCGTGTTTGGTCAATTCGTACCAAAATTTGCCAAACCAATGGGCTAATTGGGGCATAGGTTAGGGTTACACAGCTAATTGATGTATTCCAAACTAAGTATAGGGTTGTTGAACTTTAGTATAATATTTTGATTCATGCTTCACATGTTTACCACCTATTATTAGTTTTTGAACAAGAGTAATTATTATTAATCTACGTCATTTTTTAGTGTAATTACTCTAGTTCAATACTGTAGAGTAATAATAAGAATAGTTACTCTGGATATTTGTACGTTTAGTAGGTTAATTTCATTTGTACAGGATCCCAACCCTAACACTATATACAGGAACCTTATTTTGTGGTTTGAAAGTGATTTGTATACCTTTGTTTCTACAGAAGAGTTTTATGACTGGCCGAAAGAATCACGGTTCAAGGATGATAAACAAGGAGATGATTTACAGAGTGATACCATTGGTAAAAGTTTATGGTTTATCCCTTTTCGGTTTTTTACTATTAATGAAGTACATACGGTTACTAGTTTATTGTCACAAAGTCTTACCATATGCTTTTTGGTTTTTATAATTAGATAAAAAAATTATTGGTGTGTGGTGGATAAGCTTTTTGTTGCTTTCACCTCAACCTTTTGTTGGTGTCGATGCTTTATAGTTAAAATGGTTATTCAATAGAACATGTGCTTTGTTTATGCACAACTTTTAACATTTTTTATTGGTCTATCAATGCTTTAAGTTTAATTAAGAGACAATGTGACTTTGTTTATCTATAAAGAATGCTATCAATTTGGCTTATATGCATTGACTAAAGGATGTATGAACATTCTAAAATTGTCTTCAAATCATCAAGAGAAGTTCATGATGTTCATTTTTCTTCTAATCGGTCGTTAAAGATACAACAGACAAATAAAAGGAACTTTATATGGTACTATTATTTAACCACATTTTGTTATCGTGTTAAGATACCGCACCATTGATAGTCACAATTCAGCTCCTTTATAAGGATATTGCGTTGATGCATAGCTTTATGAACGATTTTTCTTAAGATTCAAACTAGTGTTTCTTCACTTTTCTTAGTACAATTATTTATCTTGTGTATTCAGGTGCAATTCCTAGGTCAAGACGACGAAAGTCAGAGACGTTTAGAGCACAATATATTGATGCAAAAGAACTCAAGTATGCTGGCCTTCCCTCTCACCTATAGTTCACAAATTTTTCTACATTATTTAGCTACCATTAACATTCAACAGATTGATCTGATTCTTTGTTATTTTTTTCTATATTTATTTATTTATTTATTTTTAGTTTATTTTTGTTTTTTCTAGAGTGTCTGTTAGTACATGGAATGTTGCCGGGAAACTGCCACCAGAAGATTTAGATATTAAAGACTGGCTTGATGTTGACGATCCTGCTGACATATATGTGATTGGGTAAGTCTCCCTAGATTTATACTTGCGGCTATAACACATACTGAATATATATATATGAAAATTCAACTTAACAGTAGTTACCAATGATTCCCATACAGTTTTCAGGAGATCATACCTTTAAATGCTGGAAATATTTTTGGTGCTGAAAGTAACCGTCCGGTCCCAGTATGGGAAAACATAATTCGTGAGACCCTCAATAAAATTCAACCCGAAAAAACTAAATTCAAATGCTACAGCAACCCCCCCTCTCCGTCACGGTTCAAACCATCTGATGACGCGCCGGATATAGAAGATGTAGTAGTGCTGGAAACTGATAGTGAGTGCGAGGAGGAAATCAACCCGTTTAACGAGGAATCCAATTTCGATGACCTCATGGATGGTCCAGCAGGTCAAAATGGCGATTTGAGTACCGTTGTGAGTATGGAAGTTGTAGGGGATTCCGAGAAACGTTATTCGTCTCAAAAAACACTAGACAGAGTAAATTGCTTTTCGGTTGAAGAGTCTGAAGGAACTGTAAAAGAAAATATAAATGATTCGGTTTCGGGTAATAGTAAAAAGTTAGCCAGATTATTCAGTGGGACCGAAAGAATAGGATTGAGCTGGCCCGAGCCACCGTTGGATCTACTGGCGCTGTGTGTATCGGCACCAGAGAGACCAAGCCCATTGCAAACTGTTAAATCGTTCAAAGCTTCGAAATCTTTTAGAACCTATGCTTCTTTTAAGTCCTACGTAAATGTGGACAATCGGGTCATGCCCGAGGAACTTTTTCTTCCTGATCTGAACCTTGATTCGACATTGTACCGAAAAAGGAGACCCGCATATGTTAGAATAGTAAGCAAGCAAATGGTTGGCGTATTTATTACTATATGGGTGCGTAGACAATTGAGGAAACATATCCAAAATGTACATGTGTCCGCTGTTGGTGTTGGTGTAATGGGGTACATAGGTAACAAGGTATGTTTATATTCATATGCAGTTTTATTAAATATTTTTATTTATTGATATAATGGACGTCTTTTTACAATTTCAGGGATCTATATCAGTGAGTATGTCGATATATCAAACACTCTTCTGTTTCATTTGTACTCACCTAACTTCTGGTGAAAGGGATGCTGATGCAATTAAAAGAAATGCGGATGTTCATGAAATACGTAAAAGAACACGCTTCAATTCATTTTTAAATTCTACTCTCCCCAGAAGGATAGAGAATCATGAGTAAGTATAATATATATTTTGATTTTTCCTTTTTCTTTCGTTCTCATAAGTAAGTTTGATGGTGAAGCACATATTTTCCTTACAATTTTTAAGTACTGGTCTATAACATTATTACCTTATTCAGTCTTGAATACACAAACTGTATGATATAGGAACGAACTCTACACTTTTACGGTTTACCAATTTTATTTTAGCAATCAACTGTACATTAGACACAAAATGGAACCAACTCAGTTAAATTCCAATTTTAGTGACCAACCTCATTTTCACTAGTTTTACCAACAAATGTTTGAAGCGTCATTGGTTGAGGCAAAGTTAGCCGCCACATAAGAAAAAAAAAAAGCTTTTGTGAAAATAAATAATATATATTTGTTTTCTAATTTTAAAAATGATATATACTTATAATTTATGTTCAAAGTAATTTTTAAAATGTTATATTAGATGCCAAGTGGCGTATACTTATACACAAAAATGACAGATAAGGTGCTATAGCGGCAACTTTTAAAAAATCAGCGATAATTGATAAGTCATTTGGTTGCTAAAATATTTAATAAAATGTGAGTTGGTTTCTTTTTTGTGGTAAAGGATTAAGGTGAACTTACTAAAACTTTTTGTTTTGAGTTTGCAAGAAGAATACTACTTTAGCGTGTAATTGTTCTAATATCTGGTTTATGTTAAAAAAAAGTTTTTCATAGATTTGAAGCTCAACTTACAAATAGCTTTTCTGTGTTTCCAGTCGAATAATTTGGTTGGGTGACCTAAATTACCGTCTCAATTTGTCATATGAGAAGACATGCGACTTAATTTCCAAAAATGAATGGTCCAAGTTGTTAGAGTGTGATCAGGTAAGGTGGTATTACTGGTTTAATCCGTCCTATGATCCACTGATGTTTTTCTTTTAATTGCGATAGAGTGATATAGTGTTTATTAAACAATTAGGAGTTGTTATATGTAACATTATATCATTAAGCCCGCCAGTAAATCATTACGCCCATGTATTGATCTGCATAAATGCATGGGTTTGATCTTGATTGGTTTGTTTTGCAGCTTGTTCGTGAGTTAAGGAAAGGTCGTGCATTTGAAGGATGGTCAGAAGGCGTTTTGGATTTCCCTCCAACTTACAAGTACGAGCGAAATTCAGACAAATATGTTGGTTCGGATCCAAAAGTTGGAAGACGAACTCCAGCGTGGTATATATTAACTACAACTGAGCTGAGCATAATGAAAAGTTGTTTTAAAAAATGGTGGGTCTGATGGATGTTTGGTTTTTCAGGTGTGACCGCATACTTTCATATGGGAAAGGAATTAGGCAGCTGAGCTACAAAAGGTCTGAACTAAGGTTTTCAGACCATAGGCCGGTGAGTGCATCGTATATGATAGAGGTTGAAGTTTTCTCTCCAAGAAAGTTGCAAAAGGCCCTCACATTCACTGATGCGGAGATCGAAAATGATGAGGAAATTGCGATAGTAGATGCTGGAATAAATTGCTTAAGATTAACCCCTGAGGTTGGTCATACAAGTTCCTAGTTTCAAAATAAAAGTACTCTATCTTGTAATGTTATGTATACTGGAACTGACTTTTGATCCATGGCAGGATACATATTGGAATTGAGTTGACGATGTCGTTTTGGACCCGGAACTGTTTTCATTTACCATCATCATATGTTATACCTAAAGAGTTTCAAAAGTATACATTGATACATCATGAGGTGCTACTTGTGTGTAAATTATGTTGTGTTCATTCAAAATTAGGTTAGCAAAGTAGTCCTACATGCAATAATCTTTTTTAATAAATTTGTTGAAGTACAAATAACATTTTTCCAGGTAGTTTTTGTTTTACGGATTTTCTTGTGGTTGTTCTAGTGGGTTTGATTGTATAATGTTATAAGCTATGGATTTTAAAGTTGTTTGTTTCTAATTATATAAAGAGATTGTATGAGTATTCTTGTTCATTTATGTGGTGCTCGCATTTTTCATCAAAATAGTGATTCTGAAAAAAAAAAGTGTGTGCAAGCATACATGTGTATGCATTGCTTGATATATACACTCTTTGTTTATAACTATAAGTGCAAAAAAGAATTATTGTAAATATATGATATTAAATGTGCATAAGTAATTTCAAAGGAATGTTGTTTTTAGTTGATATAACTTATACAAAGTAAGTTGTTAGAAGGAAAAATTATTAACGTTGTAGAGATAACGCATCAATCAGGGTGTAATAGAATTGTATTTCGCCAGTTAACTCGGGTCCTCGCTAAATTTACTTAGGTTATATGGGGGTTTACGTAAATGATGTTATGACATGTATATGTGATTGCTACGTGTGTGATTCTTATTTTGATTTGTAGATACAAATTATCTGGATTCCTTTATGTAATGTTTTCAAAGTTTGAAGTTGTAAGTTTAACATAACATTGTAACAATGAATAAAATAAATAGGTAAAAGAATGCCATACATACTAACCGTAAGTCAACAAAACATATGCAGAGGCACAAGGTACAAAAGGTTTAGCTAATAACTTTATAAATACTTAATAACACTTCTATTAAGATTGGAGATGAATGAAGACCAGAGATTTTCATGTCAACCGGGGAACACTAAAGCATGTGTACTTGAATTTTTCTAAAAACAAATTTCTTCAGCAAAATAAAAATTTGATACTTTTTTACTTGATATCTTTCAAGTATGTTTCTAAAGGGTATTATATGTAATGCACAACCACACACACATTAATCACTTAGGGCATCACATAATGCATAGATAATGATTGGAAGCTTTGATACATTGTAATCAAAGACATAATTGATTTATGTACTTGAAGCAAATATAAAGGTTTAATCCAAGATATATATATATTTAGTTAAAAAATGTTTTTCTTTTAAATTCAGAAAACTTGCCAAGTTACATCAAAACAGAAGGTAGCTGGGCAACAAGCTGCGCCGCCAATCCTTTCTGCATTGCAAACCCTAACCTTCCAAATACAAACCCTTGCCCCCTTGGGGTTGAACAATTGCTGTAGACGACCCGTTGAACCCTCGACAAGAAGTGAATAGCTTATGGCGCTAGGGAGCCAAAAGTATCAAAGGCAAAAGGGACAAAGACATGTTGGTTCTTTGCGCAAGCTTTAGCGTGCTTATCCACTTTCTTTGATTCTGCCTTTCTTGCCGCTTGTCCAGCTACAAACCCGTTTTCCCTTAAACCAACCAAAGGGGAAACCCCTGTGAGGTCTACACAAGCATGTTTCCCCCAGCCCAGCCAAAGACGAGCAGATCCGCTGGTCGCAGAGTAGATCTCCCTTCCATAGGGTCCGTGAGGAAATTCACAGGGGCCTCTTTCTTAGCCGAAATCCCAGCTCTTCTTAAGATGTCCCACAAAGCATCACGCACCCAGTCGTGCCGACATTTGAACCCAGGGAGCTCTTTACAGTGAACTGCGTGCTCCCCGTATTTATCCATACAAGCTTTACGACATATCGGGCAAGTTTCATCTTCCGGGTACATAGGGATCATCAACCGGTATTTGAGAATGGCTCTATATTCTACTACAGACATACATTGTCCCAACCCCTCAATTGGTATAACGGTCAAAAATTCCTGAGCATGAGGACCTTTCAGGCACTCAAACACCGCCTTCTGGCGGGATGGCAAATTAAAAGTTTCTCCCAGGCTTTGAGCGATTTTGCTAAACAGAGCATTCGCCAAAGTTTTTTGTGGCTTCGAGGGGGCGGTGTCCTTATTAGAAAAACCGCCAATATCCAAGTCTGGGAGAGAGACATTTAAGCGTTCAAGCGCCTGCTGATAGTCCGGGTCAAGCCCGACGACCTCACAGTTTCGAAGGATATGATCCTGTAGTTCCCAAGACTGAGCTCTAGACGCCATAAAGGCATAAGCCCAGTCCAAACCACCTAGACGCATTGGCAAAGATGCCAGACGCCACTGGAGGTCACCAAAGAAGGGGCCGCCACCCACTACTATGTCTTCTATAGCCTCTCTAAGGCCATCATCAAACCGAGATACCGCATCCTCCATAAAATGCGGTTGACAAGTCCGCAACCCAAAAAGTAACTTAGCGACCCCCATGCACGACCTTAGCAGAAGGAGTTCACATTGGTGATCTCTCAGGCAGGGTAAGAGTTTCATGAGGTCAACCGCCCCCGAGGCTCGCCGCCCTGCCAACTACTCAATAAAGCTAGGATCCCGACTAACAACTCCACCAAGGAGCTTAATCCTCTTCTCTGGTCTACCGATCCCTCTCGGGAAAAGCCCATCTTGAACTTTCCGCCCGTCGCATGTCGGCCAAAAAACCTCAGTTTTCTTAATGTTGAGATAAAGCCCTAGAGATGGCCTCTCCTCGTTGATGATGTCTAAGGCCTTAGCAACCTCAGAGGAGTTACCGATAATCGTCCCATCATCCAAGTACCAAGCATGAAACGGTAGTTTACAGCGATCCTGAACCCGGAGAATAAGGGGATGTAAGGCAAGGGCAAAGAGAAGGGGCCCCAAGGGATCTCCCTGTTGAACTCCGGTAGTAGCCCCAATACACTCGTTACCAACATACAACCTAGCAGGCTGAGCGTAAAGAAATTGGACCCACCGATAGATTGACGGGCAACGCTGATGAACCTCGTGCAGAAAAGCTGTGCGGTCGACCGTGTTGAAAGCATTGGAGAAATCTAATGCACGATATTACACAAATTTAATGCATGTAGTCAAATAAACATGGTTATGAGTATGACTAGACCTAAAGGTGCACAAAATACCCGGTTCCATACCCCACCCGGTGTACCCGAACCGGAACCGGTTCCAGTTCCTACCCGGTTACCCTTTTCTTTATCGAAATCGGTTCCTACTTGGTTCCAACCTCAACTGAAAAAAAAAAAAAAACCGGTTCCTTGTCATTTTAAATTAAGGGTTTGAATTTTTGGCTGATTTGGATATTAAAAAACAAGTCATGGCCTATAAGGGCATTGAAATGGGTAAATAAAAAATTAGTGGAAAAATGAATGGGTCAGGATGGCTACTTGAAAAGGCAAATGCAAGATGGCTCGGTATGAGTAATTACCCTAAAAAAACAAAAGGGTCTTCCAAAGTCTAAAACTCAAAGTTTTGATGCAACTGAAAAGGAAAATATAGAAAGGAAAATTTCACTTATCTAAACATGTTAATACTTCTAAGTTCTAACACCAGATTTTTGCTTTCATACTTACCAGAAAATACAGGAGGGTTTATGACAAAAAAAAGTTGTATAAAAAATATTAAACAGCCGAGAATCGAACCGGGGTCTGTACCGTGGCAGGGTACTATTCTACCACTAGACCACTGCTGTTTCTGATTTAAGTGCAAAGATTCATAGTATATCAAAGGTAATTCCAAATCGTACCGTATCTATCTCGTTCATAAAGATGTATTTGCCCCACACACTATTAATGACATCTAGTTAGTAAAGTTGTTATTAGGTAATTGATTATAGTTATATTTTATTTTAAGACACTCTTTTAGTAACTAAATAATTTGTAATGTATCACAGGACTAAACTAGTTAGATAGTGCCTCTTGAAAGCTAAAGATTATTTTATGAATATTATAGCAAGTATAGTATGTAATGTAGGTTAAGCCTATTAAAAGAGTCATGTTTGTTCTCTATATAATCTTAGTCATTGACTCTGTATTTAACAACTTTATATTGTTTCATAAATCATAACTAAAAGAGAAAATTTGTGTGTATTGACACCACCTAGTTGATTGATAGGTTGATGTAGCAGAGTAAGAAAGTGTCATTAATAATTATCAATTTAAATTTTGTTGTAACCAAACAAAAATATTTAAAAAAAAAAACTTAACTTATAGTGCCAAAACTTTCATGACTTTGTAAAAAAACAATTACACAAATAACTAATTTTTATATATAATTTGATCTCTGCTTAAAAAGGAAAAAAACACTCATTTTTATTGCTTTTTTGTTTGATTTAGTTATTAAACATAATTAAGTATTTTTTTTTAAATAAAAAACTGTTTTCTTAAATTCTGGTTTGGGCCTAGTGTCTTGGTGTGGGAAGTAGTGGTATACACTTATCACAGTATAGACTTACGGATCCAGAGAATATAGAGTTTTGGAATCACCTACACATAGTAGTAAGGGTCATACCAATAAAGATAGACAAAAAAAAATCAGCTTGACGGGTATATCGTAATTCGAAACGTTTGGGATGGATATACCTGAAATACGTTGGGAATGGATCAAGTATGAGATTGAAAAAAAATTAGGAGGATGATGTATATGTGTAGCTTATCATGTTCCAATTTATTGTACTTGTTAGAAACATAAACTTATATAAAGGTAAGAATAGAAAAACTAAATAACCGACGGGTATGGTGCATAGTTTTACCGTGGAGGGGAGAAAGAGTAGAGGTAGACCCAAATTAACTTAGATTGAATAGATTACGTAAATTGGCAAGAGTTGCAGATCTTATGAACATGGTTCAACATAAGAGTTCATGGAGATGTAGAATTAAAGTCAATGGCTTTTAACAGGGTACATATGTGTCTTAGCCTTGTTTTAGACTCTTAGATTTTTCTACAGTTTAGGTGGACTTTGCATGAAATTATCTTTTGTATTTATATTTCATAATGGTATTGACGTGCCATCGTTCATACATATTTTTAAGACATAATGATCCTCACATGACTTCTTTGAATGCAATTTCACACAATTTGATACTTAAGAGCTTCTTTTGTGAATGTGCGGTAGCACTTGGCATCCCAACGACAAATCAGGGACAAACAGAAGAATAATCAAACAAACAAGCCATGCATGGGCATGCATTATGGATATCAAGAATTTAGGGTTTTAAACTTGCAAAACTTAGTTTTTGGCACTTTATTATACATAATATATAATAACTTTTAAAATCTTGTCGGGCCCCTTAAATTTTTGGGCCTCGGGTCATCACCCGACTTTGCCGGCCCAATAGCCTCCCGGGCTACACTGCTTTCTTCTTTATAAAAATCATTGATATATCTTTTTTATAATAATCATATGAGATATATAATAAATATTAATAAAAGACTCCAATAAATATCACATGGCAATCTCTCATTCAATCTTACTATTTTAGTTTATTTAAATAAAATATTTTTGTTATTCTTATCCTTATTATTATTATTATTTATTATAAATTATTTCAATTTTAAATTTACTATTATTATACATAGATGTATATATATCAACTAAATTTTACCTTAAAATTTTGATCAAACTTACTAATATTATAAAATAACAATTATAAATATTATAAAATAATTATTATAAGAAAGACGTTTTATAATAATATAATAATATTCTAATTTTAACTTATAATAATATAACACCTCCGCAAAAATCTTATAAACAAAAAACGATTGAATGTACCTTAATACCCAAACGATTGTTTAAAACTTCTACGATTATAAAAGTTACATAGTCCCAAAAAGGAGGTTATTCAGTCACTTTAATTACATTACACTAAGTCTAACAAAATACCAAATTTAACATAAGTATTCGAGTTAACAAAACGGAAACATAAGTCTTGATATGTGTTCGGTTCTTAGTTATGCTTGACCTTCATCCGGTGTGCAATTTGATATACCTAACACGTTAATCAATCAAAGCTTTAGAATACGACAGAAATAAATGTGTTAAACGGACCCACATAGTCAAAACTTTTAGAATAACCCATTAAAAAAATATAAACAAGTCAAGAACAAGCATGAACGTAGTCATACTTCCATGGGCGTATTCCTACTCTGACTCCATTTTGGCTTTTGGGCGTATTTGGGGCGTATTCCAGCAGAAAACATGGTTTCTGAAATGCAGCCAGAGTATCAGTACGCCCACCAGAGTATCAATACGCCCAACTTGCAGGTACCAACGTTTTTAAGCAATTCTAGGATGAATTTTAATGCCGAAAATCGTAAAAAAAACACATCCTTCAACATCTAGGAGAGGGATTCACACCTTAATACATATCCAAACCTTAATTCATTACCCGGTTTGCGTTTACTTTACTTGACCCATTTTGATATTCAAGCATTAAAGCTTAAATCATCCGTATCCTTTTCATGGGATTATTCCCCTACAACTACAACCCATTAACCGGGCTTATTAGTCTTGTAATTCATGCTCCCGTTACCCAGGTTGCGTTCATTTAACCCGTTTGGTTCGTTCGTGTGGAATCCATTACTTATGAACAACCAAACTTTACACACCTTTTATTTGACCCGTTCGGTTCGTTCGTGTGAAGTCCATCACTTATGAACAACCGAACTTTACACACCCTTTATTTGACTTGTTCGGTTTGTTCTTGTGAAGTCCATCACTTATGAACAACCAAACTTTATACATCCTTTATTTGACTCGTTCGGTTTGTTCTTGTGAAGTCCATCACTTATGAACAACCAAACTTTATACATCCTTTATTTGACCCGTTCGGTTTGTTCTTGTGAAGTCCATCACTTATGAACAACCAAACTTTATACATCCTTTATTTGACCTGTTCGGTTCGTTGTGTGAAGTCCATCACTTATGAACAACCAAACTTTATACATCCTTTATTTGACCCATTCGGTTTGTTCGTGTGAAGTCCATCACTTATAAACAACCAAACTTTATACATCCTTTATTTGACCCGTTCGGTTCGTTGGTGTGAAGTCCATCACTTATGAACAACCGAACTTCATAGGTCTCACTTTCTCAACTATCTTTTCAATAAATCACATTATTTAACAAAGAATAACTACGAAACACAAAGTCACGTACCTTAAAGTTTATCCTTCAACCGAGCGTTCGTCCCAACTTGACTAGCCGACGCTTCACCCGTGTTGCCTAAAATGTACAACCCGATTTTATTAAGACCTTCCGGTTTATAACCAAACTTAGCAATATGCTAATCATATGATCATATTTTCTCATTCTCTTTGGTCACACACATAACATCATTTAAACATTCATTTAAGCATTTTATCATACACCTTATGTGCAAGATTTTTATACTATGTTTGTTAAGCCTTTAACCAACAATTAACCATGTATACACATCTCATAACATCAAAACGATTGATATATTCAATTTGCATATAAAACTCAATGCATCAAACTTCAAATACATCATTTTTCCTGATATACTTTATGTGTTTTACATGTTCACCAAAACCCACTTACATACACATTGCATCTCATTCAAACACTTAGAATCAGCAATTGTTTTCATAACATTCCACCTAGGGTTTGTTCCTAAGCTCACTTACATCATGTAATTTACATTAATTTCCACAATTCATGTAAGAGTAGAAATCTATGAAACTCATCAATTTTCATAACAATCAACAAATATCAAATTTTGACATACCTTATGATCCCCTAGTGTTGGTGATCAGTAATTTAAGTTCATGCAAAAGTTAGAGACCCAATTTCCCTTTCGATTTGGTGATTTAAGACCATTGAGGGGTTTGCCCCCTTTTCTCCTGCTCTTGATCGACACATACATACACATACCAGTATGTGTTGTGTTTTAATTTCTTTTTATTAAAATGACTTTTCAAATTGCCTATTTTAGTCCCTCATGTTTTGCTTTTGTTATAATGAGGGTTATTATTCATGACCTCAACTTTAGCAACATATCATTATCTAGGCTAAGTATTCTTTGTTTTTTTTATTCATAAGATTATAATCAATTATATAATCATATATATATGTGTGTCTGTGTGTATTATTCAATATTTTGGGGTGTTACAGTACCACACATAAAATTTTAATAATATTATAATTTATGAAATAATTGATGTACTCATCAACAATACACATATTCAACCATATGATGGGATTATAATATTATTGCATTTAGAGTTCACATTTATTAATGCTGTTACACATTTTTATAAGAATATAATTTATATTTCCTTAACTCGTGTGATAAAATTTATGAATTATGAATGTATAAGATTATAATATTATTACATTCTTTAATCATGTGATAAGGATTATATGTGATTTACCTTTTATATATATATACCCGTTTTAATGCCGTGTAACACGGGTTTATAAGTTAGTTACAAATAATGACGTATTTACTTAACAACCGTTTGCCCTATTATAAAAATTATAAAAAGACATGTAAAAAACATATCATTTATTGAACATATTGCACACATTCATAAAATCCGGTACGAAGTATTGCACAAAAGAAGAAAAAAAATTGCAAACATGAACCGTGAAAATGGATACTGCCTAAGAAAAAATGAAATGCAAACTGTGAACGTGGCATGGCAAAGTTTTTGTTGCCATTTAAAGGAGGTGTCTATAAAACTTTAACGTTTCTAATAGTTTGCACTATTAAAGTCGGTAGCATAGCATAAAACAATATGTCGTGTCATAAAAATACGTGGCGTCATAAAAAGTAGGCAAGTAAAAAAAATATAACCATCTTAATCTTTTACAATCACAATTATGTCGTGAGTTTTAAATTAATAAAAAAGGAATTGCATGTTTTAAAGAAGACACTTACAAAAAAAAAAAAATAATAATAAGTTGTAATCTTAATTTTGTTTTCATAAAGTTATAGCTAGCTTTACATTCAAGATGTTTAATAATTAATAACAAAAATAATAATATAAAAAATGAATCTTCTAAAGATATCAAAAGTATAGTGAGTGTTTAAAATTTAAAACTTAGAAAATATGTGGTCGAATTCGTGTACATAAAATATTGCCTGAATGAGTTTTGAGTCCTAAATGGATCTTCTCTAGCTTCTTTTTTTAATCAATACTAATGATATTTTAACGTGTTTGATAAATGTGTTTTAAGTTATTACAAGTGGCCGGTTTTATTAAAGTAACTTTTTTGTTTGTATGTTTATGTTGGTTTCATGTAAAGCTTGTCTTTTTAAATAACATAATTTATTTTTCAGTAAAATTCATTTTCATATCATTTCCTTTTGGTAATCAACGGAAATTTTGGTTGATAAAGTTGTTTTACCTGTCATGCTTTTTATTAAACAAGTATATTTAAGTAGTTTTGTATTATTTTGAAGTTGATAATTAGCATATACGATGCCTAAAAATATAATTTTTATATTATAGTTTTTAAATTGAAAAATAGTAACCGGAAATTTCAACCTTGAAACCGTCCAAACATTGTTAACTTCGTTCTCATTGGCTTGGATTCCTTTAAAACAAACATGGGGACCAGTAAATGAATTGACTGCGCCACATGTACGATCCACAAAAGGCCACGAAGCCTTCACCAATAATATTATAAATTACGTAATTATTGAAGCATCTTTTTTTTAATCACCATTATTGGCTTTACTTTAAAAAAATGGTTTTTTTTTTTTTTGAAAAGTAACTTTCATTAAACCAAAGACGCCGGCCCAAAAAATAACAACATTGCATATCTACAAAAGAACATCACTCCCCATTCTAACCCTTTATGTTTCGATCTATTGACAAACTAAAGAAAACCCAAAGCTTTAACCTCACTAACAATGCTTTCTATCTTAACCAGCGAGTTAGAAAACTTAGCGTTATTCCTAGCACGCCACAGGCTCCAGCATCCGATCATAATTATTCCATGGACCGCATCCTTCTTTCTCTCTGACACACCTCGAGTTTGTTGTGAATTCCTAAAAGATCCTTAGTCAAAAATGCAAATATGTTGGGAATCTTGCACCATGAGCTAATTCCGTTCCACACAATGGACGCCACTCGACAAGCGGAAAAAATGTGGTCTGAAGTCACATCATCCGAAAAGCACAAAGGACATAAAGATTCGACAATCTGAACGTTCCTTCTAAGAAGAGCTTCAGCCGTTGGAAGTCTATCCAATTCCATTCTCCACGCATGAATATTAACTTTTGTAGGAACCCATTTACACCATTCCAAATTAAATTCATCATTACCTTCGACGTCCGAGTGCAACAACCACTTTACATCTTTAACTGTGAAGGAACCATCCGAATCATGGCTTCCAAGTTATCTCGGACTTGGAAGCCATGATTAAAAAAATGGTTTAATATTTGAATTTGGCAGTTGGTACCGACTTTTTTCTCCACCAACAACCTCTTTTCCAACGTGCCTAACAGACCTTCTTATGTCATGGAGAAAGTTAAAGTTAATTTCTTTATTCAAAATACAATAAATTTGAGAAGTAACAATCACAATAACAACAATTTAACAATTTACGTGTTAATAACCAGCGAAGCTTGAGATATTATATCGGGTGGGTCGAAAACTATACATCTAAAAATTTCTATAGAACTGGAGGGTCGGAAACGTATGTATCCAAAAATTTTCTATACGAAAACTAAATATATAACACCACAGAGCGAAAAGGTCAGGTGGTCACCCCCCCCCCCCCACGCGGCACCTTCTAACCTTCGCCCCTGTTAATAACCGTGGTTGCCCCCACTTGCTACCCCATCCCTTTGTCACTCGGTTGCATTACAAATTGAATTGGTTCTGATTTGGATTTCTTTAAATTGTGAATCTTGTAACAAAATTCAATTCCTTGAACACATCCTAAGAGGATATCAAATTATTTTTATAATAACGTTGATGTAAATTTAAATGTACAAACTATATACAAAAAAATTAAAACGGTTAACATAATCGTATTTATGATTAATTCCAAATCAATCTATGTTTAGTTGTTTGTGTTCAAGGTTTTAAAACATATACAGATGGTGTCATGTCATGCGGATGTTATAATAATATTAATTTATAGCTAAGCCATGTTGGTGATGGTTGATGTGGAACGAAGGTGACCAGAGCAATAGAGTTTAATACGTTAAGTTACTGGAAAATAATGTTATTCTACTACGTATATGGCTTTCACATGTAGAATTGTTAATTCGTAAACACACAAATCTGCAATTTTCTCAGACTAAAAGTATGCACAACCTCTATGGCATGACATGTAAAGTAATAAATAAGACCAGTATTATTATTTTTTTAACCGTGTTAGCAGTATCTTTTAATTATTTTATTAATTTTATATATAAAAAGGAATAATATATACATTTAAAAATCACGGCAACCCCGTCTATTTCGGCCTCCGGGGCCTACAAAACCATTTCCTTCACCGGTGTGAACTGACTCACGCCTGTATCCGAAATTCCTTTACTAACGCCCCTTGGGGGCGGTGTGTGACGCTCCTCACGCCCTAAAAACATGCCACATGGATTGGGTGTTACTCGATTACAATGAACTAAAAGGCTTATCAACCCCGCATAAGTGTCCAAACTTTTTTAACCTTTGAAATTTTGTGACCGCTCTATTTAAGAACACAAATCTTGTCTCCTTTAAAGCATAAAGTCGTTTGGGTAAAATTTCAGCACTATCATTTTAATTCAATCTAAAAATATATATCAAATATACAATATGCATTGGCTAATCTTGAACTTAGTTTTCGATAAAATTGTGAGGACGAACTCAATACATATAAAGATTTCAATAAAATGTATACTACGAAGCGAAAAATCAGAGGTTGGCGAGGACCCCCTGGCCCAAGCTAAGTTCCGTCGCTAATAGTATACTTAGGGCATGTTTGGCAAAACTTTTTGAACCAACTTATTTATTGGTTTTTTCAAAAAGCAAATAAATCAAAATATTGTTTGGGTAATTGAAAAAGACTTTTCAAAACAACTTTTAAATAGGAGAAAAAATCAGTTTTGAAAAGCTAGAATTTTATGGCTTTTTAAAGCTTTTTGAAACTTTTTGTATTTTACATGGAAAAGCTAAGCCAAACACTTTTTAAAAGCAACTTATTAACTTATTGGTTTTTCCTACCCCATAAGCTAATCCAAACACTTTTTTAAAAACTTCTTTTAAAAAAGTTATAAGTCAATAAATCATTTTCACTCAAAGTCCTTTTCGAGTTAAATAAGCTTAACCAAACAAGCCCTCAATCGAAAGTCAAAGCACTTAAAATTTGAGAGATTTTTACTTATTTTATTGAATGTAAAAACAAATAAAAAATCACTTAGTGACTAAAAAAAGGCATGAGAGGATACAATGTCCATAGCCATGCCATGCTTTATGCTACTTGAGCATGAGCCGACTATCATGGATGTATGGGTCCATACATACATAGATTCATGGTGGGTTGCAACTTGCAAGTGCAACCGATGAGATCTACACACCTTTAATCAGGCTAGGCCATGTGTCCAATTTGGCCATTAAAGACATACACACTTACACTTGTCTGTATCTAAAGCTTCAATGTTATTGGACAAAACTCACGACTGACCGGTCAGCCTACTTGTCTCATATATATCGCCTTGCGAGAATCATTTCACCCGAATATTTTTTACGGCAAATTTGAATCATTAACGGACTATTAGAGTATCATCGTGTCATCAGCGAAACCGCTCGATCATATCCATCTTTACTAGGCTAAATGCATATACACAAATTCAAAAGAAAACACAATAAATCTGAGAAAAACTCTCTTTGAGAATCTAACCCAGGACCTCATGATTCATAAGCCGTATCTCACATTCTCACCCCCTAATAGTCACGAGGCTATAATGTCATGGCCATTTGACCCAAATATTTACTATATTGCGCGTGTTTGAGATTTAACTTTGAGAAATATGATATTGCTAGTATTTTGTCTAAATTAGAACATGTAATTTGCACATTGTTATACTTTTAAAAATAATTTAAAAGAGAAGATTAAAGCAAAGGAATAGGAGAGAGAAATTCAACTTCTTTTTTATTTTATGTATCTGCCTAGCCTAGGGTTTATTCATCCTATACATGCACTTGTGTATGTTTACACGGTTCTAACATAATACTAGTCATTGAATGAACATGCTGCTCATATACAGATCCACATGAATGCTAGTCATTTATATTAATACACGAGTTAAAACGATTATTGCATTTCTCAATGTATTATCAAATATGTGTTAGATCTGATAGTAAATACTACTTTTTTTTCATTGGTAGTATAAATATATTAGTTTGTCTTTTTGTCTATGGCTTTATAGCCTAGTAACATCTTGAGGTGGGATAAGTCTTTTAGACCAATAGGTCCTGGGTTCGATTCTCACTAGAGGGTTTTCTCATATTTATTGGTTTCCTCCTGAATTGGTGTATATGTATTATGTCTAGTGGAGATGGATATGATCAGGTGGTTCCATTGGTGACGTGATGATACTCCAGTGGTACGTCAGTGATTCAAATTTGTCGTTAAAAAAAGTATAAATATATTAGTGATTGACCATCAGAATATATATATATATATATCCGAGGAATTTGATGTCAAGATACCACTAAACATCCAACTAGCTATTAAGTTTGAGAAACCATTGCTTTTATAAATTGTTTGACAATTAAATAAAAGGAAATAAAGTATGAACCAATGGTGATGAAGCTAGGATGGATGATACCTTTACTTTATGAAAAGAGTAGGGCATTGATGTCATATCATATAAGCAATAAGCATGCATGTTGTAGCAAACTTTATGTAATATCTTTCTTCATGTTAACAAAAATAATAACAAAATCAATTTACTTTACAGTGTATATGAATTTCTCATGCTTTGTCGTAATAATAATAATAATAATAATAATAATAATAATAATAATAATAATAATAATAATAATAATAATAATAATAATAATAATAATAATAATAATAATAATATCTTTTTCATGATTAATTCCTTTATAGAAATTTTTTTAATTGTTAAAGAAAGAAAGAAGCCTGCAAGTTGGTAGATATTTATCTCCTACCCGCTGCCCGTCTATTCTCCACCACCATAAGAATGGTACTAAATTATATTCTCGAGTCAACGGACAGAAGTCTACCTCGTCCACTTACCCCATCAAAGTTTTAATTCTCACCCCTTTACTTTTGTATAATAACAAAAGGTAAGTGAGTGATATAGTATGATAGTGAGATGTCTTCATATTATTATTCAAGGTTTAAATCATGTAAGATGCAGGAATAGGAGTACTCAATAGTAGGTTAGTTTGCCGTTCAATAAAAACAAAACGTCAAAATAAATTAAGATAAAATTAACATGATACGTATAACAATAGGACTAAGCTTGTGCTAAAAGTAGCTCACTCATTTTTTTGTTTTTTACTTCTTGTACTTCTTCTTCAACTTGCCATATTGAGCACTCACAATAATGGTGTTTTTGGATGTTTTAAGGTGACAAATATGATAGAAAAGATGGCATGGAAGATGGAGGGGAAGTTTCGTTCTTGCACAAAAACATTTAAAAACATGAATGTGAATGTGAATGTGACTAGGATAGAGGAGGGAAGAGAGAGAGAAGCGGGTGTTTATATAATTATATGTGTTGTGTGTAAGGCATGAGAGGAAGATTACATGATTGGTGGGGTAAGTGACATGTGGCACATAAACACCACCCCCCAAAAAAAAAAATCTTTATTGTGGATGCTCTTAGTGATTTCACCATTTTTACACTAATAGCAATGTTGTAGAAGTAGCCAAATGCTCTCAAGTTGGTTAACTAGTGAGTTGCGAGTACCTGACCTAAGCGGGGAGCATTTGGGCATAGTTAATTATAAAGAAATTAATTTTTATGAACTTTTATATGTGTGTGTGTGTGTGTTAAATATCATTAGTTTACTAATATTTTATAACAAAATACGTGAATATCAAATAAAAATCAGAAAGCTACATGATCGAATAATAAAGCATTTCAAAAGTTGATATTCATTCTTTAGTAATTGATATTTGTCTTTTTAATATTATAACCATAGAAATTAGGTTTTATTGTTTAAAGTCAAACTCAGCCAATTAGATCCGATTCTGACCAACTTCCGAGTTGACTAAGTAGATCTGATTCTAACCGAGGTTAACTGCCTTGGATCGATTCTGAGTAATTTGACCCTGATGAAGAAAACCTCTTTGGCACCTTATTGAGTATAGATTACTCGCTGAGTACTCGACCGCCTAAACCAACTTTAACAACACTTAGTAAGATACAAAAAAATCACCTTATTTTTATGTTTTGGGGTAACAGGGCGACAAAAATTTAGAAGAGGGTGCATCTGGCCTATTAACATAATAAGTTATTCGGCTTTCTTTTAACTTGTTTAGCTATGTTAACATAGATTAATTTGTTTTCCTATTTATCGCCTTGCTTTCACTTGTTTCGAAAACCTAGTCACATTCTCTATATATCGTTGTTAATTTACAATGTATTAGAGTTATATACGATCTATTCTAATTGATTTGGTTATGGAAGAGTTTGCAGTAAGCACTAGTTTCGCTTATCTTCGTTTGTTTGTAATAAAATTTAATGATTCATATTTCTTTTCGTCCGTTATGGGGTTTGTATATCTCTTTGTTCGATGTTGGGTTAGTATTTTTTGTTACCTCACTTTAGTTAGGTTTGTGTTTTTTCGTTCGTATTTGCTTCCACTGCTTAGTTTGTATTTGGTATTTGATTGTTGTTGTTCTTGTTGGAAATTTGGTGTTGAGTGTTTAACTATATGCTTTGTTTTTTTATTATTCGCAATATGGTTGGAAAAGGACGATTCTCTTTAGTTTTTAGTACCTAGCTAGATGGTAAAATTATGTCTATTTTATGTGTGCGAAACATATGCGGGGTTATGTGTAACGTCTCGTATCTCTGTATTTCTATAAAAAAATGTTCGTATTCGTATTCTAATTTTAGAGACCTTACATTCGTATTTTAATTTCAATCTCACAATTCGAGGCGTTAATCATAATAAAATTCATATTTTATATTTTATATTTTATTCACACAACCGATCATTTAAAATACGTATTTATACGCAAACCGACACTTTTATACGTATAAATACTTATATGCACATCCTCAATACTTGAATTATACTTTTGTACTTTTATATACTCAATTACATAATATATACTCAAGAAAGACCAAGAAATATACCAATCATATTTCCACCTCATCAATCCTCTTTCACCTTCTTTAACTAATCATATTTCACCCTTTTTCCACATCCTTTCTCCACCAATCACCTTCTCAATCCTTTTTCACCTTCTTTAACCAATCATATTTCACTGTTTTCCATCTCTTTTCTCCACCAATCACCTTCTCAATCCTCTTCCACCTTCTTTAACCAATCATATTTCACCATTTTCCACATTCTCTACCTATAAATACCAACCCTCTTCTACCATTTTCTTCACACCATTCTTCTCTCCATCTCTCTAACTCTCTAATTCTCTCAATCTCTCTAAATCAAGAATTCTAAAAGGACACTAAGTGCTTCACCCATTCTTCTCTCAACTTCTATACTTCTCTTAGATCTTCCAAGGAAGGAAGAGAGTCTAAGAGTTCTAAAAGAAAACATTAAGTGTTTTAAAAGAAGCTTTGAAGCTCCAACCTCCAACTCTTCACGGAATCACCAATCGGAAAGCATATGCAATATTGTGAGTACACTCGACCCACTTTTGTTATAACACTTTTGGGTGTAACATGTTTTACCTATACAAAAATCACAAACACTTAAACTTTATGAAACGTACAAACAATCCTATACCTATGAATACTTGAATCGTATACTTGTTGCTTGTCTTGGATATTCGTTATGCTATGCTTTAGTCATTAACTATTTTTAGCCTTCGTTTGACATGCTTAGCGCTATAGGAATTCACGCATCCACCTCCATCGTGTTATTCGTGAGGTCATGTTAAAATATCGTTATTGCGTTAAGGGTTTGATTATTAGTATTGCATGCCTTGATATTGCTCTTGTATAGATATGGTTGCCATGAGGATTGTTAAAACTTTATTCGTATACATATGCTGTGCTTAAACTTGTGTACTCGCCTTTGCTTTTGCATTGACTTTATTTTAAAACATGTTACAGGTTGAAGGAGATGATGCTATGAAATCAAAATAGCAAGGACTTAGATACACACATTTTAGACGTTAGATTTATAAATGTTGTACCAAATTTTGTTATGTTTTATGAACTTATTGTATTGTTTCATGTTGTATTTGACAATGTTGTGAAATGAAATTTGGATTTAATTAAATATTGTCATTTATTAGCGTTGTGAGCAACGAGCAATCTCGTTTTCGTCTCATCCCGATGTTTCCGCCATCGGTTGGGGTGTGACATTATGTGTCTAGTGTAAAAGAAAACGGGAAGGCAAGACGATATTGATTAAGCAATTTTACTTGATGTGTGGAAAACCAATAATTCTAAAATCATTATTTGGATCAATAATTCAGTAATATAGTCAATTGGTATTCAATTGGCTATGTATAACAGGGAAAGGAAGTCTGGGATCACCTGAATATAATGTTCACTAAGTCTAACTTTGCTATACAGTATCGACTGGATTATGACATTGGAGCTCTTTAGCAAAACAATATGAGATATCTAGATTTTTGTGTTGCTATGTCTAATTTATGGGATCGACTAGCTCTAGAAGAATAGGTGGAGTTGAGAGTCCATAGACGCTACATTATTAATTATTAAGAGGGAAGAACAAAATTTGGTTCAGTTTTTGATGTCATTACAATATGATTTTAAGGGATTGTGTGGAACAATCCTTCATCATAGTTTTCTTCCCACAATTGATTTTGTTGTTCATGAGCTGCTTGTAGAGGAAATTCGTATTAAATTTGAAGTGCAAAAAAGGGTTTATAAATGTGTATGTTGATTATAATTACCAACCAAAATTGATGCATTTTAAATATTGACTTACATGTGTTGATCCTCAGAATGGGTTAGAGTTCGGTTTTCCTCTTTGGAAGTTGTGAATCCACTTCAAAGACCTAAGTCGTTTTGACTTTATCGATCCGCCTTTGGGATGTTTTGTGTTGAATACTGATACTTAAATGGTTTTAGATTTTAAAAACATAAAATAAAGGAAACAAAAGATAAATGTTTGAAAACAATCACAAGAAAAAGTCACTTGGGTTTGATTTCCCCTTAATGACATGATTAACCCCTTTTAAATTGAGTTCCAAAAGATCACTATACAAAAAAATAGAAATGTAACGTTACCAAATCATATGCCTCTTTGGAAAGTTGCCACGGTCACCCGACACATGACAACCACCTAAATTTGTTCTTTGAAGAAAGCATATATGTGTCTGTTAATGCCAAAAAGTGGAATGACCCCAGTTACGGGCATCATGACCCTCAACAATATTGGAAAGTTTTTATGATCGTTATCACACGACAACCATCGCATTATCGGAATTGAAGTATCAAATAGATATCTTTTATAAGGGATTTAGAACACCCTACTTTGGACCTCTTGATTTGGTGCTATATTCTCAAGAGTAGTAGCGATGAACAAGACCAGGTCCTCACGTATCGGGTTATTTTAGGTGTTTTATAAACCTTTACTTCTAACATTTCCAAGCAATTAACATGTTTTTTTAACTACATAGGTATAAAAAACATGAATGTTTGAATAAACATACACAAAGTAAAAAAGATTATTTTAGGTGTTTCGGAAAACTCACTTTCAATATTGAAAATCCTTTATTTGAAATCATTAATACACACCAAATGGTAATTAATAAAAAAGGGGATTACATAGTCATTAAGGATTCATCAACCCCAAATGATGTAAGAACTTAGCCACTCAAGGCTTTAAAGATAAACATCATCAAACTTGACTGATTATAAATAAACATACAAGGTTGAGTTGTTAAGTTGTGTTATTACAATCTTGGATCGATACAAACCGAAATAATAAAAATCTAATGTGAGAAATGTGTGGGAAAATGGTGGTGTGTTGATGCTAAGATGGGTGGATGGATGGATCGTAATTGGTGTGTTGGTGCAGATTCGGTGACAACGGCCTGGAGGGTGTCTTATTTACGTTTTTGGGTCAGTAAATGTTTTTTTGTAATGTGTCTGTTTAGCTTATAGTGCGTTTATTAGGTGTTTGGTTGTATCTGAGATAGGCAACACATAGGCAATTAGCATAGAAAGCCTCTGCGTTAGCTAACCAAAGCATACACCATCTGCTCAATCATTAATGGAGCATAGAGGGTTGCTTATAAATAGGACATGGTGTTCTATGTTTTTGTAACCGTTATCTCTTATATATGAAATGTAACTCTATCAAAGTGAAATCTAAACTGTGAGTGTACTAGCTAACGCATCTATGGATTCTACACATCAGTGTGTTTGAGTGTTTGTATCGTTTTGATCTGTAAATTGATTCTTGGAACTTACATGGTGGTATGGGATGTCTTAAATGAATGGAAAATGGTTGAATTTATAGGTTAATCAGGAGATGGGACACGATCCAGTGTCTGGTGGGGTACGGCACCATGTAAGTATAACGAGATATTTTGTCAAGATTATAGATAGTTGTCAAAATTGAAATTGGGACACATTGGAGTGCGTCGAAAGGCACAAGTCCATGTTTCAGCGAAAGTCAACTTTGTAACACTTTGTCTTCATATGGGGAGTTAATGGCACGGGGGCGTGTTTGATCATGTATGGGGTGTGATCTATTTGTTTTCTAGTAAAAAACTTGATTTTCAACGTGGGAATGCTTGTTTCTTTCTTTTTATGTTGCATTTTTCCCTGAAAATCAAAAGTAAACAAATAAAGAACTTATTTACGATATTTGAACAAGAGATTGACTAAAACTGAGCCCCAAATAATGTGAACTATATGTTTATTTTTACGCACATCAGTTGTCCAATGATAGTACCTTCATTCACAACGCTCCCCCAACATGATTCATTCCAAGAAAATAGGAACACCCACTATAACAATTTTGTATTCGAGAGTCAACAGTCAGTCTAGTAAGAACCAGTGCCCGTTCAACTAGAGATACTGCCACTCTTACCCCACAAATATGTCGAGCATAATAGAAGAGTCGTTACATAACTTGACCGTGAAAATTTGTCCAATGAGGTTTCAGGTTCATATTTATTATGCCTTTAAGTAACAACAATCTCTGATATACCTGAGGAGGACGACGATGATGACAAAGATGAGCCTATGGAGGACCCACCCAAAAATTGATGTTTTTGGTAATGTTGGCATTGAGATGGGAAATCCACCACCAGTGAACCTGTATTATTGAGTTGCCACAGACTATTCAACACCCTTTCAGTTTCTGGCCTTTGGAGACCCATATGTGGAAGCTTCCATATGAATGAAGTGTTTCATCTTCATATGGTGCAAATTTATCCTCTAGTTCAATCACCTTCAGTGTATCAACCTCTCTAGGCACCTCAACCTTTTTCCGGTGCAACCACAACCAATCACCCGGGAGTATATCGACCAGGCGATGCTGAGAACCAAACAAATGCAACACCAATATGGGAAGAGTGCGACTCAGGAGTATATCAAACACCTTGTCTACGCTTTAGCACCGCCGTAAGTCCACCGAAAACAATATTTTCTAGCAAACAAAAGTCTGAATCAACATTTTTTGTTCATATTTCCTCCAAATTCGACGATGCAACACACGGCAGAACTTGGTTAACAATCGATTGTTAAAGAAAGTGACGAGAGTTTATTGAAAAAAGGAATTCTGAACTAATTTTCACAAAGCGACTCCGATTAAAACTTAATTTTGTGCGCAATTAACATATGTAATCATCGAGGTTGATTCATTTAAATGAAAACGCAAGGTTTATAGGATGAACTGGAAGCGTATACGACCAAAATGTGTCGATCCGTTATGAGATTGGGCAAATAAGATCAAACACCGAGAAGCAAATGAAGCGGGATGGAGAAAGAAAGTGATGAGCTTAATTTACGCACATGGAACCCATCCTGACACACTTTCCTTTTCTTTCCCATCCATCCTGACCCGTTAGCTCTTTCTGTCCATCGTAACCCCCTCAGAATAACCCATAAGCTTATAATAGAAGTCCAAAACAACCCAAAGTTAAGTGGTTGGGTCCACCTCTAAACTGATGTCCCACCACCATATATATATAGTAACTAAGATTGGGTCACTTAACGCCATCAAATCTTAGCAATCATCTCGTTTCATCTTTATGGTCTGAGAATTACTAACATATGATACACAAGATCATGGAAACCGAAAATATGGAAAGTCCGATTTTCTTTATAACCTACCAGTGTTTCAAAGTTGCTCAACTGTGGTTCGTTTGGAATAAAAACAAACCTTTTTTGGAAAATTGATTTTTGATTATGGAATTACATAGTTTTATATTATTTTTTTGAGTTGAAGTTATTTTTTCATGGAATTATATGGCTGGTTGTCAATTCGGTATTATCTCCTAGTGCAACTGACTAAATCATTTATAAACCTAACCTGATACGATATAAAAAACCGATTTTTAAAACAATGCTTATTACCCGAACACCCGTTGAAACCTATTCAGTCAGAAACCAATAAGTCGCTCTCACTTTGAAAAACAGGAATATGCTTTGAAGCATCAACCCCACGCGACATCAAGGACAATATTGGTATTTCACTGATGTTATGTTACACTCACTACATGTATGTATCATGTATGTATCATAATAATAGCTCTGGACGTGGCCGCCTTATGCTGAGAGGAAAATATCGTTGCCACGTATGCAACCTTAGATCCCTAATCTCTCACACACCCAGCTAAAGATCTTCTTCCTCTCTATTTTCCATTTTTCTTTCTTTTTTAAAACAAAACATTATTATTATTTCTCTCTCTCTCTCTCTCTCTCTCTCTTCATCCCTTGTTTTCTTCTCTCTCTAAACCTTCTCACAGTCGCTGTAATTCGCCTACTAACTCCGTCGCTCGTCGATTCTTCGCTTCAGGTAACTTATTTTTTTTTTCAATTTCTCATCTATTTTTATCTGTTTTGTTTTAATTGTTGTTTGAATATTTGTGAAGAAGATCTTCAGATTTGTTATAAGATATCATATTTGCAATTTATGCTTGGTTTATATGAATTTAGTTACCTTTAATCAGCTCAAATTAGGTTAATATTCTAAATTGTATATTATATGTGTGTGCTTTTTTAGTAGTTTATTGTTCTATGTTAGTAAAATAAATTTCTGCTGAACATGAGAAATTCCTCTTTGATTTAGATATGTTTGATTCGTTATTTTAGTTTAATTTAGCTGTTTTTTGGAGACTTAGATTTTTGCTGCAATAAACTTTCGAAATTAGTGTGACGTGTTCTTCTAGGGCTTGTGTGTGTAAACTTACCTTTTTACTTGTATATTTTTATTTACTCGAGCGATTGTTGATGTTTCGTTTCACATAATTATTTGGTTACATAGAATAGGATAGGAATAGAATAGGTTTTGTTTTATGAAAGATTTTAGAAGGACGTGATCGATACTTCAATTTTGAAGGTGGATTGAGACATGGTTTAAAGAAACGGTTGACACGTGTGCCTAAAGGCGGGGCGGTAAGAAAACGCGTGTGAGGCGCGCCTCATGGGATTATGTTTGTACGTACGCCTCTAAGGGCCGAGGCAGTGAGAGGTGCGCCTCAGGGGCGCTTCATGGGGTTATGTGTGTTTTTCTCATGTTTTAGACTTTCTGTCTCAGTTATTTTATTTTTTTATAAGATGTATAATTTTTATATATATATTTTAATCCCGTCGGGCTTGCACCTCTTGAGGCTAAGAGAAAACGCTTCGAGGCTCGATTCCGTTCTTTTAAACCTTGGATTGAGATAGCTATTTATTCCATATGTTATGTTCTTTCTCCCAAAACTATTATGTATTTATTCATTTGTTTTTCTTTGATCTTGAGATATCCGTTTCCTTTCTGCTTATGCTGTTGATCATATTTGCAGTAAAACTTACTTTATCTGATACTGGTTATTCTATGGTTACAGGCTTTTAGGTAGTGTTATTCAACCGGGCAACTAAGAGAGGCAATAATTCTGTTTTAGGACTAACGATTTTGAGTTGTTCTTCGTTGACCTCAGAATTGCTCTTGTTGTATGTAATAAACTGCATTATAGGAGACACCAGCTGGTGTATAAAATGCTGAATTACAATCTTCTCATTCTTGATTGGTAGCAGTGAAAAATTGAAGCTTGCAGCTATCACCTTTACTATGTCAGCAGAAAGTCAGGGTGAAAGCGTTCATATGGGCGCTACATCTGAAAGGTGGATCGACGGTCTACAATTCTCCTCACTATTTTGGCCTCCACCACCAGACCCAGAGCAGCGCAAGGTATTCACTACTCACACACTTGTTTCAACACGCGGATTACTGTAAATTCTGCATTAAGTTGATTGGTTATTGTAATATTAATGAATTTAACATGCATTGGATGATGACACTATAGCTTAAAAAGTTCTGGTTCAACTATATGCTTTTTTGATTATCCCTCACTTTCCATCTTCTGTGGTACCAGCACGTATTTGTGCATTAATTTTTTGCATCATTTATCTGGTGATACGGCATTAATTTTTTCACTGGGTATGGTTGTTGTTGTTGTATCTGGTGATACGGCATAATATTTGCATGATACACGTTGCTTGAAGTGTTGATATAATGGTTATTAAATTAATTTTGTATACAGGCACAAATTACAGCATATGTTGATTACTTTGGTCAATTCACATCAGAGCAGTTTCCCGAAGATATAGCCGAGGTATTTTAATTATGTAAAAATAACGAAGACATTCACTCTAGTCCTCTGTAAGAGATGTTACATTAATCACTAATACATTTAATTTTCAGTTGGTTCGCCATCGTTATCCAACGAGTGAAAAACGCCTCTTTGATGATGTCTTGGGTATTGTCTTTCGCGCTTATGAATTTGCATTTTTTCTTGATTAGAGTTTTGTGACAAACTATTTCTCTCTAACTAATCTTAACTCTCCAGCAATGTTTGTCCTTCATCATCCGGAGCATGGGCATGCTGTCATTCTACCCATAATTTCATGCATCATTGATGGCACAATGGAGTATGAAAGAAGCACTCCTCCGTTTGCTTCTTTCATTTCATTAATCTGCCCAAGTGCTGATGTAAGTCAACTTTATGCTCAGTAATATATATTTTTAATGCTATTGACGAAATGTAGTCAACTTTGTGCTCAATCAAGATCTATAATGTAGCTTTTGTAACGCAGAATGAATATTCTGAACAATGGGCGCTGGCATGTGGAGAGATTTTACGCATATTAACTCATTACAATCGACCAATTTTTAAGGTGGAACGGCCACATGGTGAAACAGAAAGTAGCAGTGGTAGCCAGGCATCAACAAGCAACTCTACATTTGGTGAATCTTCTTCGCAATCTCTGCATCATGAAAAGAAACCACTGAGGCCCTTGTCCCCTTGGATTACCGATCTGTTGCTTGCTGCACCTTTAGGTATCAGAAGTGACTACTTCCGTTGGTAAGTGGGAATCTGATCATTGTAGAGTAAATATTTTCTTATATGCGCTCTATTCGATAACTTATCAAACATTCTTGCATTCATAGGTGTGGAGGTGTCATGGGAAAATATGCTGCAGGGGAACTTAAGCCACCTTCTGTCGGTAAGTGGACTAGTTTATATGTAACCAGTTTGTGATCTGCATACAATTAAGCTAGAATGCTTTGACCCTTTGTTTGGTATCTTTAGTTACATATAGGAGTAAATTGATCATCTCATTAGCAAGAATGTTTTTAGCATTTATTTATATAATATTATAGTGTTATATATGTTTGAGCTTGTATTGTTGACAGAAGGATAACACATGATGTTTATGTTCAGTGATGGCATCTTCCCGCGGATCTGGAAAGCATCCACAATTAATGCCATCTACTCCTAGATGGGCAGTTGCTAATGGGGCGGGTGTAATCTTAAGCGTATGTGATGAAGAAGTTGCTCGATATGAAACCGCTACTCTAACTGCAGCTGCCGTTCCTGCTCTATTACTTCCTCCACCAACAACAGCAATGGATGAGCACCTTGTTGCAGGCCTTCCTGCTTTAGAGCCGTATGCAAGATTGTTTCACAGGTTAAAATTTATAAAAAGCAGAATATTTGCTGTTTTTTGTTACCGAAGATCGTGACATCATGTTTCAAACTTGTTTCTGTTCCATGGTACTTTAGGTATTATGCGATTGCTAGTCCGAGTGCCACACAAAGGCTTCTTCTTGGACTGCTAGAAGCACCACCATCATGGGCCCCAGATGCTCTTGATGCTGCTGTTCAACTTGTAGAGTTGCTTAGAGCAGCAGAAGACTATGCATCTGGGATGCGGGTAAGTTGTTTGTGAAATCTAAATCTTAAATTGTTTTTTTTTTAAACTGCCAATATCATTGCTATCGGAGTGTTGCTTATATGTTGATAGACCCACACAGGGCCTTTGCGCATGTGTGTTTACCCTAGGTTGAATGTGTGCTTGTTTAATTTGTTTTGCTTTATTTTCTTGGTTAAAACTGGCTTTAGTTCTATAAACTTTCTTGTTGCAACATGGGGGACATTACTTGATCTATTCAACTGTTTCTATGCTTAGTTAAATAAGATATTTTATGTTACACCTTGATTAAGTCATTAAACTATGTGCCTGGTCATATATCGCAAAATCTGTGACAAACATCTTTTTTGGGTTGTTCTTACTTCTTACGTGCGTTTATACCCTCTTTCTTCATCAAAACTATTTCCATAGACTAGAAATCACTTGACTAACAGACTAAAAGCCGACTCGCTTATTAAAACACGGTTGGGGAGTTTAACATGACTTGATGACCAATAGAGTTGTGTGCTTATGTAATATAGCTACTCACTGAGAAAATAATATGGCATTTGCACATTCAGTATAAGTGGAAAACACCGAAAGTCGAAAGTGAATAATCCAATTCTCTACCCTGTTTCCTAATACTCCCTTACTCTCGATCATCTGTTTTCTTCATGACCTTTGTTCCCGGTCAAAGTTTCACCTTTGGTCTCTTAATTTCTTAGGTTTTCTTGTCGAGTTAGGGTTATCAGCGTTATAGAACCTACCAATAAAAGTACATTTCTGTGCTTATGTCACATTTGATGAGTTTGATTCATACTTTTCTAAAGACGCTCGCCTCTGGTTGTACGAACTGAAATCTTGGTTTCAGTTGTTTCATGCAGACTTACTCGTTGGAAGGACGATAAGGTCAGACTTACTCATGAAACAGGGCTTCATAAATCCAAAGGTTGCAGGTAGGAATCTCTTCCTGCTTCTCATTGGGCTGACTAAAACAAATGTTTATTCCGAAAACTTTGTTGAGCCAACAAAGTTAAAACTTAAAACAAAGCTTCATGGTGGTTGAAGTTACAGAAGGATGGGCTGCTGTTTCTGTACTTGATTTTAGTGATGACTGATGAATGATGATTGATATATTAACATAAGCGCACAACTCCCCTGGTAAATTTAGTTAAACTTTGTTTATAATATATATATATATAGGGAGAGGAACATGAGAAAACTCTTTCTTTGTGAGAAAACTCTATCCGACGATTGATATTTGTGTTGAAATTTTTAATAGGGTTTAGGGTTTAGCTTTTAGGGCTTGTTAGAATATATTAATTAAGTTAGGATCGTTATTTATTCTAATCATTGTATAGGGTATTGAATTGTAATATCCTATTATATATATACGTAGTGTAATCAGGTCATAATAATAACAATTATCTTTTACGGCTGAATATGGTATCAGAGCTAGGTTAAACCCTAATGCCGTACAGTTTTTTTCCCTGTCGTGAAAGCTACTATCATGAAACGTTTAGCCCTGTCGTGAAAGCTACTACTATTCGTGTGATGTTGTCTCTTGCGGTCACTCATAAGTGGTCTATGAGACAACTCGATGTACAAAACGCTTTCCTTCATGGTGATTTACAGGAAACTGTCTATATGAAACAACCCCCTGGCTTTATAGATCCTAGCAAACCGGATCATGTTTGTCTTCTTCATAAGTCTGTATGGACTTAAACAAGCACCTCGGGCATGGTTTACTAGACTATCCACTGCTCTCCATCAGCTTGGTTTTACTGGTTCCAAAACGGATCCATCCTTGTTTATTCTCAACTTACGAGGTACAATTGTTTATGTTCTTGTTTATGTTGATGACACTATAATTACCGGGAACAACAACCAGGCCGTGGATCACATTATTCAGCGTCTCAGTTCAATGTTTGCTGTAAAGGATCTTGGCTCTCTACATTATTTCTTGGGCATTGAAGTTGTTCGTAATGGTCTTGATCTTATTTCGTCTCAAAAGAAATACATCTGGGATATTTTACAACGGTCTGGTTTGTCTGACTGTAAGCCGGTCAGTTCCCCTATGAGCACCTCTCAGATTCTTATGTCTGATGATAGTCCTTTGTTACCAGATCCGACTAAGTACCGCCAGGTTGTTGGTGGATTACAATATGCTACTTTATCACGTCCAGATATTGCCTTTTCAGTTAACAAGGTATGTCAGTTCATGCATGCGTCTACAGAAAATCATTGGATCGCGGTCAAGCGTATACTTCGTTATTTAAAGGGCACTACTGATTTGGGTCTACGTATTCGCCATACCTCGGGTTCTCTCCTTCACGCGTTTACTGATGTTCATTGGGATAACTCGGTACAGGCCTATTCAGATTCTGACTGGGCTGGTTGTCCAGTCGATCGTCGATCCACAGGGGGGTTTGCTGTCTATCTTGGATCCAATCTTGTATCATGGACAGCACGAAAACAACGAACTGTGTCTCGCTCTTCTACCGAATCAGAGTATAAAGCGCTTGCCGATACAGTAGCAGAACTAATCTGGCTAAAGGCCCTTCTTCGTGAACTTGGTGTTGCTACAAACTCTTCACCCACTCTTTGGTGTGATAATTTGGGGGCTACTTATCTTTCAGCTAATCCGGTATTTCATGCTTGTACGAAACATGTTGAAGTGGATTTTCACTTTGTTCGTGAACAGGTGGCTCAGGGTGATCTAAATGTCAAGTTTATATCTACGAGTGATCAAATTGCTGATGTGTTCACTAAGCCGTTATCTTCGCAACGTTTTCTATTTTTACGGTCCAAGTTGCAGGTCGTTCCCCGCCCTCAACTTGCGGGGGAATGTTGGAATATATTAATTAATTTAGGATCGTTATTTATTCTAGTCATTGTATAGGGTATTGAATTGTAATATCCTATTATATATACATGTATTGTAATCAGGTCATAATAATAACAATTATCTTTTACGGCTGAATAGGGCTTAACTTTAGTTTTTAGCTTTTAGGCGTTAGCCTTTAGGGTTTAGATTTTTGGGGTTTAGGGTTTATTTATTAGGGATTAGGGTTTAGTAATGGTAAAGAGGAGTTTTCTCATGATCCCTCCCCTATAAATGTATGTATGTATGTCCCTATATATATATAAAATCAATAAAAAACAACGTTTGAAGAATTCAGGGGTTCAAGCTAGTAACGAGGTCCAGTGAGTCATTTGTGACATGTCTGTTGATATAAACTGTCATAGCTTTGATTTTTGTTTAATCAGGTTTAGTTAATAGCTTTTATGAAAGATAGTCTTATTCTTTTTTCCTGAGTGCTATGACTGTGAGTAATATACATCGTTGAATATGACGTTTGGTTATAGTTTCAGTTGTTTTACACCCACAAACACATATAAATCTCTATAGATGTTATTAATGATGCTTTTTTAAACACATAAGGTTATAACTTATCTTTTTATTTTTGTTTTATTATTTTACTTTGTAGCTGCCTAGAAACTGGATGCATTTGCACTTCTCGCGTGCAATTGGAACCGCAATGTCCATGCGAGCCGGCATCGCAGCAGACTCCGCAGCCGCTTTACTTTTCCGGATACTTTCCCAACCCGCTTTGCTTTTTCCTCCACTTAGACCGGTTCGAACCTACTGGCGATTACATTTCAACCCATAAAAAACAGGTATGCGTTTATCAGTTTATCTCCACTGTTGTAATTGTACGAAACGTTAGCTACATAATACCGGAAACTCAAAATATATATACGCAGAGACAAATGCCAGCAGCTGAAGCAACGATTGAAGCTACAGCGCAAGGGATAGCATCAATGCTATGTGCACACGGGCCCGAGGTTGAATGGAGGATATGCACGATATGGGAAGCTGCGTACGGCTTAATTCCGTTGAGTTCATCTGTAATTGATCTTCCCGAAATCATCGTTGCGACCCCTTTACAACCACCTGTATTATCATGGAACCTATACATACCCCTCCTTAAAGTTCTTGAATATCTTCCACGTGGCAGTCCATCTGAAGCATGTCTCATGAAGATATTTGTTGCTACCGTTGAAACAATCCTTCAAAGAACATTTCCAGCAGAATCTTCGTTCGAACACACAACAAAAACACGATACGTTTTCGGGTCTGCTTCCAAAAATTTGGCGGTCGCCGAGCTTCGAACTATGGTTCACTCGCTGTTTTTAGAATCATGTGCCACTATCGAGCTTTCGTCTAGACTACTTTTTGTTATTTTGACTGTGTGTGTTAGCCATGAAGCCCAGCTTCATGTGGGAAAGAAACCAAAAGGCGAAGGGGGTAAAACAGTAAATAAACAAGGACCTGTTGCGGCTTTTGATTCTTACGTTCTGGCTGCTGTTTGTGCTCTTGCTTGTGAGCTTCAGCTTTTTCCTTTGATTTCAAGAGCAGGTAGTAGTAATCATTCAAATGCCAAGGACGTTTCAAAAAATGTAAAGCTGGTTACATCTGCAAATGGTTTCCAGAACAGTATCGATTCGGCAGTTAGTCACACTCGCAGGATATTATCAATTTTGGAAGCGCTTTTTTCTCTAAAACCGTCGTCTGTTGGCACATCTTGGAGTTATAGTTCAAATGAAATAGTCGCTGCTGCAATGGTCGCGGCTCATATTTCCGAGCTTTTTAGACGGTCAAAGGCTTGCATGCGTGCATTATCGGTTTTGATGAGGTGCAAATGGGATAAACAAATTCACTCTACAGCATCTTCACTTTATAATTTGATCGATATTCATGGTAAAGCAGTTGCATCGATCGTCAACAAAGCAGAGCCGTTGGATGCACCCATCTCAAATCATCACCCTATGGTATGCTTAAACGGTAAAAAACAAAATAGCTGTGAAACAGAAACAGGGGGCTCATCAACCGCACATCAAGTCACTGTAAAAACTATGGCAACAAATGATAAAGTTTCTAAGTTATGTGATGACATGGACAGCAGCTCTGAGAAAGGGATAATGAGTTTTCCGTTTAATGCTTCAGAGTTGGCTAATTTTCTTACGATGGACCGACATATTGGATTTAATGGCAGTGCACGCGTTCTTTTAAGATCAGTACTGACGGAGAAACAAGAGTTGTGTTTCTCCGTTGTGTCGTTGCTCTGGCATAAGATGATCGCATCACCTGAAATGCAACTTACTGCAGAAAGCACCTCTGCTCAGCAAGGATGGAGACAGGTAATCTTTCTATTTTTAACAACGTCCATCTTGTACTAAAAACCATTTCTGATACTTGTATCTAAGCATTGGTGCATTTATGTGACACTTTTAATATTTCGTTGTTTCTCGACACAGGTGGTTGATGCACTCTGCAATGTGGTGTCAGCATCACCGACAATAGCTGCAACTGCTATCGTTCTTCAGGTCCAGATTTTGTTCATCTCTGGATTTTTTTAACATTCATTGATTAGCATTTTCTTTCGACAAATATTTAGCCGTCAGTTATATTTAATTTATTATTATTTAGTCACTTTCCTGGTTTTATGTATTTGCTTGTCAGGCCGAGCGGGAATTACAGCCATGGATTGCTAAAGACGATGATCTTGGTCAAAAAATGTGGAGAATAAATCAACGAATCGTGAAGTTAATTGTGGAGTTAATGAGAAAACACGACACCCCCGAGTCACTAATGATATTAGCCACTGCAATAGACCTGCTACTGCGTGCCACTGATGGCATGCTTGTTGATGGAGAAGCTTGCACCTTACCACAACTTGAGGTTTTTGTTCTTATCATCATTAGTGTTAAACCATAACATATAGTTCACATTATGTATCAACATGTTTGTGAATTGTGACTTTTTTATGTCAATATCTGGTGATGTGTTGTTTATTTCATGCTCGGTTTCAGCTTCTGGAAGCAACAGCTAGAGCGGTTCAGCCTGTTCTCGAGTGGGGAGAATCAGGGTTGGCAGTTGCAGATGGTCTCTCTAATCTTCTCAAGGTAAAAAAATAAAATAAATTAATTTTAGAAAATTGTAAAAAAAACGCATTGGCTAATTATTTGTGTTTGTGATAGTGTCGCCTGCCAGCTACAGTACGATGCCTTTCTCACCCGAGTGCTCACGTGCGAACACTCAGCGTATCTGTTCTTAGAGCCATTTTGCATGTCGGCGCAATAGGTGAAGCCATCGACTGGGAAGCAGACCTGGGGAAATGTCTAAACTGGGAAGCGCGCAGTCGAGTTGCAACTGGAATGCCAATTGATTATCTGGATATTGCTGCAAAGGAGTTGGAGTGTCCGATATCCATCTAATCTAATCAATGGCGATAGGGTTGTACAGTATACATGGTGTCCGCTTGATGATTTTATATTCATAGACTCGTTATCTTATACTTATGCATAGAGATATATGCCTTTGTATTTCAGATTGTTAACATGTATTACTTGTCACAAATTGGTCTTTGGATACTTAAACTTGTGTTTGGATACAACATATCTCTACTTGTGTTTTCAGTTGCATGTCATGTTCCAAATTAAACTGTTTTTTTTAACACTAGTGCAAATATATTGGTGTTTGATCTTGTTATTTACTCTAGAATGTTACAAGTAAGAATGTATTTAATACAACACGTTTTTAGGTGACGGGAGTTTCCACTCAGATAACCAATAACAAAGTGTTGATATCTGAATCAGCAAAACGAACAATATTGATTGATATGAAAAGGAATAACAATGAGATTCAATCTTTCCACACTACATAAATATCGCTACAATTTAGAATTATCATAGGTTAAACAAAGAAACATTTGCTTCACCAAGATCCTCATATCATAAACTGATAAAAATAACACAAATAATGGTAATTTAATCAAAATATCAACTAACTATATGCTTTAGACCTTCTCACCCGCGATTGAAGTTTGGTGATTGTTTTTGGGAAGCAAATGAGCGTGCCGTTCTTTGCCACCGGGTTTCGAAGATGCATTCGCGTACCAAATCATGCCTACTATGGCTATGATCATCCCAATCACCACATGAAGGTTTAACCCTTCTCTCCCAAAAAACATGAACCCCAGAATCAAAACCAATATGGTTTTCATATGCCTGAGTACTTGGAACGAGACCGCTGTGAAACGCCCGATGCAGATAAACTGGCTCAGATTCGTGCCCACCGCAATTGTGCACGATAGGAGTATGAACACCTGTGCGGCTTAAACACTTAAGTCACTCAACAACAAACAACCACTACTTTGTACCATCATGTATACGAAGTGAAGTACACTCACCGTAGATGGTAGATCATATTTAAAAGCGTCCACTCTCTTGTCAGTCAACCAGTAATCCAAAAATGGGCCCAATAGTAGCAGCGATCCAGCTTGGATAGGTGCGGTATGTCCTAGTAGATTGAAGGAGCTTAACGAGTATTTCCTTTGAAGATAATGAACGTACTGTATTGCACATAAAAAGTCAGATACTTATGTTAGAATAATATCGTTAAAGTTGAACGCTTCATTATTATCTAAATACTTATATTAAAATAATATTAAAGTGGAGGGATGGAAAAATTACGTATTGCTGAAGAGACGTGGTCCATACTGCAACGAAAGCGGCAACGAAACCTTTGGCGTTAACACTCACATCGGTAACGGTGCAGACAGCAACACCCAGAAGAACCACCAAAATACTGAGCTCTGTGTCTCTTGAATATCGAATCTTATCGAACACGACTTCAAATAAGCATGATACAGGGATCATACTCAACTTTGCGATCTGACATTAACATTTAAATATAACTCCGCGAAGATATTTCAAAATTAGGGCCTAAAATGAATAAAATACCTGGTAGAATCCGACTGAGTTCCACATAAGACTGACGTTCATCCCGACAATGGAGAAGTTAGCAAACAGGACAAATTTCATAAGTTGGGAAGTGGGTAGATGAGATGGTTGGATGTAGCCCAGCCACCTAAGAACAAGGGTCATCAATGTGGTAGTAACGAAATGCAATCCGGTTAATGTTGTTGCTGCATATAAACATATTATTATTAGATGGGAGTATAAACATTAATATCTAATAACCTTTTCTTTCTATTACGTAAGTATAAAGAAGAAAATTACCGAAAGTGAAAGCATATGTGGCCATTAACGCTTTGTTGACTATGATGATCCCGACAGAAGTGAGTATGTTGAACATCCATGCTGCAGCATCTACTGCCGCCTTCTAGTAAGCAACAAATGCGGCTTAAACTTTGTTACATACGCTCTAAATATGAAATGTACACACCTAATACCTAAAAATCCTTTAGCTTTCAAGTTAAGTTGAAATTTGAGGCAACATTGAGTATAAGTAGTATGTATGTATATGATTAGATACAAGAGTTGAAAAACAAACTAGGTGGAATTGGAAGAATAGGTAATCAATCAGATCCGCAATAATATACATGAAATGAAATGATGTGAATTTGAGAAAATTCGGATCTATAACTGTTTGTTGATAAGGAGGAAGGAAATCAATCGAATCGAATCGAAATAAATGAATCTGGATGGATCTCCTCCTCCCTCCCTCACTGCTTGCTTGCTTGCTGATTGAATGTTGATGTGACTTGAATGAAATATGTTGTTGTTTCGGCTATCTTCTTGGATGGTTAAATTTGGAGTAATGAACCACACTCACCTTCCTGAAATTTTAGTTTTAGAAATCACACACACACTTTTTGTTTTTTTCACCTACATTTTTTAGGCTTTATGTTGTTTATATATTTTGTTGAACTGGATTTTCAGCTTACTCTAAAAGGCAAACATATGTTGTTTAAACACCTTATCCCAAGTTCAAATCCTCCTAGAGGTGCTCTTCCATATTTACATAATTTGCACTTAGTAGAAATCGAACCTTAAACCTCCCCATGAGGAAACCACTTAGTAGAAACCCCTCTGACCAACTGGGCTATACCATATTGGTTGTTATTTATATAAAATAGATGAACATTTTATTAATAAAAACAAAATATGAATTATCAGATGAAAGCCTGAAATTTCATTTTACTTTAAGACGAAGAAGATGCTAAAGGCAGGGTCGTCCTTAAGAATGTTAAGCAATGTGATTTGGTAAGATTATCTCAATCAACTCCAACTCCAAATAAAGTTCAGCAGCATCAATAACTGCTTCTTCTCTATCTTGTATCACAATTATTCATGTTCATAGTGTGAATGTAGAACTCAAATTAGCATCGATTAAAAACAATAATTCCTAGTTTTATGTTACAAACAAATTAATACACCTAACATTAGTTTAATCACCCCCTAGACAAGTAAAAATAACTAACAATTGAATAGGGGTGCAAACGAACCGAGTGACTCACTAGCTACTCAAGATCGGCCAGAGAAAAAGCTCGAAACAAAACGAGCATTATCGAGCCCCAGCTGAGCTTGAACCTAAAATAAAGCTTGTTTAATTATCGAGCCCGAACTTGAGCCTGACATGTGAAGCTCGTCGAGCTTCAACAAGCCTTAGTGTAATATTAGTTTTTATTAATATTTAATAACATTTACCTCTTTTTTTTAAAATTGTCTAATAAACAAGCCGAGCCGGGCTTACTTAAACTTGTTTACGAGCCGAGTCCAAACCTAAAAATAACCTTGTTTAGTAAACGAGCCCAAGCTTCACTTATCGAGCTCGCGAGCCTACATCAGTCTATTATTTATATTATTTTATTTAATATATTAATTAATATATAATAAACAAGCCAAGCTCAAGCTTGAGATATTACCAACAAGCTGAGCTCGAGCTTTGAAAATAAAGCTCGAATCGAGCCGAGCTCGAGCTCTCATAAGTAAATCAAGCTCAAGCTCGAGCCTGGTCGAGCTCGGGCTCGGATCGTTTTCATCCCTACATTGAATCCTTTCCGCAAAAAGAATTATAATATGTGTAAACATATCAAAATTAGTATGACAACACGAACCTTTTCATACAAATAAAATAGATAGAATTAGATATTGAGTTTTTCTAAGTTTATATTGTCACTGGTTAAATGAGAAATAAAAAAGGCTACAAAGTTAAACAAGAAAACATGTAAAGTGTTATGTAAATTGTTAAATAAGAAGAAAAAATGAAAGAACATACAAATTTTGAAGGCCCTATTTAAATGTGAAAAATGAAAACAATAACTAAAAAATAAGCTTACAAAGTTGCAATTGGTGTGAGTATACGGGGCTTAAATCAGCCCTTTGAGGCCCACAAACACACAATACATGGAGAAATAAGGAAAAAAGACATCAACATGGGATTCAAACTCAAAACCACGACTTTACTAGAAAACTACCGTATCCATTGAGCCAAACAGTGAATTTGTATATTTTTCTCTACAATAATTTTATATATAAAAATATATATAATTTTTAAACATTTTGGACAACTAGATATTTTGAGCCCTGTACGATGGCACCTTCCACACAGGCCTAAAGCCTGCTCTGACCAAAATATAGTTTTTTAGTAGATGCACTCCTTTGGCTTATAACTAGGTCTTTTTCATAAGTAGTAACTCATGTTTCTAATAAAATCGAATTGGTAATTAAAATGGTCACTCTAGTAATCGATTGAGTCGCTTTAGAAACTGTATTATTATAATTAATTTAAAATAATAAAAAAAACTATAGGTGAAGATACATGATAAAACAAAAATTATAGTCATACAGAAACTATAAAGTTTGTTTTCCACTTCCTATTTGGTTCACTAGTTTTTATTAAAGCTGAATTATAAATAATTTTATAACTAATATATTTAATTTACTGAGGGTGTTGCTAAATGTACATTTGGAACTTTCTTTTACTAAACTTATATGTATTAGTCCTAATTATTGTATAGATTTGTTGATAAAAGTGGTAATTGTATACTTAGAAATATTTTCACCAACAAAGACAATTCAAAGTTTTTAGACTTGCATCAGAGGCTTTAAGCTACTCCAACTTCAGAAGTTGAGCCAATAGCTTTAAACGAGAACATTCTTAGAGCCTTGATCCAGAAGACGACCAAGTTGCCAACCCAACTAAGAAGCTTTGAACCAAAGTAAACCTCTAAGTTTATGATCCTTTACCTATGACTATCACAAGAAAACCAAGACTTCATAATGTAAGTAGAGCATTCCCAAATCCACAACCACAAGTCAGAATATTAAAGACACGTGCTCATGAGATTCAAAGACTCGTCTCATAAACAAACTAGTAACATCTCGCTACACAAATCACCCGAAAAAACATGAAGAATATTTACGCACACCTACTTTAGGTCCAAAGGTTTCAAAACTTAATTGAACGAATCGTTTGTGGTGCCAAAAGTAATAGTGTTATCACGTGTCACAAAAAGACAAAGGATGTTATCTAATAAAGGATGTTTTCTTATTATTAGATTACTTTTTATATGAGTAAATTGCTCGAATGGTCCCCGTGGCTCGTCAATTTTCCACTTTTAGCCTCCAACTTTCTAATATTACATGCGTGTTCCTTGTGGTTTACAAATTTATAACACGGATGATACTAAGTGTGGATGGTTGTTAATTTTTACAGTTAAGTACACATGAAATAACTAAAATACTCTTTCATCTTAAGAAAAATCCATTAACTAATAAAGATGAATCCCACCTAATAATAAAAATGTATTTCATTTTATTTGTTTAGTGGGACCACCCACCACCAATTTATCTTCAACCTCTTCCCACCACCATCTTCAACCTCCACCACCCTCCCATCACCACCACCATCTATGTAAATTAAGGAAAAGCAAAATAGATATGCCTAAACCTATCACCTCAACTATTTTCACTATTTGTCTTCCTCAAACTAATAATAAGTAACACTAACAACAAATAAACCTCCTATGAACCATCTTTAAGATTTTCGATAGTTTCGTCACTCGAATCAACAAAAAAAAAATTACAAGAAACAAGTGGTTCAATCCACGATAAGAAAGCATTCAATTTGGGAAAATAGGGGGTTTTGGGAATCTTTGATCTCTGGAACAAAATTGGGGGTTGAAATGAAGGGTATCCGGCCCCTGACACCACTAATATTGTCCGCTTTGCCCTAGATGGGTTGCTCATCCAGATTGGTCATCATGGTGGAGACTTCCCGGGATACTCCCACCTAAGCACGCTTAACTATAGAGTTTTCATGTGCTCTACAACCACCTAAGCCCAAAACGCGTTGGTGATTTAAGAGCTGAGGAATGTCTTATGAACCAAGAATCTCTCCTGCCCACGGTCGATGTGAGATTTGCCTAAGGTGTCACAATGGCCCATGTTAATCTTCTCAGCATTCGGCATCAGTATCGTTACAATCACCCCCCCCCCCCGGGACTCATCGTCCTCGATGAGGTTTGCCCAACCATCCCGAAAAACATTGGAGTTGCTCTAATACCATTTGTAACATCCGACCCCTCGCACCACCAATATTGTCCGCTTTTCCCCCGATGGGTTGCCCATCCAAGAGCTCATGGATTTGTTTTTTATCGCCACGGTGGAGACTTCCCAAGAGGTCACCCATCCTAGTACTACCCCCACCTGAGCACGCTTAACTATGGAGTTTTCATGTGCTCCACAACTAACTAAGCCCAAAATGCGTTGGTGATTTAAGAGGCGGGGAATGTCTTATGAACCAAGAATCTCTCTTGGCCACAGTCAATGTGGGATTTGCCTAAGGTGTCACAATGGTTCATGTTAATCTTCTTAGTAGTCGGTATCAATATCGTTACAATCATCCCCTAGAGCCTTGATTAGTTGGAGATAAAAACAGTTGACTTCTTAAAATCACATGTTCATTAGCCATGTGTTTACTTACACATGGGGTACAACTTACAACATCACCTGAAGTCCTTAAGGGTATCATTACACCCACAACCCCATCACCATCCTCTCACCACATCTCCTTCTCTCCCGGCTATCCGCTTAAACCGAAAACCAAACACACACAACCACACATCTTCAAACTAACTCTCAAATTCTCTCAAAAAACCATCTCAAGTTTGCAAATAATCATCCTCTATTCTTCATCTTTTCTAAGGTATCTACACATGAATGAAGCATCCTCAAACTTCCAATTGATGAAAGAACTTGGGAATGCTTCAATCCATACAAGAAAACATTCATGGAGGGCACCTTTGTGTGAAGGATTCCGTATTATGTTTTACTTGTTAATCTTGTAGTTTTAATGGTTTGTATTGTTTAGGTCATGTTGTGACAGAAGAATCATCCTTGAAACATACAAATGCGTGAGGATGTTTTTTCAAGGATTCACCTTAAAACATGAAGAACATTCAACACATTAAAATTAACCAGTATCTTACACCAATCTTGCAAAATAAGTATTGTTTTTGAAAGATTCTTAAACCAACTTCACCTACAAGTTGTTAGAGTTATAAATATATAAAATTTTATGGAAATAAACTTCAAAAAGTTGAAAAACAAAAAGTGTGCAAAATAAACTTAAAACAAGCCCTAGTTTACAAAATGTGTTCAAAAGAGTCTAGATTCACAATGTTTTGATGAATCCATTTATTTGGTACTTAAACAAGACTAATATAGTGGCTTGATGAGGAAACATTTGGCAAAAACTTGAATAAACGAAAATTTATACCGAAAAAACTGAAAAGTAAGCCCTAAAGGTGAAAACCCTATCTATGAGTGTCCAAACATTTGGCAAACATTTTTGTCAGTACCTTGGTGTCGAAATCAGGTACAAGCACGCCATGTATAGGGAGGGACATGTGTTCAGCTAAGATCTTCAGTTGTGTCTAGTTGTTGTACTTATGTCTCTTTTTTTCTTTTCTACTTTGTCTCGTCTGTGACATGGTCAAGCACACCGTGCACATGCACGGTCGTGGCTCTACAGATTGCTTGTTTAAGGTTGGCTTGAGGCTGAATGGGCATGCCAATAGTGTGCGCAACCTTGGCTGCAGATTGTTGTTTTTTGTTTTTCATCGTTTTTTAACTTCTTTTTGTTTTAGAAGGCCAAATAAAAGCAATTCTAAAAAAATGAAAGTAAGCCTGTAACCTTATCATTCTCATTTGATTACTTTCTTTGTATGTTATATTATATATTTTGTCTTTATTTTTAGAATTCTCTGTAGTTTAATGAACACCTTGCATACTGACACTCCGAAAATGTATGACTAATTTAATCTATATACACGTATGACTAATTTAATCTATACACACCCGAAATTAGTATCCTTAAACAGACAAAGATGTATAACCCATTATGATTAAATTTGACTGAAATTAAAGGTTATCTTCGAGTTAGTTATTCGAATTTGAAGCTTTCTTTTCTCTCCGGTAAACGCCATGGTTTGGTAATAAACTATTTCTTTTTTTTTTTTTAATTAAACCCTAGCTTTTTTATTTTTTTGAATTTCGCTTTTAACCTCTTTCTTTATTTATGTGTTGAAATTTACCTTTAAATTGTTTGTTGTTTTCATGTTTATTGTGGTTTTAGAACTGTTAAAGCATTGGTAATGGTAATGTTAAGTGACCTTGATGTGTATGTAGTAATTTTGATAATAATAATAATAATAATAATAAGTTTATAAGTTATTTAGATGGTCTTAATGTATTGAGTTAAGTTTTAAGAGTCATTCTTTGGATAATTGTTGACTAAATGTAGGAGAAAAGTCATCAGGATGGTTCTTTGTTTTGTCATTCTATGTGAGGATTGATTAATAATCAACACTTTTTTTTGATAGAAGACTTGTAGGCATAGTTGTTAATAGCGACAAGGGACCTATACGCTACATAGCGAATAGCGACTGCTATTTTATAAATAGCTATATACCAGATAAAGAATTTTGAAAATTTTTATATGTATATCATATCAAATTACCCTAGTATATATGCTATTTTACATGCATATTTAACAAAAAACCTATAAATCTAGCTATTTTCTAACTATATCTAACTGCTATTTACATAAAAAAACCAACTGTCGCTATACATGCTATTGGTAGCTATGACCCAAATAGAGAAACCTACGCCCACTAAAATGCGGCACCAACACTACCTCCCTCGAACTTTCCAGCAACGCTTATATAGTCTCTTTCTTGCACTTCAACAACCTTCTCTCCTCCACCTACTACACAACTTGCTCCCATTTTCAACTATTAATTCATATTTTGGAATTTTATCAGCATCAATGATGTGTGGTTAATACTTAGTGTTATTTTGTGTGTTTCGAGTCAGTTTTATGTACATATGAGTGTTTAGTCGATTCGGTATTACTATTTAATGTGTGTGCGTCGTTTCAGGTTAAACAGTGCAAAACGAGTGAATAAATGCGTGCTGGAAGAAGCTGGAAGTCGCAATAGAAGAAATCAAGCTGGTAGTCCCCTGCGCCACGCGGGGGAGGTTAAGGATCCTGTCGCGACGCGCGACAGGTGTAAAAGTGTGGTCGGTTTCTTTCGTTCAGGCGACACGCGCCAGAGGATGGTTAGTCTCCCACGACGCGCGGGAGATGCTTATTGCGGGAAAGTATAAAAAACTGGATTTTATTAGGTTTTGAGGGTATTCTATGACCTAGCAACCATTTTTCCGAACTCAGCAGTCATTAGAGGCGACTTAGAAGAGGTTTTCATCCCAATCAAGCCAGTTTCTCATGTCAGATCGATTCCAAACTATTATTGAAGCCGTGATGACGACAATGAGCGGCTAAGCTTTTCGTGACTTCTGCCCGGATGAACTGTTATTGTGTTTTTCATTGAACCTTGTTTACGTATTCGTTGTAACTGGTACAGCTTGACCACTTGTGTTGGATTCTTGGTAAATGTTTCTTGTGTTTGAATTATTTGTCGTTTATTAAGCGTATTGGCGATTTCCTTACATCGTTAGCGGGTTGGTAAACTGGCGGGTAATTGATGTAAACAAACGGGTTATTAGGTGGCATAGTGAATCTTAAAACTATCCTTAATAATTAACCAAATTCATTAATTCCGAGGCCATGTCTATGTGGTGTACTGAATTGGTAAACAGATTTTGATGATAAACGGGTAATTGGGATTCCGGGTGAAAGTTATCTTTCTCATATTGATTACAACTCTTTAATTTAGTTGTCGTGTTTTTCTAAACAATCAATCAAATTCCCCCAAGTTAGTTAATTTAGTTCTTAGTCAAAAATCTTTACACTGACCACAAGTTCCCTATAGATTCGATACCCTACTTACGCTATCTACGTAGTTTAAATAAGTTTTTAATTAGCCCACGACAGCTACATCAATCAACAAGCCCTAAAGTTATTAGATCCAAACCTTTGAGTCTGATACGCCTTGATTTATCATCCTCATCATTTTTAACCTTATTGTTGTTTTACTTAAAATTCGCAATGTCTTGTTTCCTATCTTTAGAAATCAATCTCAATTTTCTCCCTCTCAGCTCTCTCTCATGTTCCTTAGGTTTCAGATACTCACCGGTGCTTTTGCGTGCAAGCAATCATTGATCAACTGTTCATTCTGGATTTTGCTTCTGTTGCCCTTCCTTTATAGCCTTTAGCGTTCGACTGTCCTTAAACTCGCCTTTGTTTTTCGCCGTTCCACTGACTGAACAATGTTGTAGGAATTGGTGGCTTAGGCTTTCGATTGTTGAACCAAGTGGCTTGAATTTGTTGGTAGTTATGAAAAATTGAGCCCAATGTGTTGAATTTGAATATGTTAAATTATCTGTGTGAAAGATTTCATTGAAATTTTGGCCGAATAATATATTTCGTTTTATTTATTATTGTTCTTACTCTAATTTACTTTGCTGTTTGGCTGTGTCTTGAAAGTTGAGTGACAAATGTTGAGATATACAGCTATGAGTTGCAGACTTACAACTCAGTCACAGTCTCACAGATAGACTTAATACATTTGCTTATTTCCACTGATTTGATCTTTATTAGTTAATGTTTTTGTAAAGATTTTAGTATATTATCATTATCATTATCATTATGCTGTAAGTCTGTAACTAGTAAAGTTATCACTGCTTAGTTTAGCAAATTCCGATGTGTTACCTCCTATTTTTATTTGTTCTATAAAAATGTTTTTTTTTTCATTAAGACTTTAGTCTAACATACCTATGTGTGTATCAACAATCTTCGTTTTAAAAAAACAAGGTAGGCTGTACAAAATGTGCACTTGAGGAACTAAAAGCGCATGGAAAAGCGGCATGAGGTGCAGTCTTGAGGCATATATTTTATAGGGGGAAGGTTTTGTGCATCAGGATGCTGTATATATAGCTATTTGGGCTGTAAGATATGTTGTCTATATGTTAAATTATATACAAAGCTTATTTATAGCTAAATTTTAGGTAGGATGGTAAAAACCTGTGAGATGTATAAAATTACATATGAATAAATTGCGCCTTGCATATGAAATATAAAAAGGGATTTTGGAATTTGGGTATCTAACTGTTTAAAGTCGACTTTTAAATTGTATAAGCTAAGGCAATATTGATGTTTAGTATAATCTTATTTGTAAATTCGGAACTTATTTGTTATCATTAACTTTGTATTTTTTTTTGTAAATTTCTAACCTTTTTACCTATTGTATAATTATTAATTATCATATCATTTAAGTTTGACTAATGTCTTGTGCAGGAAAAGCTCTACCAATGGATTTCCAAACAATAAGCGGAAGGATTGAGGGTGACCTCTGATGACATACTTGCATATATCCAGGTTCACATTTCAATATTCCCCTAATAGTTATCTACTGTACATGAATCACTTGTTCGGTATCAAGTAGCTTTTTTCGTATAAACTTTAGCGATTGATTGACGTACGTAACAGAGTCCAAAGGCCCATTTTGATTAAAAAATAGCATGTGCAAATGAGTATATGCTATTCTGAACTTACCTCTTAAAAGTATTACCTTTGGTGTAGTATGCATCATTCTTAATAAGTTTCAAACATATCAACTACATTTGTTTGCAGGCCGAGTTGGAATCTTATGTGGAAGAGCCAACAATGGCTCCAAGAAATTTCCACCAGCAGCATAGTGTCAAGCCACAAGCGCAAACCCGTTTACAAACTCTGGCCCGTCTAATGTTCCTAGTGGTCTACACGGTGATCAACAACCAAGGAACTACATTTTCTCAAATGCTTTATCAAGTCCAGTTCGTCGTAGCCTTCAAAACTATCATATATATCTCATCAGAATCGTGATTCCATTGACTCTTCAATGGACATGCATGCAGATAATGAATCTACTCATTGAAAATGTTTCAATATTCATTCATCTGTGAAGACTATCTAGAATGTTGCGATCGCATTGGTGGTGGTGACATGGGAAACCGCAAAAGTTGGAAGGGTTTGCTGAAGAAATTGGACCATAGATGAAGGTAAGGTAAGGTTGGGTTGGATGAAAGAAGGAGACGTAGTGTTTTTTTTCTTTTCTTTTTCTTATGGTATGCTATTCTCATAGACTTGTGTGGATCGCTTATGTTACATGTAAACTGATTTTACCTGGGTTATGAACAATGGCGGATCTAGACTAAAACTCTAGGGGTAACGTTCAAATTTTTTTTTTTACCGTACTACGTACAATGTAAGCGAAACAAAAGATAGAAACATGATAACTAGTAAATTCAAACACATACATAATAGATTTCTCCTCTTCGGTTTTTAAAAGTTTGAAATCGAGCCAATACATCTTCTTTTACTTTATCAAAAGTTTCTCTTTCGACCGCACAAATTAGATCATTGTTCAAGTACTTCTCACCCATTCCATTGCGTAAATCCCTCTTGATAAACTTCATTTCAGAAAAAAAATTCTTTAAAGTGTGTTAAAAGACCTTAAGATCGATATGATATTTTCTTGGAATTTTCGTTTAAAAAGATTGCTAATAAGATTTTGTTCTTTAATCTTCCAGGTACCCTAATTTTGAAAGAAACAAAATTTAAATCATAATCAGTTGCACATAATCCTCAATCAATTTCACATAACATACTCAAATTAATTATTCTATCCATGAATTTATATTTTTACTTTACAAGACTATATTTATGAGGCTTGACTGTGAAAAAAAATACTATCACATGACACACACATAAGTTTACCTGTAGTGGGGCGTTTTGTGTGGCCATAGCGGCCACATGACGCCCTCCACATCACGACGGAGAACTTTATCGGACAAAAAAAATGGCATCGCTATCAACATCGCGGCGCCATTGATTTCTCTCCACACACACACACACATATATATATATATATATATACATACACATATATATGTATAATTTAAGGATTTATTAATTAATTGGGTAATGATGAGGTAGAGACTTTATGACTATGGGCTCTATTGATATAACGCCCCATAAAGCCCCAGTGTGACGTGGCACGACACGTGTCGCATAACGCCCACAAAAAGGCTTTATGACTACTTTTTATTCACCCCGAAATGCTCAACAACAGGTGTGTAAGAGCATTCACATCCTATCCCCCATCTCCATTCTTATAATTACATTAAAAATCACAAGTTTTTCTCTCTTCTTTTAATTAAATAATATTTTTTCTACCTTTATTGTTAAATTTTCTCTCTCCTCCACTCACAACCATTTTCAAAAAATATTAAAAAATTATAGGAGTGAACAGTGTCTCCCTAAATTTACAGATGAATAGTAATATTTTTCTCTCTCCTTCACTCACAACCCCCTATAATCACTTTTCATAATATGCCGAACTCTCTCACAAATTTGAGTGCTCTAATGGAGTCCAAAGGGGTAACATAATTTCTTTTTAGGGCAGCGAAATCCAAAAAAACATCAAAAATAAAAAGATTTACACTTCCGGCAAAAAATTAAGTGGTAGCGGGCGCTACCCCTACCACTAACATAGATCCGCCCCTGGTTATGAAATGTTATATTTCAATTATTATAAAACCAAAAATTACACACGGCCTGCGCGCATCCATGCCCCCTTCACCACATTTACCACCATGTATACCCTTATATATAGGGGAGTATATACGAACCAAGAAATTTGTCAAGAAGTAGAAGAGCCGCAAAATACACTTTTATGTGCTAATTTGAATGTAAGATGTTTTACATTATCTCTCTCGCTACCGTAAAACACAAATGAAACATCGTTCTGATTATGGAGATTGATAGTACCGGCAGGGCAAAAACACCAAGAAAAACCAACTTCCATTGAAATTGAAATCATGGACTGGTGCCATTGATGTTGTCTGGTCGGGTTTGTTTAAGTTCAATTTGGTATGGTATTGGTTACGTTAAAGACAATTACGATTGCAAAAACATTTAACAATTCCGATTGCAAAAACATTTATATCGGAGGAGTGTTGAATGAAAAAAAAGTAAACGTAAAATAAATTATAAAAAAAAGCATGAGGTGGTTGGTATGTTTAAAATAATATAGATTATGAATTGATTGTTGGGATAAAAGGAAGTATGAAACTTTTTTGGATAAGAGTTTTTATCAAGAAAGACTTGTCAATTTATGAACCGCAAACACACACTTGCGAGAGCAACTACACCTTCCTTCATCGCCTTTCATTTCATTTCATGATCATAAACAAAACCCTAACTCAATTCATCGACACAACAAACAAACTCTTTCTTTCCTTCCAAAATGTCAGTGGCTTCAATCCAGTACATCCCAATCCCCACCCCATCATCATCCACCGTTCGATTCTCGGCAACCAAGCCTACCATACTTACCATACGCAGCAGCGCCCAAGCCAATGGACCCTTACGTAGACCTTCCATTGCCACTCCACCTGTTCCGCCCTCTCCGTCTCCAACTCCACCACCGCAGTCGTCGGCTCCGGCGGCGGAGAGTACCGTGACGATGGAGTATCAGAGGCAGAGGGCGAAAGAGCTTCAGGAGTATTTCAAGCAGAAGAAGCTGGAAGAGGCTAATCAAGGTCCCTTCTTTGGGTTTATTGCCAAAAATGAAATTTCTAATGGCAGGTTTGTATTTTTCGTTGGAGTTATGTGCTTTTAGTTTGTATTTTTGGTTGCGTCAAGTAACAATATATATATATATATATATATATATGTAATATCCTGACTGACTGACTGACTATTACTACTTTAGTTAACCTATTAGCAATCAGATAGCTGTGGCTGTGGCTGTGGCTGGGGCTGGGGGTACTTCATATCTCGGTGGTGAAGTGAAGGCAGCAGGCTAAAACTTTACTTACGCCAGGAGTTTGCTATTAATAGTATTTCTACAAAGTATTTTAACTTGTTAATTTTTAAGAACCACTAAATCATTACAAGTAGTCTATGCAAGGTACAAGCTTTAAACACTAAAAAGTAAGATATTCAATGAAAAAAAAACAAACTAAAGAATTAAATGTAATGTATGAGTAAGGTACAAGCTTATAAACAAGCACCTTAATCAGAATTAAACAGCAGCTTCCAGCTTCTCAATCATCTTCTAGCACATGATATCCTTCAGCCTATTGATTTTGATTTGAATCTGAATTAGCTAAAGCTAAATCAAATTGTAATCACAATAAACACAAAGATGAACAACATACAATTAGTTTCGGTTACTTAGTAGCAAGAATTCATACATGATATAATACAAGTTACACAGAAATTCATATATATCTTTGGCACAATGAATCTGTGCCAAACCACACTAACCAGGGCCCTTTTATTATCTATACTAACTAGGGTGGAATTCTCAAAGATCTCAACTAATAGACCAAGGAATTTTAATTTTCCTGAATGAAAATTTTCTTGTTGTGCCTTCACTCTGCAGCCACAACACTCTTTCCCATCTCCTTTTCTGCTTCTTCCTCTTCCTTGGGGCACCTTGACCTTCGCACATGTATCGGCTTCTCCTCTTGCCTTTAAAAATGCTTCCCAAACCCCCTTCACGCAAATCTGCCCAACCCAACTGCCTTGTTTTGCAAGAAGTGTAAGTGGCGAGATGGCATTACCAGTTGTAGACTGGTGGAATGTTGCTCACTTTGAATGAGAACACACATACGAAAGCATCAATGGATAAATATATATATGAAAAGGTCATGTGATGATGTGTTTCTGAAATGGAAGAAAGCGTTTTGCTAACCCAAGCGCGCGTCACAAGGCTGATGCATGAATTGTAGGCCTTTTTTTACTGCAAATGCAAGGTCCAAATGAATGATAATTAAAATTTGAAGAGCACCAACACTTTGTTTGATAAGAGAATAGTGTCAAGTCGAGTGAGACTAGTGGTAAGATAGATTGACGATGAAGGGCTGCTTGGCATTCGAGAGGTTGTCGTCACACGTGTTAAGAATATAACGGTGTTGAGACATCGCAATATTGGATGGATGAGGCTCGATGCCCAAAACAAAGTAGAGCGGATGAACATCTTATCGGGCAAATTCCACCCTGGAGAACAAACCACCTCGTCTATGTGAGGTTCAGAACGATATCATCCACATAAACAAACATATACATTTAGTTGATTCCTCAGAATAATTAATATCAAATTAACTGATGCCCTATGTTAACTTATGCATCAAACAAGATCTATACCATTTATTTTAACTTTTAAGCTGTAAATTATAATATGATTTTGTATTATATATATGTACTACATCAACCTCTGCAGTGTTTTCGTATACAAAGAAACTTCAACTAATTATTCTTGTATAGCACAAACACGCCATGATTTTTGTTATGTTCTTTCTGGGACAAGTATGAGGACCAAGTAACATACATAGATTTGTCTCCTTAATCCTCTCACTGCTGCCATTACATGCCTTGGTTGTTGACTTTAATGCCGTTTATAGTAATGCGATAATATTGATTATGTGATTTGTTGGATGGGTAGATGGGCAATGTTCGGATTTGCTGTGGGAATGTTAACAGAGTATGCAACTGGATCAGACTTTGTGGATCAAGTCAAGATTCTGCTGTCCAATTTCGGTATTCTAGATTTGGAATGATAATCACTCATGTTTATATTAATATTAATTCCTCTTGTAAAATTCAAACACATATGTATGTATTGAAACTTTCATTTTTTTTTCATTTCACACTTAATAAGTGTTTTAAGGAATATATACGTGCTATTCATACAAATTTGCCTTGGAAATATTTGTTTATTTATATTTATTTATGTCTAAGCAAATAAATAAAGTTGTTGGGCGTTTGACTGACTTGCCAATGAGATTCCTCTTCCTCATATTCCAACTTTTAACATGTATTCATCAATACCTTTTCTTGATTCACATAACTGTTTGAATTTTATAGTCTTATTAAAATAATAAAAATGATTCTTTTTTTTATTTATATTAAAAACTCTATGGTGATAATTAAGATAAGATGTCCGTGAGGTGAGAAAATGAAATAAGAGAATTTAAGATGATGACTTATGGAGTATGTGTATATATGTAAAATAAAGTAAAAGATACAATATGTAACTTGGGTTTAATTGAATAGTTATAAATAGTTAAAGAAACAAAGGGTAAGTTAAGATTTTTTAACTAAGAATGTTAATTTTAGTTTACTTTACGTCAATAACTCTAAACTGCTTATCTGTTGGGAGTTAAACCTAAAACCTTTTTCTCTATGAGACACATGTTTCTACTAAGTAATGCGTATGTTTCTACTAAGTAATGCGTATATATTAGAGGAACTAATTAGTAACTTAATTCAAAATAGTAATAATAATAATAATAATAAAAATAAAAATAATCATATGTTTTTTATTATACGAAACTAAAACTTGTGAAATTCCGTAAATAAAAACTTACCACTAAATTTCAAAATCTAGTATTTTGGCAAATTTATGCTCCATTTTGCAGGTATCTTGTGTTGGTCTTTCACGCCTACCTCACCATATATGTATATATATATTCTCCTTCACTCCATTTCACTAAATAGATTCAACTCAAACCAAATTTCACACATTCATCAAACTGTACCGTTAAGAAAATGGATGAAAATAATGCACCCAACTACCAACAAGGCTTTGAAGTTTCCGGGGACTTCTCTTCTCAGTCCAAGTTCTTTGACGACGATGGCCGTCTAAAAAGAACAGGGACTCTTTGGACTGCTAGCGCACACATTATCACCGCGGTCATAGGCTCTGGCGTCCTGGCATTGGCATGGGCCACGGCTCAGCTGGGTTGGATCGCCGGACCCACTGTTCTTTTTCTTTTTTCCTTTGTAACTTACTACTGTTCTTGCCTTCTCGCCTCATGTTATCGTGACCCTGTAACTGGTAAACGAAACTATACCTACATGGAAGCCGTCAAATCCAATCTTGGTATGCTAAATCCTGCTTACATAAACAACTGGTACATGCATGCTATTTCAAAATAAAATTTTGAATTTTTAATCTTAATTTTTCAGGTGGGTTTAAATTTAAGATATGCGGGTTCATTCAGTATTTTAATCTTGCTGGAACTACAATTGGGTACACCATTGCTGCATCCATTAGCATGATGTGAGTAGCTGCTATATATAAAATAACCGTTGATATGTTGTTAATATAAGTTAAGAAAGTTTTTAATGAATTATCATGTAAAATGAATTGAAGGGCTATAAAAAGATCAAGTTGTTTTCATGAGAAAGGACATGATAGCCGTTGTGGAGTATCGGGTACTCCATTTATGGTACTGTTTGGGGCTGTGCAGATCTTCCTCTCTCAAATCCCGGATTTCCATGAGATTTCATGGCTGTCGATAGTGGCCGCAGTCATGTCCTTCACTTACTCCGCCATCGGTCTTGGTCTTGGGATTGCTAAATTTGCGGGTATTTTTCTTCCAACGCAAGTAATATGCTCATTTAGTTACGTACCAATGAGTATCACTGATGGACGATTCTGTTGGTGAAGTAGATTACTGACGGATAACTGTAGCCATTGAGCTTCTACTGAAACCGACGGAATCTGGACTTTGGCAAACCTTTTACAAAAAAAAAATAATAATAATAATGGACTCCGGTTTCAAGATATAGCCATCGGTGATACTCATTTTTTAGTAGTATTTTGTCGATGAATTTTAGACAATTCAATCTATTTATGTAACAAAAATATATAAGAACACTACCATAGTTACAAAACTGTGAAACAAATTATTTATTCAAAAAAAAAAAAATATGTAGAACGAGAAGAATAAATGAATCAAATAATTTGAAAATCACCCATGTTTTTATCAAGTATGGTGTATTATCATCATATATATTATTACTTTTTCTTAAGAAAGTTAATTTTTTTAATAAAATATTATCTTACATCGATCACATCATGGAACTAATAACCAACGATAAAAGGGTAGACCGGTTAACTCAAGTAATTAGTTTCCCAACACACTTGTTCAACAAACTCCATAATTATATATTCATTTATTTTCACATAATTTGTAATTTTTTTAATTGTTACTTATGTTGAACAACAGATAATGGTAAAATCAAGGGGAGCTTAACTGGTATAAGTGTTGGGGAAGTGACTCAAACACAAAAAATATGGAGGAGTTTCCAAGCATTTGGGGCCATTGCATTTGCCTACGCTTACTCCAATGTCCTCATTGAAATCGAAGACACAATCAAAGCCCCGCCACCTGAGACGGAGCAGGAAACAATGAAGAAGGCGACTTTGATAAGCGTGATAACGACATCTGTTTTCTATATGCTTTGTGGCTGCTTTGGTTATGCTGCTTTCGGAGACCATGCTCCAGGAAACCTTCTAACCGGGTTTGGGTTTTATGACCCTTTTTGGCTGGTTGACATAGCAAATGTTGCCATCATAGTCCACCTTGTTGGTGCATACCAAGTGTTTGCACAGCCCATATTCGCATTTGTTGAGCGTACCGCTGGAGAGTATTTCCCCGAAAGCAAATTCATCACAGAGGAAATACATGTTCCGGTTGTGGGTTACAAACTCAATTTGTTTAGATTGGTATGGAGAAGCATGTTCGTGTGCATGACCACCCTGGTTGGTATGCTGATGCCATTTTTTGAAGATGTCGTTGGGATCCTTGGAGCGATCGGGTTCTGGCCACTAACTGTGTATTTCCCGATCGAAATGTACATTGCTCAAAAGAAGGTACCCAAGTGGAGTAGGAAATGGATTTGTCTACAAACGTTGAGTGTAGCTTGCCTTGTAATTTCGGTTTGTGCGGCTGCGGGATCAGTTGCTGGAGTGATTAAAGATCTCCAAGTCTATAAACCCTTCAAGACAATGCACTGATCAATGGGGTGTTGGTTAATATTAAGTCAAGACGTATTCCTATTTAATTTTGTTCATCCTAATTCCTAGGTACTTTGTATTCATGAATTGGAATTAAATTAAATAAACTTGGTGTAATGGTGGCTTCATTGATTTATATAATAAATTGTTTTTTAGTTATCTTTGATGAAAAAAATCTGACTGCTCTTTTCATAATTCGTATAATTATCTTTGGATGAAAAAATCTGACTGGTCTTTTAAGTGGCGGACATAGGTATGGTGGGCCTGTGCCAACCATACAGGGTTTAATTATAGTGTTAAAATTTTCGTTTTTTTATATGAGGGCACCATTTAACCGGGCACAACCTTTAATTTAATATAGGATGTAATTGGTGATGTCTCCTATACATAGAGTTGGTTGATTTTGTCCAAATGTTTTGCCTAACTCGCCTAAATTAGTTAATTTGAATAATATTTATTAGGATTCTGTCGAAAAGTTTTAATATTTAATGAACTATGTTATTTTATTATATTTTTTGGCTAACATATTTTTAATTGATCCGTATAGTGCCCTCCTGCAAAAAGGTCACGTATGTTGGAAATTTTTTAAATGTGATAAATGTAAATTTAGTGAGTTTATTAATATTAAATTCTACATATAGTGACAAACTCTTGAGTAGAGTTGTTTATGTCACTTGTTTAATTTTCTATTAAAATAATAAATTTTTCATGTGGTGGTATTGATAACAACTCTTGAGTAGAGTTTCTTTTATGACAATTGATTAGAGATTTTATGGCAAATTAAGTCTCTAATTATGTTGAACTTTTCACCACCCATGACTCTTGCATACTTGGTAGGCTATGTGTCTCTTTTGATGAAAAAGATACTAAAAAGAGATATGTATGCATGAAGAGTCCTTGGAGAAGAAGTACTTGATGACTCATATGTTGGGAACATATAGAGATAAGTTTCTCTACACGATTCAACTACATATCTATTCTTAGTTTCCAGAATTTCTAACACTATGATTTTACCCGGTGTAACCTCGGGCGCGTGGCCTTCTCCGGCAGTACATACTGCTTCGGCTGTTGTACCCTGGGAGACAGACGTGTCGTCTTTAGTAAAGGCGCGAAATCTGTTTCAAGGGAAGCGTGTTAAACACGTGCCTCAGCCACAACCGTCAACATTTGTTTGTTCTTTTTGTAGGAAATTATTATACAAGATGACGTGGTTCAAGACCTCGTTGAAGCCTATATGCCGGACTGAAAAAACAACGAACTATACAAGAAGACACGGTTAAAGCTCTTGTTGAAGACCATAGTTTGAATAAATTTAATTACATATGTTGTATGATACGTTATATTCGTTAGGAGTTGTACACGGTACATATTTACTACAATTTCCCAAAATTATGTAAAGAGAGTATCTTTACATTTTTTATATTTATTTATATAATTTTTGTTATAATTGTGACTCATGTCCTATAAACTTAAAACATATTTGTGAGATTGTTGCTACAATCACAAAACTATTTTATAAGGATTTTGGGTTCACGAAAGGAATTCTAATAATATATATATATATATATATATATATATATATATATTTAGAGATTATGATCTCATAAATATTTTCTGAGAAATATGTATGTAGTACAACTTGTTGTGTCTGGATTTTTTTGAGATTGTTGTACAATCTTAAATCCTACACCGTGATACAAAAACAAATGACATATGGTTCAAACGTTTGGTTTTGAAACGATTTTGGGAATCGTTAATTTTTTAACTTTTGTGTTAGATCAGGTTTATTAGTGTAAACCACACGTTTTTTGTAAATGTTAAATTCTCTAACATGTGTGTTAGACCGGAATTATGGGTGTAAACCATACGTTTTTTTGTAAACGTTAAATTTTCTTTGTAGAGTTTTAATGTCTTTAAATCAGAGTTTATATTACTTGATTAGAGTTTTATGTCTCTAATTAAGTCTTTATTTAAAGTGGACTCTTCATCCTCCCATGGATTTATAGCACAAACTTTTAGTGATTCTAACACGAGACTAGTTTATATGTATCTGATATAAAATAATAAGTCTTATAATGATTTTTATAATCATATATTTCTAAATGAGCGTGTTAGAATTGGATTTTATATATAAACTGATATGTTTATAACGATTTCTGTAATCGTTTATTTCTAACGAACTTGTTAGAACCTATTGGTATGATAATAATTTTATAATCATTTATTTCTAACAAGTATGTTAGAACATATTTAGTGATAAGCTTTCTAACAATTTTTGTAATTGTTTACTTCTAACAAATGTGTTAGAAACAGTTTATAAAAAAAACAAATGATTTTTGTAATCATTGTCTTCTAACATGCGTCTTAGAAACGGTTTATGAAAAGTGTTAGTTTTGAAGCAATTTTAGTTGTTTATTTTCTAACATGTGTATAAGAAGTGACTTATTTATATGGAACCATATATGTGTTATAACAAGTTGAATTAACATTTTGTGGAAATGTTAATATTTCTAACGTGCGAGTTAGAATTCCTTTCATTTTAACATGATTGTTAAAAATGGTTAAATTACAAATGCTTTGAAATGTTTTATGTAAACATTTTTTATAAGTAATGTGTTGTTGCATTGGTTTTAATGAATATAAACACTTCATATTATGTTTTGTATGGTTTAGAAATAAAAGGTCATATATTGAAGTTGATGTTTGATTGGCTTCAAGAATTAAATCACCATAAAGTGATAGTGTAGTTGTGTTGGATTTATCACCAGCTTTAATTTGTGATTTCTAAATCTAAATGGTCATGTTTTGAATATATAAAATGACTTGAATTTTCTAACATGTGTGTTAGAAAATGTGTATCACGAATACAAGATTAGAGATTGTTCATTTTATGAGCCTAATGAACGGAAATGTTTTATGTAAACATTTAATTGCCCATGTGCGCATTAAAAATGATGAGGAATGGTTTATTTTATAAACTTTATCCTTGGGAAACGTTTTATGTAAACGTTCGATTCTATGATGTGCCTGTTATAATATTTTTTTTCTAACGTGCGTGTTAGAAAATATTTAGTACATGCGTAGTAAGACTAAATAATATAAAACCATTTGATATTTTGGGTTTTTAATTTTTGTTTTCATAAACCCTATTGATATCATTAATATTGTACATTTCAAAACTAAGAAAATATTTTAAAATGATCTTTTAAAACAAAGTTTTGCATAGCTTTGAGAATTCAAATGGTTTGCTACTCTTGATAGAAGTAGCATTTGTTGAACAAAATAACAATCTCGTGGATATTATTTGGTGGAAAACAACTTGTTGTTGTGAACAAATTTAATTGTTCAAGTTTACTACTTAAATGTAGTCTTTGTAACAACTTGGTGTTGTTTTAAGCATGATTGTCAACGTTTATAGTTTCAAGATGAAATGGAACTTGTACTTAGCGGTGCATGGAGTCTTATTGAGGGAGTACCTTAAGACATGCCTTGGGACGATATCGTTGAGAAGATTTCGGTCAGATTATAAAGTGTTGAAGATAAAAGCACTTTGATATTTGATGTCTACATATCGTCTATGCTACCGTTTAAAATTCAAAAGTGTTTGGAACGCATGATTTAATTTCGAATGTATTTTATTATTTTGTGTTCAATATCTTCGGATAACACATGCAATTTTTACAAAGAAATAAATCACTAATGATTGAGACGTATAAATTATTTTTGTGGAAAATAATTATAACGCCAATTGTACATTGTTTAAAAGAATATGGTTTTAAACGGATAGTACATGAAAATACTTGGACATAAACAACTTAAGAGTTGTTGCATTGACTAAAAGTCAAAGACGAGACATCAAATGTGTAACCACATCACTAATGAGTAGTGAGTGTATTGAGATGAAATACACAAACGAGATTCATGTCGAAATACTTCGTTAGAAGTCACTGGAAAATTCACAAGTGTGAATTCTAACATATGAAAGTGAAAGTACTATATATGTTACTGTATACCTTTAATAAATCTTGCGAGATTTATACGTAGATGCGTCTACCACTTGAATATGGAAATTTTACCTTTGTTTGGGAGAACATCCTAAATATACATATCTCCTAATGAATAACAATAGATGTGTGCAAATCACTTATGGCAAAATTATGATTGCCATGTTGTTGAGTGTGGATCTAGTTGACTCTATCTTCCACATAATAGTGATTGTAGACGAGGAACATTCATCTTGTTGGCGATGAGTGTGTTCACCAAGTGACTTGGATTAAGACTTGTGTTTAAGTCCTTATGAGTCAATGGTAAAGCGTTGGAGATCAAATGTAAACAAGTTATGTTCCTTAATTGAATGATAAAATTTAGCTATGTGCTATATACAATAATTTGTGAGACCTTCCTAAATATTGGCGTTTTAGGATTATGAATAAGTCTCATTATTTTGTCTTAACAAAGGATGGATGTTGCAAAGTGATATCATGATATCTTTGGGGTTGTGAAGAATCAGAATGATGCATCTTCTGTTCACATGCTAAAGTATTGTAGTCTAAAGCATGCTAGACTAGTACTTGGTTAATTATGGGTCTTGACAGAGACTAATTAACTCTAAACATTCAAATGTGTATGGACACAAAAAGAATTTGTGTATAGACAAAGTTGAGGGAGAATTTTTCATTCATTATAAGGAAAAGACATGTAACTTATGAAGAGTTTGTTCGAAAAGATAACGAGAACAATTCATTGTCTTGGCTTATTCTAGATGTTAAATAAGAATTATTCTAAGTTGATGACAAACTTATGACAATGGCATGTGTAGCTTTGGTCAGCTCGCACGCTTATGTAAGCTAATTCAATATGAGTTGAATTCACTGATACAATGAGGTTGGTCTTGTTCAATCATTTGTATAAATGTCATCATAAGTGAAATTATGAAAGTGTTGATCAGATGACAAGAAATCTGGGGGGATGAGCCATTTAAGAAACAACCCTCTAAGGGTGTGTAGAAATGGTTATTTCATTACCTCATATGGATGTTATCCAATAACACTTAATTGTGGGGTGTCTTGCATTTGTATAATAAAATTTTGGCAATAAGGATTTTGTAATCCAATCTAACATTGCAAACAGACGACTAAGTGAAGGACACAAAGGTCGTAGTGCATAATGGAGATGTGTTTGCCTTAAATGATACGCGTATCTTACAAAGGCATATTATAACCAGATTCAGATGGCCACTGAGGTTATAGTCTTAGAAGTTGACAATAGGCAAAATTAACTTGCGAGTTAAGAACACATCATGACAACTGATCTCAATACGTAGAGTTATTTGTAGTGACTAGACAAAGTCAAAGATAATGTTATGGATCTAATAACCTGAGGGTTTATTAGAGATCAAGTTGTGGAATGAGACTAAAGCTCATGGAAAAAGGGTGTGTGGAGGAAACCTTACTTAGTTGACTGGAGATCCCAAGATCTAAGTTCAATAGGACAACTAATTCATATGCATAAGGGTGGTCACTGTGGGGCAAAGTTGATATGCATAAGCTAGTATATATGGTTATATATACACCCTAAACGATAAAAGGGTGTTTAAATACGTCCTAGTTCATTCCTATGAAATTCAGTGACAAATTATGAGGCTAAGCATATTATGTGGTAAATGATTTTGTGTAATCATGGTATGATGCTTTTAATGATTTAAGGAGAATCACCTATGTTAGAGAGAAGTGGGGTCGCTTTGAATGGAATTGGGGGGCACAATTCCTAGAGCTGTCGCAGAACCAGGAAAGTGTTCCACGACCATTATTGGACACGACTATGAGGGGATGACCCGGCTAAGGAGAGTATTGTGTGAAGTGTATCGTCGTCTACACCAAAGGGGTTTGTTCAAGGACGTAGCGTCTACAAATCGCTAGGAGGCTAAGTATTCTTCACAACGGAAAGTTCAAAGGGAACACCTACTTATCCGGCAATACGCAATTGTCGAGGTTGTATTGGAAATTTTATGTGTTTTGATCAATCTCCATTCATGTGAGGGATTGTTGGAAATTTTTTAAATGTGATAAATGGAAACTTAGTGAGTTTATTAATATTAAATTCTACATATAGTGACAAACTCTTGAGTAGAGTTATTTATGTCACTTGTTTAATTTTCTATTAAAATAATAAACTTTTCATGCGGTGGTATTGATGACAACTCTTGAGTAGAGTTTCTTTTATGACAATTGATTAGAGATTTTATGGCAAATTAAGTCTCTAATTATGTTGAACTTTTCACCACCCATGACTCTTGCATACTTGGTAGGCTATGTGTCTCTTTTGATGAAAAAGATACTAAAAAGAGATATGTATGCATGAAGAGTCCTTGGAGAAGAAGTACTTGATGATCCATATGTTAGGAACATATAGAGATAAGTTTCTCTACACGATTCAACTACATATCTATTCTTAGTTTCCAGAATTTCTAACACTATGATTTTACCCGGTGTAACCTCGGGCGCGTGGCCTTCTCCGGCAGTACATACTGCTTCGGCTGTTGTACCCTGGGAGACAGACGTGTCGTCTTTAGTAAAGGCGCGAAATCTGTTTCAAGGGAAGCGTGTTAAACACGTGCCTCAGCCACAACCGTCAACATTTATTTGTTCTTTTTGTAGGAAATTATTATACAAGATGACGTGGTTCAAGACCTCGTTGAAGCCTATATGCCGGACTGAAAAAACAACGAACTATACAAGAAGACGCGGTTAAAGCTCTTGTTGAAGACCATAGTTTGAATAAATTTAATTACATATGTTGTATGATACGTTATATTCGTTAGGAGTTGTACACGGTACATATTTACTACAATTTCCCAAAATTATGTAAAGAGAGTATCTTTACATTTTTTATATATATTATATAATTTTTGTTATAATTGTAACTCATGTAACGTATTCGCCATTGTCTAGGAGTGGTTGGGTGTAGAGGTAAATAAGAAAAAGAAGTGAAACTATTGGGCTTAATTATCAAGTCTGATTGTATATATGGTTCCTAGTTCCAGGTTGTATAACCTGAAAAATTCTATCCAAAACATTGGTGAACAAAGGTCATAATCATCTTTCGGTTCAACTTCATCATCTGAGTAAAAATAAAGCCTTTAAACACCTTAGGAGGGGAGGTCTTGGGTTCAAGTCCCGTAGACAGCAGGGAATAATTTGCCGTTAAAAAAAACATATATCCAATTATAAATGATAAGATTACTGACCAAAATCTATCAAACATCTAAAATAACACGTTTTTTCAAGAAGAAATATATAGTTAGATTTCGTATACATAATCACTGCATGCAGGTAGACCGTAGATGATCTATAAAACCAAACGATACAGTTTGATGGAATTTGAAGCCAACTTAACAAGTGCACTTTAGAAAAAAAAAAATAATAATAATTCAAATACCATAACGAGCATCTCTAAACTTGTTCTTGATCCACTTGAAGCTACCTCTGACAGTGGATTTGATCTTAGTGCCGGTGGTGAACATGTTATACTGGGCAATCCTCTTCTTCCTCTTCATCTCTCTTTCGCTCTCAGTTGGACCATTGAACGCGTATGATCTTGATCCACACCCCAAACCATTTGTGTATGTAGATGGAAATGACCTGCTCTTTTCCATACTTTTTTTTTTGTACCTACTAGTTAGCTTATATATGCATATGTATATGAAATATATATCTCTCTTTTCTTTTGTTTTAATACATATGCATAAACTCAACCCAACTTGTACATGCTAAGTAGCATTTGTAGAAGCTGGTTGCATAAAAGGAATGGGCGGTGTAGGGGCATGTGTCATGTTTGCACAAAACAAATTTAAAAATATAATGAAAAGAAAAAGAACAACATTTGTTCACGCCGGTCATCATAAGGTTTTGGGACCCGCGTCTTCGATATTCCTTGATTGTTCTCCACATGCTGCTTGGGACCTACACCGAATGCTAATTCGTACTTCTGCATGGGTGATTATACTCCGGTTTTAACGATTATTAGGCGAAACCGCAAACCAAACTGTTAGTAACAGTATTTTATATCGAAAACCGAAACCAAACCATTAAAAATTAAAGTCAAACCAAACCGGCTGGAGGAGTGCTCCTTTCCTCTACCCCAGAACCCACTAATCATGTCACCTCATTTCTACCATAAACTACCTAATATCAGAAAATTAGTGGCAACACTCCTTTTAATTACTCTCTTCCTTTTATTGGTTGAGATTTAAATAAAAAAACCCACTCACTACACATTGCCCTCCTACTCGATGCAGTAGAGGTTCCCCGTGATCACAAGCCGCACACCCTACCCGAATGAGTAGTGGCCATTTACCCTCCTCTGTTAAGTACCCGAAAGGGGTACTTGAATGGTGCCCCGAACCCTGCTCCTTAAAAATTATGTAAAACCAAATACTATTAATATATCAAAACCACTTGTTATATCAGCATATTGATTGTTCATGATTATATACACTTATTATTTGAATCCATAAAAATAACGATGAAAACAATAGTAAGTCTCATGATATTTACAACATATACATTTTAATAGGATGTCTTCAATTCTTTTTTTTAACAACAAATTTTAGATCACTGACAGACCACTGGAGTATCATCGTGTCACGAGCAGAACCATCTTCACTAGGCAATAATGCCTATACACCAATTCAGAAGTAAACCCAATAAATCTGGGAAAACCCCCTTGTGGGAATCGAACCCATGACCTAATGGTCATAGGCCTTATCCACCCCCAAGATGCCACTAGGCTATAATGGAGTTTGGGTATGGTTGATTGCTATAAGTTTAGAGGTTCAAACACCTTCTAAACTTCCTGTTTTGATATGGTTCTAAGCAACCTACAAGTGTTGAGACCATCCAAGTTCATCGTCTTCCATGTGGTGAGACTTGTGTTTTGGTGAATGTGTGAACCATGGAAGCTTAAGCTCTCAAACTTTGTTTCACTACCTCACTTGTCGATTTAGTATCTTCATACCACTAAATCTCAAACAATTTCCATTAAAGGGACAAGGCTATAACACATCTCAAAGACTTTCCGATATACACATCTAGTCTGCCCACTTGGTTGTTTGTAGTTTTAGTAGGTTTTAGTCTTATTATTTCTTTCTGTAATGTAGTGTTTACTAGTTTTGGAACTGGGGATGGTCGAATGAAGGAGATTAGCCAAGCATGACCTTTGTTTAACAAGAACTCTTACAATCAATGTTGGATCCCGAGACTACTACACACACTCTAAAGGGATGGGTTGGAAGTGAACCAAGAACCTATTTATAGCTGTAAACAAGACTCCTCACACAGTCCCGTGCCCAAGAGGCGCAACCCGGTGCCCTTTTTTCTCTGCCTTCATTTATTGACCAGTGTTAGTTCGTACGCACACATGGGCCAGTGTGACAGTAGGCATAGCCCCGTGGCCAGTTCTATGGGGTCCTTTGAAAGCTTCTACGAATCTAGGAGTTGACCACGACCCCGTGTCTCTTGTCTGCTTTGTTTGTCTTATTCTACATGGACTCTGTAGTGGGGCATGACCCCATGCTGTGACACCTCGAAAATTTCGTGAAATAAAAATTCGACACGTGTCCCGAAATCTTTGACTGCCACGGGTAGCCGACAGGGACCAAAGTCGCCGTCATGTTATTTTAATAACCTCTGAACGAGCATCGGAAAAAGTTGGAGGATCAAAGTAGACAAATGCCAAAATTCAAAATTTTTAAAGGTCCTTGCGGACCGTAACCATACTTGGTTACGGACCGTAAGGATAAACAAAATATTGTTTCAGTAAGGCGGTTACGGACCGCAAGATCCAAATGGTTACGGTCCGTAACCAATTCAAAATTGTGGGCGCCAGAGTTCCTTACGGACCGCAAGGCATAACCCTTAGGGTTCGTAAGGGACTGCCAGGGGCAGTTTGCTTGGCAGCTTCTTGCCTTGCCACCTATTCACGAATGCCACCCTCTTGGCTGGTTGTGACACATCCAAAAACTCCTGGAGACTCCTTGTAACACTCCTGGACAATTGTCATGGCCTCATGCCCCATCCTTTGCTATAAATAGCATCCATGAGTGAGCTTAAAACTTGCTCATTCTCATTTCCCTTCTTCTCTTGCTCACTTGGGAGTTCCTGAGACTTTTGGGAGCACCCTCTCAGTTCTTAGTACTTATTTAGATCACTTGTAAGTGCTCCAACCCTCCTTGTTCAGTTTTTATTAGGCTTAAAGCCAAAGTCAAAGCGTTGACGTAATTTGAGCTAAGACCATTATGGTCCAGCCAATGTTTGTAACGGACATGGCAACGTGAACGTAATAAAGTAGGTGATAATCCCTCAAGAAGGCACCTCCTGATTACCATGTTTGCTTGGTCAATTGACGGGTCAAGATTATGTTAATAAAAAGTCAAACGGGTCAGCTTTGAAATAAAATCATAACTAATAATGTAGATGTTATAAAACCTGTTTTGACACACTAATAACTTGGTAATAATTATAATAACATGTAGGGACATGTTCGGCTAGTCAATTCCAGGTCTAAGGTCGGTTCGCAACCGAAAGTCACGAACGTTGACTTTTGCTTGGACTTTTAGTTCTGACCCGAGTTAGCAACCTTAGCTACTGTCCCTAAGTTGCATTATGACCATGTTATAATATACTATAACCCTCTGGAGTTATAGGACATGGTCATGTAGTGATCCGAGTCGTTATACAAGTATCCGATAAATATGCATAAACTTTGCTAAAATGCCCTCCATACTCAAAAGCATTGTTTTAAATGCAAATGAGCATGCAAATGAATTATGTATTGATTTATAAACATGAATAACTTATTTTGATGTCAATAATCTGGTCATAACCTGAGTTTTGTTTAATTATCGCAAATCATGCTTTTAAAGGACCAAATCGCCCTTTTGGCCCATAAAACGATTTAAACATAAACTTGACATCAAAACTCATTACCTACTGATGTAATATCAGTATTAGGATTATTTGGGATATTTATTCAGGTTGCAAACTGAGTTTAAACTATAGCTTGCATATTATGTCCTTAAATGACGATATTGCCCTTTTCGGCACTTTAAATGAATTTTAAACATTTTAATGAACCGAAACCTTATACTTACGGATGTAATATATATATTAACATATTTTTGGTCATACAAACCTGATCACAACAATATTTTTACTTAAATACCATTTAAATCGTCATTTAGCGACTTAATCGCCATTTCGGCGCACAATATGGTTTAAAACCATATTAGAGCATTAAGAATTGATACCTACTGATTTCAAAACATGTTTTCAAATTATTAACAGTAGGTACATGTCCTAAACTCATATTCCCTAATAAGTTATCAACTATATGTGAAATGACCAAATTATCCTTTCGGGACATAGTTTGGTCTTAAATTATAAACAACGCATATAATTGATGTCCTACTGATATAACATCATAAAATAGGTATTTTTACAGAATGTTTATGTTATTAACATCAGTTTACATATAAGCTTGTTTATAACATTTTAAAATGATGAATTGCCCTTTTAAGGCATAATTTGATTTTAAAACCATAACGGGCCAACATATTGATAACCTACTGTTATAATAACATATTTTAAACTTAATGGCATATGGAACTTGTGTAAGACTCACCCGGTTACCTAGTTTCACTTATATGCGTACGGTTAAGCCTACGTGACTAGTTTACGCAATTTAACCGAAACGGGTTTAACCATATCAAAATATTCTCAAATTGCAGAATGTAAAATGGTAACCCATATTATACAAGTCCTATTACTTGTCGGGTCCAAAGTACATTCTTTTCAGGTCATCGCTTAATCTAGCGTTTCGTACCGTTATCTTTATTTAAGTTAACCGGTCTAAGTCAATGACTAAATAAAGACCCGCTATCTAACTAATAGGTTAATAATACCATCCATTCCAGACTAGAGACTTCTGGTACATTGTCGCCAAGCTAGTTTAAATTGATTACGACTGTGCTTTCCTTATTTTCTTATTTACTAAAGATTTGTAAGCCAGGTAAATACTTTAACTTATTTTTCCTTATACGGGCTTGGCATACGGTATACTAATACCGCATGGTTGGATATAGGATCAAAGACCAATGAGTTAGGAATTCAAATAATCCATTTTAATTCATATTGCTTAATATTAAAATTTTGGGGGTTAAAACGAACGTGTCCTGGATATCCACGACTCATTTTATTGCAAATGGTCATGACCTAAGCACGGGGTGTAGACATACACCCGTCAGATGCTAAATTAAATTATAACCCATTAGGGGTGCACCTATTAAAGGTGTTAAGTGGCGTGTCGATTAATCATGATCCCGGCATAGTTTTCGGGCTCTAAATGTATTATTAGCATGTAAAACTGATAACATGAAATTATTTGTCCCAAGTTATTTATAAAACTAAGTACCATTGCGTACACTAAATGTTTTCGAAATATTTTCAAAATGAGTCAGTTAAATGTATTTACCAGTGAAAACTGACGTATTTTCAAAAGACTAAGCGCAGGTGACAAGTATACGTAATAGGCTGGAAGTACTCGGCGAAGCTTAGAAGGAATTGCAACCTTTGCTTAAAAGGCCTTAGTCTGTCAAGTTTCCTTTTGTAATCATTTCGATCCGCCTGTGGATCTAGTTACAAGCGTTGTATATTATTTTGAACTTTGAACATTTGTACGTTTGTAATAGTAATTATCCAGACTTCCATTGTGTTAGATTGTATTGTTTGGTAATGATGATATCAATTTACGTCACGATATTCCCCAACCGGGCCCACCGGGTTACACGTGGAAATTAGGGGTGTGACACATGCCTTGGTGGTATAGCCCGTGTTTGTCTTTTGGATTGTTGTTTTGGTCTTGAGGTGTAGCTTGGAGGGCATGCATGGTGTGTTAATTCCTTTTTCTCGTATTTATGTTGGTTTTTGTCGTTAATTTGTTCCTTTTGCATGTTTAAGCTCATTTAGTCCTGAAAATCAAAAGTATCCAAAGAAACACACTTTTCCAACATCGGTACATAAAAGTGTTGATTTTATGCCTTGTTTGATATAATTTATATGTTACATTTTATGTATATCAATAATAAAACCAGTCAGACAACCAGTAAGGGTTTAGTAGGGGAAGTCGTATCTTTGGCTCGATATTTGGTCTTTAATGTGGAGTATACTATGATGTGATAGGTCCGCTTGCCTATTATTGTATTTTAGTTAAAAATAATGATCATTTTATAAATTTAAAACATTGATAAATTAAAAGTATTCAAAGCATCACTAAAATCACTAGTCAAACACACACAACAACACTAAACTCTTTTGTTCTTTTGGGTTTTGCCACATTGACTTTACTCTACGGGATCATTTGGTTCACAGAATATTAATAAAGTAATTGGAATTAGAATTGCAAAAAGAAAGGATTCCTAGATAGTGTGTTTGGTTGGTAAATGGGTGGATGGAATTGGAATGTTAAAAATACTAAAAAGACATATTTACACATCCGCTCTCTTTTTAACAATTGTTCTGTTATAGGAGCTATTTAACCACTTACAGCTCATCTTCAATATGTTAAATATTGATAATTAAGAACTCTATTTAATCATCTGCAACTCGTCTTCAATAAGACTTTCTATCTACAATTTTGGGTCTACCACGATTTTGATCTCTATGATTTTGGGTTTACAGGAGTCAAACCTTCCCAATGTAGGAATCCTTACCATCCTTTTTCAATAACCATCACAACCATCCTTCTTGTTGTCTTCAATCGATTTTAACTTTTAGTCCAAGGCGAGGTCGCATGTTTCTAACTTTTAACTGAAAATAAAGGTCGCTCGTTTCTAACTTTAATCAAGTTAGATTTTGGGTTTTCGCTCTTCGTCTTCAATTATTTTTTACTTTGATTTTTGTTCTAGTTCAATCATTTCTAACTTTGATTTGGATTTAAGTGAAATCGTTTTCGGATCACAGATAATGAACGATATTGGTTCAAGTTGGTTTGGATTTTGGTATGAGCGATTTTTGTTCATCAGATCTTAAATTTGGAAGAGGATTCACCAAGGTCTTTTTGGTAAACTATATCATTCCATTGGAATGTTAAGATATCCTTCACCCGTGTAAAGAATCTTGAAATCCCACAACCAAGGTAATTTGACGCAAAACATTTCATTTTATTCCATTACCCAACTGAACATCATTTTTTATAGAATTACGCAAACCAAACGTTGCCTAATTTCTTTATCCTTGTCCATTTCTAATTTAGTTGATATCTGATTTTTTTTACAAAATTACTACACTATAACGCGTTGTGTTGTGCATGTGTTGTATACCATACCATACTAACAATTTTTATATGGGAAAATTACCAAAATATCAGTTGACCAAAACATTTTTAAAAAATGTCACCTTCCTGCGTCGGTGGAGAGGCGCATCAAGCTTGGGATGCGTCTCTCAAGCACGAGATGCGTCTGTTAGCGAAACCCAATAAAAATGGACACGTGGCCACAGGATGCGTCCTTGGAGGGAGGCATGATGCACGGAATGCGTCCGACTAGTTTCTGAAGCGTCCAGTGTGTTTTCAGGCAAGTTGCAGGTTTCCGGCGAGTTCAACATAAGATATAGGTTTTGGTTTCTGGGAATTCGGGTTACTGATTTCTTGAATTGGTTCTTTGATAATGAACAGAAAGACATTCAAGATCTGTTGAGTCCGTCATCGTCTTAAGAGACAAGATGTGTCATTTCGAGCCCGATTAATAAAGATTTTAAAGCAGTTAAATTTATTTGTTATGGGATCTATTTGGGCCAAATTCATGTGTGATATTGTGAACTTGATTGGTGTCTTGCGGAAAAGAGATAATAAGCAATGAGAACTCGCCAGAAACCTGCAACTCGCTGGAAAACACAGCGGACGTTTCAGAAACTAGCCGGACGCATCCCGTGCATCATGCCTCGATCCAGAGACGCATCCCGTGGCCCTGTGTCCATTTTTTATTGGGTTTCGCTCACAGACGCATCCCGTGCTTGAAAGAAGCATCCCAAGCTTATTGCGCCTCTCCACCAACGCAGAAGGGTGACATTTTTGAAAAATGTTTTGGTCAACCGAAATTTTGGTAATTTTCCCTTTCTATAATTTTATTAAAATAATAAAAAAACTTAAAGTTTAATAATACTTGAAAAAAATAAATATTGTATAAAAATGTTTGTAATATTTATATATAAAAGAGAGTTAAATACTTGGTTGGTCCCTGTGGTTTGCGAAAATTGCAGACTTGGTCCTAATGGTTCACTAATTACACACTTGGTCCCGGTGGTTGTAATTTTTGCACTCGGGTGGTCCTTATCACTAACTGACATTAAGTTTTTCAGTTAAGTGTGTGTGAAATGTCTGTTTTACCCTTAAGGTTAAAAACAATTTAAAAACTTAAAACAGGGACTTACCCCATCATCATCATCCTCATCTTCTTTAAATCTCTCTGAAAACCCCTATAACTCAATCTAAGACTTATAACAACCAACGACCACCACCCTCACTGCCCTCAACTACCCAACCCGCCGGAAAAACGAAGTGGGACGTCGGAACACCACACCAGCCTTCGCTATTGCGGCCCTCACCGTAAACCACTTATGTTAAATCGATGTCGTAAATATCGTACGAGAGGTGTTTCGCCATTGCTGCAATGAAGCTTGATTTTCCGGTGCCGGAAGGTCCGTAGAGGAGATAACTTCGTTTCCAGACACGACTAATCGGTGATAATACTGTTTCGATTTCAAAAACGATTCCAGATCCGATTGAACCTTCTTTTTCAGATCTGAATCGATCGCTAACCGGTGATAATCGATCGCTATCGTCAGATTGCGTCACGGTGTTCATATACAGTATCAGTTCCTTACATCTTATCTGATATCTTCTGAACATTTGTAGAATATACGCTTGCAATATTCTTCGTTTATCCTTCTTCTTCAATTTCAACACAAACGTTTTCTTACAAACGCTTTGTTATCATCAATTTTCTCGACTCTGTTCATCCACGAAACCGTAGCACCGAGAAAAGTATCAATAATCGTCTGCTCATCATCCAAGCTGAGAACGACGCCGTTTGGTTTGTTCGAAATGAGGTTCGTGAAATCGGAATCTTAAACGAAGTGGGTCGTCGGAACACCACACCAGCTGCCGTGTTGGTGGGTGTTTTGGTGTTCGGAGGTGGAGGTGAGAAGTGGCGGAGGTGAGATGGTGGCGGAGGGTGTTCAGGGTGGAGGTGAGAGATGGTGGTGGTTGTGCTGCTTGTTTGAGAAGAGAGTCCTCTGAAGACATAATTTGGTGGGTTTTGTTAATAAGCAAGGGTATTTTGGTCATTTAACATGGACTTAACTGGAAAATTTAACAGATGTTAGTGATAAGGACCACCCGAGTGCAAAAATTATAACCATCGGGACCAAGTGTGTAATTAGTGAACCATTAGGACGAAGTCTGCAATTTTTACAAACCACAGGGACCAACCATGCATTTAACTCTATAAAAGAATTATGCACCTTTCGTATGGAACTATATACTCCACATATAGATTTTTTACCTATATGTGGAAAAACAATCTTTTAGATGGTGTATAAACTATATACTCCATTTATATGTGGAAAAACAATCTTATAAGTGGTGTATAAGGCTATACTTTGTGAAGGGCCGTCTCCGAAAATCCGAGGGTCTTTTAAGGCCCTGTACGAGTAGAAAAAAAGGGTCCTAAAGTATAAACTTATGTATATAAAAATCAATAATCAATAATTTAACAATATATATGGCTCCCTAAATTAGCCAAAACTAAACATATTTTGGATATTAGCGCATTATTATAATATGCTTTTTGCGATAAGAAGTTAACTTAATTTGTATTAAAGTATATTACAAATCTAATGATATAAAACATCAAAAAGAACATATTCATAATTAACTAAAAGTAGAAAAGAAAGCTTCAAGGAAACACAAGAGAATGAAAACCTATAAAACTGAAAATAGAAAAGAAAGCACAAGAGAATGAAAACCTATAAAACTGAAAATAGAAAAGAAAGCTTGAAGGAAATAGAAAAAGAGAATTAAAACATGTAAAATTGCGCTGGTCAAAGCCCAAAAACATGTAGACAGGGGTTATGGATGTAGAGGGCCTAGCCACCAGACTATATAAATTCTGTGTTTTAACTAACTTCATGTACTCAAAGCTCTTTGAGAGGTTGGGCCCTGTGCTGTAGCTCAGCTTGCACCTGGCCAAGTCAGCCCTGACTTTGTGTATAGCTTAATTGTCGACAAAAAGTGTCATATGTATATGTAGCTCTGACTTCTAAAATGAGTGACATATAGGTTGAAACTGAGTGTCTATACCCACAGTATAGAAGCATGACGTTAGAAATAAAATGATTGAATTTGCATATATCCCAAACCTAAATAAACAAATATATATATATATATATATATATATATTAACAAGGAGGCTTGAGTTGAATTGACCTTGCATTAAATTTTAAAAATGTAGAAGTACAAAAAGTATAATTTATTTATAGGGAATCCACGTGCGTCTCGTGAATTATTTACTATTTTAAGCAAAAAAGCAAGAAGACATATCCAGAAACCGGATGAACATGAAATTTATTAATTAATTAATTAATTAATTATTATTATACCCCCATATCCTATCAAAAAAAGTATGCTCCATCTGTTTTACATTCACAATTGATATAATTAACACACGAGTTTGGGATGTTACAAAACAAAAAACATGTATATCTTAATTAATTAGCTACGTAGGAGGTGGGAATTGACTAGAACTAGAATTACCAGCTCGCCATGACGTCGTCTCATTCGGCAACGATTCATCATTAAACATTTCTTGTAAAACATTTCTTTGAGGTGGTTGTTGTAGAAGATCAGAGCTACTGATTATTCTGCTGGAGCTTTGAAAGTGCCAGTTAGCTGCTGCTGGTGTTTGGAAGTAAGCTGGTTGGGGAATATTGGATGGTGGCAACACAACTGCATTTTCAGGGAAGTTGAGTTTGGCTCGGTTACCTCGGAATCTAAGAGCGGCTTCATCATACGCTCTGGCGGCAGCTTCAGCGGTATCAAACGTACCTAACCATACTCTTGCTGCCTTCTGTGGATCCCTTATTTCTGCTGCCCATTTTCCCCATGGTCGTTGTCGCACTCCTCTGTACTTCCTCCTCTGCTTTTCGCTTGTCGTTGCAGATTCAATTTCTTCTTTTTTTTCATCTGTGTCATCAGTAGAATAAAAGTAAGGAAGGACTACTTTCGTATATCAACCGGGTACGTTTGTTTGTTCAATGGCAAAACCAGAACTTCTTTTATTCGAGTCGTTACGTGATCCAACTATCTAGAGCGTCCTAATCAATTTTTCAATAAAAAACTTGAAACTTATATATATAAATTCCTAATCAATTTTTCAATAAAAAACTTGAAACTTATATATATAAATTCACATGAAGGCCATAGTCTTCTTGACCACCCTCCTCTAGTTCTGCGCCCCTAGTTTGTTTGTTTGTTTAAGCTTTGCAAATGATAGATAAATTTGTAAGAAAATATACGAAACATACCTTGATAAAATCTTGGATGTTGTTGTTCGGAAAGGTTGTTTACACCCTCCTCTTGATAACGGGCCCTTTTATGTCCTGCCAACAAACCCAAACCTGAACCTGAACCCGAACCAGAAGAAGAGTAGGCAGAAGACGGTGAGGGCGTGGCAGGTGCAGCCAAACCACCAGGGAAAGATGGGGAAAGAGCCACCTGTCCAGAAACGACATGACTTAAAGCCGTAACCATAGTAGACATCTCATGAGAAAAAATGTAGTCTGGTGAGAACATGTCCAGCAGACGAGGTGAGGGGACCCCTGCTTCTTCAGCAGCCAGCTTGTTCCGGCGATGAGAGGTGAAATAACCAGTAGACGAATTATTTGTTGGGTTCGCCACCTTTACAGCCCACATGAAATAATAATAATAATAATAATAATAATAATAATAATAATAATAATAATAATAATAATAATAATAATAATAATAATAATAATAATAATAATAATAAGGCAGCAGACAGGCAGGGAGGAGATTGGATCAAAGGAAACCTTTTGAGGTTAACATCAAAGGATAGATTTTATAGGGAAGGTCGACCTGCCGGCCGCCTTTACTACATTCACACCGACTTTCCGCGAGAATTAATAATATATAAATAAATAATATTTTGTTCACACAGTTTGTAAGCAATTTGACTTTGGTATATTATCTATGTCGGTACCGTATATGGATTTGGTACTCTCCGGGGTTTTCCTGATCCGAGTACTATTTTATTATCTACCGACATCATATATATATATATATAAGACGTCGGTGTCAATGTTAATCCATATTCTTAATTATTTTATTTATTATTATGAAAGACGATAGAAAACTTTTAGATAATTTATTATTATTATTTCTTTTATCCAACCACCTGTATAATATTAAATCAAATATTATTAATTTTTTTCTTTCTAAAATGTACTATATATTTAATTAATGAAACATTCTTGTAAGGTCGTAAATTAATGTGTACATACGCATCAAAGTTCATACCATAAATATTAATCCTTGTAGATCGAGCTTACCTTTTCTATTATATTAATGTTTCGCTAGCTAGATTTGCGTTTTCATAAATGTTACGAGCATCTTTTAATAATGGCATGCAGGCAGGCCCCTCCTTCCGTCAACCCACGACACCTTATCGACCTTTCTCAAATAATAAATATACGCATTCCCTAGCTACATAAGGCACGAGCTTTGAACCTAGCTTTAGAACAATAAAATATATACACATGTTTATTTTGTATGCATGTTTATTTTAGAATACATAACTAACTGGAGTATATATAAAGATTGGTATGACTTCAATTGTATTATCACTGTTGAACGAGTACAAGAAATAAATAGGCTCACAATTACCACAGACTATGTAGATGCAACATAACAAACAGAGAAAAAAAAGTCAACAAGAAATAATAATTATCTAGACTCGGTATTTATATCATTAAGTTTACTATTTTTTAAATATTCCCTCACGAGATGGACGTTCTAGGAATAAGTCCAATCTTGAACACCAACAGTCGAGATCTGAGCTTAAGTAACAGTGGGCATCGGCCAATTGATCATTGATCCGGCCGGCTATATATGTGTGTAACCGGCCAGTAAAGAACCATCTTGAAACTTCTTTTCTCTGACAAAGTGAAAATCCATTAATGCTAAGTGTTTTATTCTAGAATGAAAAAAACAGGGTTAGCCGAGGTTATCACAATAAATGGTAGGTGTGATCTTTGACTTAAAATCCGGCCAACTCTGTTAACGAGCCATTGTAGTTCAGTGGTAGTTGAAGCAACAACTGTTGGATATTTTAGTGTAATTTGAGATTGCGTGCGACGTTCAAATAAGAGTGCACGCTTATTTGAATGTCATTGGGGAGTAATGGGGTCCGGGGGCAACGACCCTGAGAGCAAGGTCCAAGGGGCAGAGCCCCTGGCTGGGTTTTGGGGAGAGGCTATGTTGACAGCCTGTTATTTGTTAAACCGGGTTCCTAATAAAAGGAAGAAAACAACCCCTTTTGTGCTTTGGTATAAAAAGCCACCTGAGTTGCAAAAACTAAGAGTTTTGGGTTGTAGAGCCGTGGTTAGGCTCAATGATCCTAAGATAAGAAACTTAGGGGAAAGAGGTATAAAATGCATTTTCATTGGATATGCTGAGCACTCATTTGTTCACAGGTTCTATGTAATAGAACCAAATGACCACGTTTCAGTACATACGGTTATTGAGGCAAGAAGTGGAAATGTAGAATATGATGAAGAAAGATTCACATCTATACCTAGGCCAAAGGATATGAATCCTTCTCTCCAGATTTCTAGTGGAAAAGAAATTATGCCTTCAACTAGCACTGAACCACGAAGGAGTTCAAGAGAAAGAAAGGCCAAGTCTTATGGTGACGATTTTCAACTGTACTTAGTTGAAGGATCTAGGATTGATATTAATTTTCAATATCAATATTGTTTCAATGTTGATGAGGATCCAAAGACATATAGTGAAGCAATGGCTTCAAGGGATGTTTCATTTTGGAAAGAAGCCATCCAAGATGAAATGGACTCTATTTTGCAAAATAACACTTGGAAATTGGTGGATTTACCTCCTGGTTGTAAACCATTGGAAAGTAAATGGATCTTCAAGAGGAAGATGAAGGTGGATGGTACTGTTGATAAGTTCAAAGCCAGATTAGTAATCCAAGGGTTTAGACAAAAGGAGGGTATTGACTTCTTTGATACATATGCTCCTATAGCAAGGATATCCACCATTAGATTATTATTAGCACTTGCTGCTATACATAATCTTGTAATTCACCAAATGGATGTGAAAACTCCATTTCTAAATGGTGAATTAGATGAGGAGATTTACATGAAACAGCCAGAAGGGTTTGTTATGCCTGGAAGTGAAAACAAGGTGTGTAAACTAATTAAATCTCTTTATGGTTTGAAGCAAGCACCCAAACAGTGGCATCAAAAGTTTGATGAGATTGTATTGTCTAATGGTTTTGCTTTAAACCAAGCAGATAAATGTGTTTATAGCAAGTTTGATTCTTCTGGAAACGGAGTCTTGATCTGTTTGTATGTAGATGATATGTTGATTTTTGGCACTAACCAAGATCAAGTTAATAGAACAAAAGAATTTTTATCATCTATGTTTGCTATGAAAGATATGGGGGAGGTTGAGGTGATTTTAGGTATTAAAATCAAACGTGAGAACATGGGCATTCAATCTCTCAATCACACTATATTGAGAAGATCTTGATTGTTCTCCCGCAAGTACTCCTGTTGATCCTAGTCTGAAGCTATTACCTAATAAAGGCATTGCAGTATCTCCACTTGAGTACTCAAGAGCGATTGGATCACTTATGTACGCTATGATCTGCACCAGACCAGATATAGCGTATGCTGTTGGAAAACTTACTAGGTTTACTAGCAATCCTAGTACTCATCACTGGCAAGCACTAGGTCGAGTATTCAAATACTTGAAAGGAACCATGGATTATGGTCTAACTTACATTGGATTTCCTTCAGTGATTGAAGGATATTCAGATGCAAGTTGGATAAACAATAAGGAAGATCATTCTTCCACAAGTGGTTGGGTATTCCTACTTGGGGGAGGTGCCATTTCTTGGGCTTCAAAGAAACAGACTTGCATAACTGATTCAACAATGGAGTCTGAGTTTGTAGCGTTAGCCGCAGCTGGCAAAGAAGCTGAGTGGCTAAGAAACTTGATTTATGAGATTCCATTGTGGCCAAAACCAATGGCTCCCATTTCTATAAGGTGTGATAGTGAAGCTACACTGACTAAGGCGTATAGTCAAGTGTATAATGGCAAGTCAAGACACTTAGGTGTGAGACATAACATGGTTCGTGAGCTCATCATGCATGGTACGATTTCGGTTGAGTATGTGAGAACTCAACATAACTTAGCTGATCACTTAACCAAAGGGTTAACTAGAGATCTCATGAAAGGATCAGCTGTGGGATTAGGGTTAAAGTCCATCTGAAAACTCTCATGTTAAGATACCCAATTCTCACCTAATATGACGTTAGGTGCAGAATTCAATGTGGAAAGCTTAACATCTAGAGTTTGGAACACAACATTAAAATTATCCCAAAGGTATGTGTTTAGATCTGCAAGTTAAGTAAGGTTGAGGTATTTCTTCTTAATAGCTCTTTTGAAAAATTGCATTTGCAGGTACAAGAGTAAAAGAGCTACCTATATGAGCATGAAGTTTAGCTGCTTCGAGAAGCTTAGACTTGGCTTTGATATGCTTATGAAGGATAGGGACATAGGCTAGTAAAAGATAGTGTCAAGTTAGATTCATGTATGTACACTAATGTGTATATTATCTTCATGTATTCAGTATGGATATTAAGGGTTCAATCCTTAGAGACACCCTTAAATTCGAATATTTGGAATGTGTAGTATACTAATATGAAATTCAATCGTCACAACATTTCATTTATGCATTAGTTTGTTTGATTGCTGTGAACAAGTTAGGTAATCCTTGATTACACTAAAATGGGGGAGGTATGTTGGATATTTTAGTGTAATTTGAGATTGCGTGTGACGTTCAAATAAGAGTGCACGATTATTTGAATTTCATTGGGACTAACGGGGGTCCGGGGGCAACGCCCCTGGGAGCAGGGTCCAAGGGGCGGCAGCCCCTAGCGGGGTCCAAGGGGCAGAGCCCCTAGCGGCATCAGAAATTGAATTTCGGGCTAAATATGCACTTTTGGAAACTTAAGGGACTAAAGGTAGTTTGTGCAAAATAAAAACTGCCTGCAGTTTGTGAAAACTGCATATACGCTCCCAATGAAAACTGCCAAAATAATCAAAATTTGATCATTGACTTTCAATCAAAATTGCCATACAAAAATCTAGAATTTTCTGATTTTATCCGATCAAAGATTGGTAGCCACTCCAATTGTTTGATCTGATAGTGATTACATGACTTCAGATTTATCCAAGCAATTTCGAATTTTTCCCAACAACAACTTGATGATCTAACATTTGGGACTTTGTTAATTAGTATTACAACCCAAATAAACTATATCACCTATTGTAGTACGCCATGTTCCTTTATCATCCGCCCAGTTTGCATCTATAAAGGCATGCATGCAAATTCAATGGTGACTAGTGAAGCAGTAAAAAACCACGATCAGTTGTTCCATGTAAGTAACATAGAAGTACTCGTTTGAGAGCTGCCCAGTGTTGAATTGAATGGATAGAGCATGCATGACTTATTTACTACAAATGCAATGTGTGGTCATCTAGTAATGGACAAATACTATAAAGCTACAGTGGGAGATGAAAGTGTGTACCACCATATGATCTTTATTGATTTGAACTTGTGATAGGCGTGGAGACAGACTTGCAATTCAGCATATTAGTTTTTGAAAAAATGTCGGTGATGTACTTAGATTGAGATAAAAGGAGACCTTTAGGATGAGGAAGTACTTCCACCCCAAGAAAGTAGGAAAGAATTCCAAGATCTTTGAGTGAGAATTTGATAACTAGGGTATCAATAAAGGAATTCAATGTAGAAGCAGCATGACATGTAACAATAATATCGTCTACATACACAAGAACGAAGATAGGAGAAGAATGAGTGGTATTGTTGAAAGGTAGTGAACAAAAATATTAAGTTTGAATTGGTGAAATAGAAGACAAGTTTGGAGCTCAGTGTACCAAGCTCGAGAAGCTTGATGAAGACCATAAATGGCTTTGTTAAGTTTGCAAACATAAGAAGATAAGAGGAGTCGACAATACAGTTGGTTGGCCATGGAAACATTATCATGAAGTGTGCCTTGTAAGAAAGCAATGTTACTGTCAAGTTGAGGAGCATGCCAATGGTGAGAAACAACTAAGAAAGAATAAGGCGACCTATTACACTCGTAGACTCTGAAGGATGAGAACCAACTATGTAGCATGTACACCGAGAATTTAAGTATTGTATACGTCATTAGTCTGATCCTTTGTAGGAACTACCCGTAATAACGAACTTGCAAAACGGATCTGTTTATCATAAAGAGATTCGTCGTTCCTGGCCCTTAGCAAGTTTTACAACCGGACTAAAATTTTCAACGAAATCAATTCTGGGTCAATGAGTAAACCTTTTGTTGGAAATTTTATGAAAATAGCATATTTCACAAATATAGGAAATGCATAATTCCTAAATTTAACTACAAATATATATTATAAACTGAGGTTTATATATATATATATATATATATATATATATATATATATATAGGGTTAGAATCATGTGAGAAGAGGTAGGCTATTTGAGAAACTTGAGAAGAAATCTGGACCACACATTTTTTCTAAGTAATTCGTAATATACACATATGTATACTTAAAAGTGACTATATACATATATGTATATTGAATTATACACATATGTATATAGTCAAATGTAAACTATACATATGTGTATATTACGAAAAGCTTAGAAAAATGTGTGATCCAGATTTCTTCTCAAGTTTCTCAAATATGATGTTCTTCTCTTAGGATCCCTACCCTATATATATATATATATATATATATATATATATATATTTCTCACCATAGCCTACACCGCTCCACATAGCCAACAGAGGCGCGAAAGATACCCATCGCAAAAACAATAATGAGCTTGAAGGAGACAAGGGGTTGGGTTTACTACACACCAACTAATTAAATATTTTTATTTTTTTCTCTTATTTAAATTTTAGTTAAACCACTATACCTAGTTTTTGTGTAGTTTTTAACGTGATAAAAATTATACACCTTTTTAGTTATGTTTAAAGGATGTCTCATTTGTTTAGGAGAAAATACTTCGTTACACCATCTTTCTCCAATCTGACATCGCTTTCTCCAATCTAATATCCAAAAAAACGAATCTTAGGAACCAAGTGGCCAGCCTTTAATATTTGACTAAGTTGATGATGAGAAAAAAGCCCATTGGCTCCACCGACGTAACCTTTTTTAAGTGGTTATATAATTTCCGTCATTCATAATTTTGTTTATGTTTTTGAAATGTTTTAGATACCGGTATGAATCGGTCGGTTATATCGGTTAAATCGGATATCAGACACGGGTCTGGTACGATAAATGCCGGTAAAATTTGAATACGGCATGTCTTATGTATTGGCAGTAAATCCAGTTCTACCGGTTCAATCCATTGAACTGGTTTGCATCATCTTAAAATTTGATTTTTTTTGTTTTAACAAAATACGATATAAAGGTAATATTGACATTCCATATTTCCGGTAATTAACAAAATGCATTCCAATATTCCATCACTGTTGAAACTGTTGCTCACCTCGTCCAATATAATATTGTTTATAACTAATAAAATTATCTTAAAATGCTTAATATTTTACAAAAAAAAATAGTTTTTTTAGATAAAACCATGACCAGTTGCATGAATCCTAATAGAGATTAGATTATTTTTTAAAATGAATTTATATTTAATGAAATTATAGAGTTAACTAGTAACCCGGTTGAACCGACTGATACAACCCGGTTCAATCGGTTTAAACTATTCTAAAGTCAAGCCAGTATAATTTAAAAACCAGTTTTTAAAACATTGGTTTTTGATATAGTCATATGGTTATCTTAATAGCAGTACTTTTTAATCACATACCCTAACAACATGACTACTACAAAAACCATAGGCAAAGAAATTACCCAAAACAAAAACCAAACCGATTTGGTTGTTACAACCGACCTAGTTAACCCACTAGGTTTGGTTGACAATATTCAAAACCTGTAGTTATCGATTTGACATAGAAATCTTGTCAAAACCGACAAATCCAAACATCCAAGGAGCTAGTTTAATCTAACTTTGACCAAGATCCTCATCAACTTAAATTCAACTCTCTTTTACCCAAAATTATATGATCCAACACAACAACCAATTTTCATGATTTGCATCACGAGTTTTAGAATAAAGATCTAACTTTTTTAATAATAATAATAATAAATTGAGTAAACCGTAATTTGCATCCCTGAGATAAGAGTCCGGTGTCAACTCGTGTCCCCAAATTAAAAATTTTGCCTGATGAGTCCCTAGTCATGTAAAAGCACTACATATTGTGTCCCCCAACCTAACTTCAGTCAACTTAACCGTTTGTGGGAAGGGTAAATCGGTAATTTTACCAAAAAAAAACCCAATATATTATTTCTTGTTGCGACCCCCATTTCCTTTCCCAACTCCAGACCCTGGAGAAACCCCAATTTCTGCCGTTCATGCATCGTCGATCGAAAACAAGTAATGGCAGAAATGTACTAGCGAATTCGTGCCGAATATGATCAGTATGATTTATACCGTAAGTTTTGTGTTGTATAAGAACAAATTTTTTGATGAAATTTGTCGTGCAAATTCACTTATCAATCAAAGTTCTACACAGTTGAGGTTTTTCATGGAGGTGAGTTTTCATATTATCCAGAAGGGGAGAACCTAAATGGTAAGATAACCTACGTTGATAATGTTAATACTAACGAATTGCATTTTGATGTCCTGGACCAAGTCATGAAATACATTGGTTACTCAGTAGATGTTCTATTATTTTACCAAGAATCCTCATGTGTTCTTCAATTTACGGTCACGTCGCTTCTCAATTTCACCTTCATTCCTCCAGATCCTCGAAGTTTAGATGGATGATTTTCAGATCCTCGATCTTTAGATGTATGATGTTCAGATCTTCGATGTTTAGATGGATTGTTGAGGCGATGTGGGTGTAAAAGAGGTTGGTCGTGGGGGTTTGGGGGAGCGGCTGTGAGAAAAGGGTTAGGGTTTACTAGGCATAAATCTATAATGGTATATATATATATATATATATATATATATATATATACACACGATAAAAGATCAAATACAAATAGCCTTATCGTACAAAACGTACGAAAGACATGAAAAGATGAAAAAACGCGATGACATTTTCGTAATTATTTATCCATAGAGTAATTGTCAAAATTACCCTACAAATGATCTTGTAGGGTAATTTTGATCTTGTTGGGTAATTTTATCTAGTAGAGTAAGTTTGTAGAGTATCATAGTTAGTCTACAAATAATCTTGTAGGGTAATTTTGATCTTGTAGAGTAATTTTGTAGTGTATCATAATTACTCTACGAACGGTCTTGTATGGTAATTTTGATCTTGTTTGGGTAATTTTATAAAGTATCATAATTACATTACAAATGATTTTATAGAGTAATTTTTAATTGTATGTCATTTGATAAACTTGAAGAGTAATTTTGATACACTTGTAGAGTAATTTTGATAATTTCCCTACAAGATCATTTTACAAAATTATCCAACAAGATCAAAATTACCCTACAATCATTTGTAGAGTAATTTGATAATTACTCTACGAGCAAATAATTACGAAAATGTCACAGCGTTCTTTTGTTTTTTCTTGCCTTTCGTATGTTTTGTACAATAAGACTCTTTGTACGTGAACTTAACTCTATACATACACCTGTATTTAAAACAGTAAAAACAATCGGATATCGAACATCCGAGAATTTCGGAAATTGCTATCCGAACCCGAATTTTCGGATTATCCAAATTTCGGATAATTCGGATTTAGATTTTCAGATAATTGGATTCGGTTTCGGATTTGGATGATTTTGAACACCCCTACTTCATTATATCAATATTACACACCTTATTTCCACTATTTAATCGTGAACGCTTATAAATTTTGAAGTTTAATTTCAAAACTTTGTAGCATATGAAAAGTAAATTCATGAAGCTTCAACTTTAATTCAGAATTGGTCATGAAAGTGATTATCTTAATAACACAACTCTTCAATCACAACCAAACAACATAACTAGTCCAAAATTTAAGTCACTTTGAAGTTTAATTCTCCACCTATGTAACATAAGAAAAAAATAAATTCATGAAGCTTCAATGCAAACTTAGAATAAATAAGCAAGTGTACATTTGGGCATCAGACATGATTCAAAAGAGGCATTTCACATTCCAAATTCAGACCATAAATTCAACAATTACAAGCGTAGCAAACCATCATGTGGCCTTCATCGTCTTCCTCCCCCATTGTTTCTTCATTGAACATGTACTGGCTCTGATACTCGATCAAGTACTGCGTCGATCTCTTCACATCCCAAAACAGCTCATAAACTCTGCTCACATCCTCCATCTCAACCACCTTCCCTTTCCTCTTCTGGCAGGCCAATGTCGCTGATGTAATCAGGTTTATGGCATACCTCAGTGATGTGTCGACCCTGATTTTGGTCAACAACACCTTTGCATCTCCTGATACATCGACGTCTTCATCTTGACACCTTATATCTAGAATCTTCTGAATGTCATCTTCTGTGTAGGTTTGTGTCGAGATGATGAGCAGGCGGTCCAAAAAATCGATTGGGATCCCATGTGGCGATTTGTAGTTTGTGCCTCGAATGTTTGTGATTCCTCGGTTGGTGGCAACGACTAGTATGGTGCCATGTCGTTTTCTAATGCACGGTTAAGGAATGAAAAGCACTCGATATCGAGCATGTGAACTTCATCAATGAACAGGACGCCTGGCACGATCTCAGCCTTTCCTTCCTCTCGCCACTCTGCAAACTTTGTGTCGATTTGTTCTCTGACCTCGGCTCGTTTTCACCAGTGTGTAACACTACGTGTTTTTGCGTCCAATTATGTTCCGACACGTGTCCTGATAAATCTCGTATGCCGTGTGCTAAGGCGAGAAGGACCAAAGTTGTTGAAACGTCTAATTATATCCACCTAGTGTGGGTAGTAGAAGTTGAGGGGCTAAAGTTGTAAAAATGCCAAAACTTGAAATCTGGGAGGCGGTTACGGACCACAAGCCTTTATGGTTACGGTCCGTAACCAGATCTAAAACTAGGGGCACCTGAGGTCCTTACAGACCGCAACCATATCTGGTTACGGTCTGAAATGACCTGCCAGCGACAGAATGGTGGCAGCAAGCTGCCCTGCCACATATGTCGCGGTTTGCCACCTTCTTGCTGGTCTTAACACGTCCCTAGACACTTGTTCTCGTCCCATGACACTCCCTTACACCTGGCAACTCCTCATAGATCCTCCACAACTATTTAAATGAGCATTTTGTGGGTTACAACTTGCTCATCTTCACTCTTACTCCTCAAGCTCACTTAGAGAAATTTCAGGCCACTTTGGAGCATTCATCTGAGTTACTAGCAACCTCTGGACCTTGTGTAAATGTTCCATTTCGTGCTAAGTCTTTTTCATTAGGCTTAAAGCCAAGGTCAAAGTCTTGTCGTAAAAACGCCTTGACTTTGAGCTAAGACCATGACGGTCCAGCCATTGATCGTAACGAACGTGGTTAAGTGATCGTAATTAGGTAGGTGTTAATCCCTCAAAAGGGCACCTTCTAATTACCACGAATTCCTGACCAATTGACGGGTCAAAGTACAAGTCAATGAAAGTCAAATGGGTCAGTTTTATGAATAAATGCATAACTTGTTATTTCGGTGTTATAAAATATGTTTTGTCACTTAAATAACTTGGTAATAATAATTAGAACATGTATAAACTGGTTCGACCCCTCAAGCCTCGGTCTAGAGTCGGTTCGCAACCGAAAGTCGCAAAGTTTGACTTCTGTTTTGACTTTCGGTTCTGACCCGGTTTAGCCACAACCGATGGCGGAAACATCGGGGCGCGGCACTAGGCGAATCAGATTGCTCAAGAGAATCCTTAACAACTATTTAAGCAATAATATTTAAACGTTCAATATCCCATACTACCAAACATAAAATCCTCAAATAATCATTACAAATATCAGACAATCTCTCAAACATATCCAATCCGATCTTCACTAGATTTCTATTACATGAGTTTCTAAAGATAAAATCCTAAATCCATTGCAACAAATGTCATCAACTTGTCACATATGTTAAAATAAACGTCAATACGATTAAGTAAATGTGAGCATACACGTTTGCATACATAGTAGATATAGAAAGCGTTTAGCAAACACCACAAGAACATACGTAAGAGATGTGAATGATACTACTGCATTGATACATGTAAACCAACAAATCGCGAGTGCGAGGCACGCGAACAAGTGTCCACGTCCTAAAGAGAAAAATAAATTAGAAACAAAAGTGCGAGCCTTAACAACCCCGGGCCTCCTGGGGCAGGTCAACCTCTAGCAAACTATCATGTTAAGGGTGGCATACAAACCAAGCAATACATACAATTCATCGATTCACGTATAATCATGTAAAGGCGGGTGGCGAATAAGCGTTTTGAGTTGTGTGATATGTTTTGATATAGGAACATATGTGACACCCAAAAGTGTGTTTAAGCGTAAAAAGGGTTCAAGTATACTCACAGTCGGTGCGTTAAGAGAGAGATGGGATCTGATATGGATTGAAGGGAGCGCCGGTTCAGCCTGTAAACGCGAACAGAAGTGCATCAATCTTCCGAATTGCTGAAACGGTCGAAACGTGAAAGAGCAGTGGACAAGTTCGGGCGAAGTTGGTTGATTTTCTTGAAGATTGAACAAGTTCGGCCGAAGTTGATCACCAAGCTGGTGACAACTTCGAGCGAACTTGCTCTTTTTGGAGCGAACTTGACTGTTTCGGTCACCAAATCGTGCGTTTTCGCATCGTTTGTTGAGGAAATCGAGTGTCCATCCCTCTAACCTTGAGCTACTGAGCAAAACGTAGGCTGGAGAGGTCTTTTGGAGAGAGTTTTAGCCACTTTACAGGAACTCGGGCTAATCCGGGCGAACTTGATGGTTTGTACGGGTTAGTCCAGTTCGTGCAAGGTGACGATATCGTCCTTGTGCTTCCGGATATGAGATCTTGCTTGACAAATGCCTCGTTCCACTTCATAGTGAACGAAACATACGTCCTTAGTCCGTATTTTGTATAAAAATCAATACTTTAGAAGGTTTTACTCGGGTCTAACACTTGGTGAGTCGAAATCATAAAGATTTCTAGCTTGGGAAGCCAAAGCTGAGCCCAAATACACTCGTTTAGTGTAGAATCTAAGTGAAAAGAAGAAGTTAGTAGAAAAAGATGAAGATTTTCATAAACAGAAAAGATTTTATGAAAAATTAAGGTAATCCTTGTGCAAAATCGTAGTAGAAACGTTGTTGTTTTGCATAAAACGGGTTGATTCTTACATGGAAATCAAAGGTTTTCGGTTTTGGGAGCTCTGGGGCTAACTTGCAGCAAGGGGAGCATGAATGGAGGTGCTGGGTATTTATAGTTGAGGAGTAATTAAGTTGGTGGAGATCAAGTTCAGCCAAACTTGGCGCAAGTTCGGGCGAACTTGGCGCAAGTTCGGGCGAACTTGGCGGCAAACTTGCTTGATTTGGAGGGTTTTGGAGGCCTGGTCAACTTCGGGCGAAGTTGGGATGCCCAACTTCGGCCGAACTTGGTCTGGTGGCAAAGTTTTGTTTGTTATTTTCGCGTTAGGTGTTCGTTTGGCGACTCGGTTCGTATTAGATAGTTATGTTAAGCGTTTTAGCGAAGCATTAAGCGTTGTTTTACCATTGTAATGAGAGAGAGCGAGTTGCATGAGCGTGTGAGCGTTTTAGCGATAACATAATTCCACATAAATAACTGCATTTGCGATGCGATGCGATGCGATAAGCGATGTCGAAGGCACAAGTGGTTATTGTACAACAACACACTTTGCTCTTAAGGTAACATAGTTACTCGTGATTGTGTTGATTGCGTTTGATAGGTGTTTAGATGTAATATAGTTGTGACAAAATGTATTTAGTAAACATAACCCATTCCTTTAATCAAATCTCGGATTACAATGACAGATACAAATGAAATAAACGGAAACAAGATAACAACGAAAATACGAGTTGTTACACTTAGGCTACTGACTTTAGGTCATTTTAAGACCATGTTTAAGTATAGTATAACCTCCTAAATTTATACTACATGGTTCCTTAGCAATCCGAGATTATATGCAACTTCCGTTAAAATTACTTAAACTTTGCAAAAAGGTCTTTTTTGATATAAATCATGGTTTTAATCATGAACCAATATAAAAATTAATCACATACTGATTTGTAAACATAAGTAAAATATATTGATGCCAAGAATCTGACCATGAACCCAGTTTTGACAAAAAGACGTAATATATACCTTTAAATGACTAAAATGCCTTTTCCGGCATTTTAGAAAGGTTAAGCATGGTTTTATCACCAAGATGAAATACCTACTGATGTAATATGATATATAGGACATTTTGGGATATTTATTCAGATTATAAACTGAATAAAGGCCTAAGATTCGTTAAATGCCAATGAAAGACCAAATTACCCTTTCACGTGTAAAGTGACTTAAACCGAGCTTTTTATAATCAAATCTTTTGTTTACTGATGTAACATATTAAATAGCATATTTTGGTTATATAAAACAGGTCATAACCTCAGTTTACCTTAAACATCAAATTTAACGGCATTTATCGACTTTTATGCCTTATCGTCGCGTAGTATGGTTTAAAACCATAACTATGAGCCAAGACTTGTTACCTACTGATTTATAAACTTATTTTCAACAGCCTTACAGTAAGTACAAGTCCCGAACCCAGAATCCTAATTATGACTTCAAGCAATGTGTGAAATGACCAAAATGCCCCTACGGGACATAGTTTGGTTTAAAACTATCAAGCACACATATACTTGATATCCTACTGATATAACATCATAAAATTTATATTTTTACAGAATGATTATGACCTTGACATCAGATTTATCATAAACATCTTTTATAAACTATAAAATGACCAAAATGCCCTTATGAGGCATAATTCGGTTTTAAAATCATTAAAGGCATACATATTGATATCTTACTGATATCAAATCATATTTTAAACATATTAGCATATGGAACTTGTATATAACTCTTTCGGTTACCCGGTTTCGCTTATACGCTTACGGTTAAGCATACGTAACTAGTTTACGTAATCTAACCGAATGGGTTTAACCCTGTCAATTTCTTATCAAAATCCAGAGTGTTATTGGTATACCCATATTATACAAGTCTTGATACTTGCCGGGTCCATTAACCTTCTATTCCGGTCACCGCTTAATCTAGCGCATTGTACCGTACTTATTTTTACGTAAGACTAGTCGGTTCAAGTCTAAGACTTAACTAAGGACCAGCTAGCATTCTAATTTGGTTAATAATACCATCATTCCAGACTAAACGACTTCCCGGTAAATTGTGCATGTACTTGTCTTTGATTTGCGGTTGAGTTTTGGATTTCTTGAAGACTTAAGCTCAGGTAAATACTCTTAATCTATTTTCCTATACGGGCTTAGGATATGGTAAACTATTACCGCTTGGTCGGGTATGAAATCATGTTTTGTCCAGTTGTGATAATTAACTAAATTACATAACCCGGTTTTAATCTGTTTTGTCTGAAACTCAAACATTGGGGGTGGGCTTGACCGTGTCTGAGATATCATTGGCTCACTAAAGTGTTAGTGGCCACGACTTAAGCATTGGTGTAGGCATACATCAATAACTACTATTATAATTATCTGCTTTCTGTGTGAAAGTTCAGAAATGGTGTGTCAGTCGATCATGTCTCGTTTCTGTAGTGGGCCTCATATGTAAAAGACATGCATGTAAAACTGTATACAAGGTCAATTGTACTGTCCCAAGTTATTTATAAAAATGTGCATAGTGCACCTAAAACCATTTCGAAAGGATTTTCAAAATAAGTCGGTTGATTGTATTTACCAGTGTAAACTGACGTATTTTCAAAAGATTAAGTTACAGGTACAAGTACGAAATAGGCCGGAAGCTGCGGGGCATTAATACTGAGGAGTTGCGACCTTATAGTTGTGCCTGTAGAGTCTGTTATCCTTTTGTGTATATTTATTTCTGATCCGCCTGTGGATCTTATTACAAGCCTTATTTGTATATTTTGTTTCGAACTTTGGACACTATGGTTTATAATAGTTTATTTTGAACTCCAAGACTTCTGTGTTGCTCTGTGTTTATTGGTTATGCTGATATCAACTATACGTCACAATACTCCCCACCGGGATACACGCGGAAATCGGGGTGTGACACAGTGTCACCAGTGAAAAGAGCAAGAAACCCCTGTGTTCTGCAATTCATAACCAGAAACAAGATTTAAGAACAATCAACTAACAACGCAATTTGACGGATTAAATCCCAAATAATGTATAACCGGTTAAAAAACAGTTCCTTTTTTCATGAAACATTCATGAACATACATTCCTTGGCTTTTAGAATGAGCAGCAGCCTCTGAATTCAAGAAACAGAACAATTAAGGCAGCAGTTCATGTGTAAGGAGACTTAAGGAGATTTTGGATAGTTTATGTAAACAAAACATCACATGTTCAAGACAGCAGGTCATGTGTAGACAAAAGAATACATACAAAAAAAGGGGGAAAAAGGCAAGCGAGGACATATTTGTCTCAAGACTCTATAAGCGTCAGAATACCAAAGTTCTTAAACGCGCCAAAGGGACTAGACAATGCGCAGCAAAACCGCCTTGAATGCGGCAAGGTGCACTGAACTGGCAAAAAAACCTGTCTGAACCGGCCAAAAGTAGTTTTAAACGGTCTGAACCTAGGCAGTTAATATAGCCAATATATCAGTGATATATCGGTGATATGACGGTTAGCGGTCCTCTGGTGAGATATCAGTGCAAAATGTACCGATATTATTGGCAATGTTGACCGATATATCACCGATTTTCCCGTTATCAGTACATTTCTTCTTAGTTCTACCATTCGTCTTTCTTCTTATTGGCCCAGCCATAAGGTGATATGCTCACCCTTGGCACAGGGTGCAAGCCTAGCAGAATAAAATAGCATGTATGGTTCATTTCATTTGGCAAGTAACTAACTAGCTATATGACTTTCATTCTTACATGGCAGTTTCAAAGTATGTTCAAAAACACTAATACTTGCTATTGATAACATCAATCTCATGAAGTGTAACACAATGCACCACCTATTTCCTCTTCTGCAGCTCCCCATCCAGACAATGCACAAACTTGGTCTGCGGCCATCATAATCTCTAGACCTCGAAAACGACCTCCCAAGTTTCGTCATCTTCCCGGACGCCTTATCAATCGCAATCACATCCCCACTCTGCACCTTATCCTTCCCCAACGCCTCAATCATCTTAGCTCCAAGATCATACACCGTCTCCATCTCGGTCGTCTTCAGCGTCAACTTCCCAGTTTTCGAGGCGGCCCCGCTGACCGCAGGCCGATCAATCTGAATTTCCACAACTTCCCCTTCAATGACCTCAGTCTCCTCCTTAATTCTAACACCAATAGCTTTACGAAAAGCCTGCATAAGTGCTTCTGTTTTGGACATTTCTAGAGAGGATAGCTCGCTACCTGCGATCATAGCGAAAGGGGTTTCGACTCTGATGGATCTGGCCATGCCCATGGCGATGGCGGTCTTGCCGTTGCCGGTGCCGGGCTGGCCAACGAGGAGAACGGCTCGACCGGCAATTTTGCCGTCTTTGACCATCTGGATGATGACTCCGGCTGCTTTGCGGGCGTTGGTTTGGCCCACCATGCCTTCAGAAACAGTTCGGGGTTCTAGGGCTGAGTCGAGGCCCAGGCCCCGGATGTGGGAGTGAGCGCCGATTCGTTCGATTCGGGTTAGGTCTTTGCTCTCCAACGAGACTTTTAGTTCCACCATGGTTGGTAGCGGCGGAGGGACGGAGGGGTTCAGTTAGGTGGTTAGAATAGGGTTTTGGTGTCGTCTAGACGCTTATTGCTTAAATATTAAATAACCCCTCCTTTAATGGCTGGCTTGGACGGAAATTTGTATAATATAGATCAATTAGAGAGCATATGGATTTCGTTATTATTATTTTTTTAACGGCAAGGAACGACGTGTTAACCACCGCAACACCGGGCGCCGTGGTCAAGGTCGACTACTCAACCGCCGCCAGCCCTTTGGCTTTCCCAGATGCCCGGAAACCCGACATCCACCCGTCTGAAGGCATGGCCGTGGAATAATCGGTAAAACCTCAACTCTCATCCAAGACGAATCGGTGTCACCCGTATTCGTCCTTCACTTAGATGCCGTAGAAAATAATAAGAAGAGTGAGAGTCAAATCTGGGTCACAAGTATTCAAGTAACACCAAGTCTTTAATTATTTTTAAGAATGCATATGGATTTCATTATTTTTAAGATTTGTTTTTATAAAATATGATATTAGTGGCATTTTGTTTTGTGTACTTGTATGTTAAATCTGGTATTAGTGGCTTTTTGTTTTGTATACTTCAGTACTTGTATGTTACATCCGCATTGCTAATTGTTATACTTGTTACAACAAGATTCAAAACACGTGATACAAACAACAAAGAGTTGAGAAACCACAAAAAGTTGTTTTTTTTTTTTTTTCAATTTTACTTTCTTCACTACAACACCTATATACAATACATACATGTTGGTGTATGTCTAAAAATTTCGCACCCATATTAGCAGCACTAGGTGACATTGTTAACAATTTAAAAGTGGAGAATCTTAATATGATATATGCTTAGTCATGTTAAAAAACATGTTGATGAGTTAAAACTCATATACAAATGGAAGTAATTAAGTTGAGTTTACCCCAAACAGAGATGATACAACTTCAGACAGCACCACCACCATGACCTGTTGAGATAAGTGGATCAAAATAAGCAATCCACACACAAGAACAAAAACTCCTCACACTTTGTGGCAACTGCCGATTTTCTGTGTTTATTTAGGAATTAAATACTAGAGACCACCACACTCCCAACGTTCACATGACTGACCAAATTACTGGGAAATCCTAACTACTTTGACTCCTACTACCCACTAAGTGAACATAACAAATAACTAATGTTCATAACCCAAAAACATCACGTGGATTCAACATGACCATCAAAAGGAGAGCCATTTGGATAATTCACCCGAACAGTTGCTCCTTTCCTTGAAACTAAACCACAAGGCAGAATGAGTCGAGTAACCTTTTCTTCAATCTCACAGGCTCTTTGTTGTATAGATGACATACGCTGCTATTAATGTGATAAACGTCTCCAAATATCTCATTGCAACTTTACCCCTTCTCAACAACACCCACTGTACGAGCAACACCTTGATGTCCTTTCCAAGCAATTTAGTTGTAACTCACAAATAAGGACTATTTTTATATTTGGTTACTACGTTAAAACAAAATAATATATTATGTTTTTACTACTTGATCTTTTATTTTTACCTTTTTTAACATAAGAAGAATGAGGACCTTAAGGGAGTTTGTTGAACTTTTAACATGAAAAACAAAATACCCATTATGCTAAATGTTATAAAATCAAGATCATCAAATTTAACACAAAATATCCAAACTCAAATGTCTTAAAAAGAACCCAACAAACAAAACTTGAAACCCAACGATTCTCATGCCTTCTGGCGGTTGTAGAACTTGAGTTTCTCCTCTGCCGTCTGGAAACGACCATGACCAAATTTGGATGATGTGTCAATAAACTTGAGTTTAATCTCCTCTAGAGCCAAACGCGATGTCTGTGCAAGCAACGACTGACGAAGAGTAACCACCCTCTTCTTCGGTCCAACACAGCAACCTTTGATCAACAAATAGTCATCCTTCACCACACCATAATGCGGGAACCCACCCATTGGAGTGATGTCCTTCTCCGTCCTGTCAAACTCGGTGAGCGCAGTGTGGGACTCCTGTCCAGTCTTTCCAAGCTTGTAAATCTTCTTGTTCATTTCAGTTCGGTGGTGGTAACCATTCTGACCAGCCCTGGCTACAGTGAAGGAAACACTGGCAGGATGCCAGGCTCCGATACAAGCCACCTTACGCAGACCCCTGTGAGTCTTACGTGGCAGTCTGGTCACACCCCAACGAGTCACAACACCTTCGTAACCTTTACCCTTGGTCACACCAATAATGTCAATCATTTCATCCTTCTGGAACACAGCATCAATCGGAATTTGCTTCTCGAAGAAACCGTAGGCAAAGTCAACTTTCTGAGCAACGGTACCACCGTTCACTTGGATTTCCATAAGATGTGCTTTCTTCTGCTTCAATCCCTTCATTTTCCTTATCTGCAAAACAATATACAAACAGTCAGATTACAAGAAAAATAAATAAACTAACAATATACAGTCAGACACCTACCTGAGTGTGAGCCAAGACTCGGATAACAGTTGCATACTTGTTCATTTTCTCCAATTGCCCTTGGATGTCTTTCTTCCCGTCATCAGATTCAAACCTTTTGGAGTATTTGGTGAATGCCTTCTTCTTGGACTTGCACCAGTTCTTATAGAACCTTCTTTTGACATCTTCACTGAGATGTTGAGCCCAAACAGTGTTCAAAGAACGCAGACCACGGGGAGTCTTGACATAAGCAACAAGACCGACAACCACCATGGGAGGAGTCTCGATGATGGTGACAGCCTCACATGTCTCTTTCTTGTGAAGCTCTGAACAACAGTCAACATCAACAAAAGCTCTAGTAGCTCATATATTGGGCATTGGTAGAAGGGGGTAAAATGAAAAGGAGGCAGCTTACTTGATCCGGGTTTCTCGACCTCTCTGACAATGTGGGTCATTCCAGCCTTGTAGCCCAAGAAAGCTGTAAGCTTGCATGGTTTGGTTGGGTCATCTTTGGAGAAAGCTTTCACTGTATACATACATACATACATCACCCACCACACAAGAAAGAATAAATATATATATATATATATATATATATATATATATATATATATATAGTGTAGCAGTTATACATAATTCCATGCCATGTTTATGTATAATTACAAGAGATTGAAAAAAATGCAATTCAGATGTGTGTGACAAAGAACAAGCAGAAATATGAAATGGTAAATGAATGAAAAGAAGCAACAACAATGAATGACATGAGATTCAAACAGAAAACTTAACACCGTGATAAAATATACCTTTTCCTCTGTGCACGCTTCCTGGGAAGAAAGCCAAGAGAGCCGTGTCTTGGATGCTCAAACTTCCTGTGCGACATTCTGCTGCTTACCTTCATATTATATACATACATACTCAAAATGTTTACAAATGTGGATCAACGTTATACTCCTTACTACAGAAACATCTGCAACTTATCAAATTTAAACATATGACACAGCTTTAACATAATTGAATCTATATATAGATGAACTTGCAAACTATAATAATAATAATAATAGTAATAGTAATAATAATAATAATAATAATAATAATAATAATAATAATGCGTTCTATAACATTGCAACACACAAAATGATCACACCTGTACTCATATCACTAGAAACAACTAACGGGGGGCAAGACATACCTGAAGTTTCAAAGATGGGTGTGCGGCGGCCGGAGAGTAACAAAATAAAACCCTAGGTAGGTAGGTAGGTCGGTCTACACTTATATAACCTATTTACTTACTTTCTCACTTACATAAATGCACCCTTCACTATTTTTGTCCTGTCTTTTCTAAACCATGTACACCCGTCTCAAATACTTTGGGTTTCGGGTATACTCGTCTGGCTTGAAAATTTTTTAGTCATCCGTAAGTGTAATATTTGCTATTTGGGTGTAAAAAGGTTGTTTTTTGTGTGTGTTTTTCTATATCAAATCCAAAATATATTGTCTCGTAAATATTATTTAGGATATTGTTTGTTAGTTAAGTTAGGTAGCAAGTTCGGGGTGTTCGTTCATTTAAATCTTCTTATGACATATTATAAGTAACTAGAACTGATTCCTCGTTGCGGGGTCATTTTTTTTAACTTGATTTGAGCGTATTAAATGTTTTACAATTGCTTATGACATATTATAAGTAACTAGAACTAATTCCCCGTTGCGGGGTCGTTTTTTTTAACCTGACTTGAGCGTATTAAATGTTTTTGCAATTGCTTATTGTTCATAACGTAAACAACTTGAATTTATACCAACCTAGATATAAAAATAAACACGTAAAAACTTGAGTGTGTGAAAATAATATTTTACAAACTTCTTAGAAAGTTGAAGGGGGTGAAAGTTAAAAGGGTAATTTTCAAAAGCAAAAATAAAAATAAAAAAGATGGTCAAATTCACAGTAGCTAAGTGGTCAACCTTTTAGAGAACCCGGGGCGCCCCCGTGATCGTCGATGACAACGCGTTGATTCGCGTTATACACCACCGCCACTCCAAAGTTGTCAACGTGTGTTGATTTAAACGCGTTATCCCACAACCGTTGTGAATTCAAACTTTCGAACGATGCTATGCTTCTTGACCGTTGATGATGATAGGTATTTTTATACACACCGTTGATAAGTGTGGGTGTGGTAGAGTGATGTGCATTTCACTACAATCCATCACAGTGTATGTAATAAAGCTCGATACGTGCGGAACTTGATTGAAGTTGTGAGTGATAGTGGGTGGTGAGTGATGGACCCGCACATAATTATATATATATAATAATAATAATAATAATAATAATAATAAATAATAATAATAATAATAATAATAATAATAATAATAATAATAATTTAAGCCGATAGAAAACTAGTTAACGTGTAAATATTTATTTTTTAGTATAAAGTTTTATTTTAAAAAATATGGAAGTAATTATTTTTAAGGTATAATGGATATTTTAACGAAAATATATAATATTTTAAGTTTGCGTTCTAAATTGAAACAAACTATACTACCCTCTGTTAGCAGCCCAAAACCCGTAAACCTCTCTGGGCTTTCATGCTTGGTTAGTCGGATTCTAAGACTTGGTAGATGAGACTTTGCTTGGTCCATCTTGACGTCCATCAATAAGCCTTGTAATTCTTCAACCGCCGGCTGCCACCATCTGCTTCAGTTTGTTGCATACATGTTGCCATTTTTTATTTTCAAATTATTGGGGTTTTCATTCAATTTGGAATAATCAAGTTTAAGCGAACTCACATTTACCACTTAGTTTCTGCTTTTGTTCTTGTAGGTTGAATCAGAAAGAAACTAGTATTTGTTTGGATGCTTTGGTCACAGAAAAAGAATCTACGCGAACTACTGATGAATAGGAGGAAGGACACAATCACAAGCATGTTTAACCTTCCATCTTTGCCAACACCTCCACTCCACTAACTCATTGCAGCAACTAGCATCTACTCTTACTCTATTCAGTATTTAAATGATTAAGAAATCTCTTGTTACTGATTGATTGTGTCTGAGACCCCAACCACCACTCCGATTATGTTAAAGATCAGCAGGGTTAGTGGCGGGATCAACAGCGTCGTCCATTACAGCTCGGAAAATTCACCATCGTCTCGTCCCTTTGATGTGACGGTCAGCCAACACTTTTAGAAGACCTTGAAAGAGCGCGAAAAGACGATCGCCCAGAACTGCTCATTTCTCCAGAAATTGTCTATTACAACCCCTCCCCATTGAATCTCAAGGACGCTTGTAACCGCAATCGATAAAAACATCAGCATGAACAGAATGCTAGTATAATTGCTTATCGATATGTATTATAATCATTCATTCAAATAAGGTGATTCTTTTTAAATAGTTAGCGCCAATAAAAGACAGACAGACTGCGGGAAGAGTACAATAAGCGACCGAAGGAGTGGAAGTCAAAGGATAGACGACTGAATTTATGTAAGAAAACCGCTCCACTGGCTTCAAACCGCACCCGTACCCGTACCATATTGGTACCGAATCATTTATGATACCCACTTTTTAGCGTTTTTGGGATTTGGTAATTTCACTTCGATACGTTACCAATATCTTATCTATTTTTACCTTCAAATACGCACCCAACTCTCCTCACGCCCTACGGGAATCTTATTCACACACATGAAAATTCCATTTTCATAGCACCACTACAAATTAAAACTTGTTTGTTAATTGTTTTGTAGCACACCCTAAAATTTGAACATAAAACTCATTAAATTAAAGAGTTAAATGCTTGGTTAGTCCTTGTGGTTTGTCATTTTTGCAGACTTGGTTAGTCAACTTAACTGAGAAATTTAACAGATGTTAGTGATAAGGATCACTCGAGTGCAAAAATTACAATTATTAGGAACAACTTTGTAATTGGTGAACCATTATGACTAAGTCTGCAAAAATGACAACCAAACATTTAACTCGAAGCCATATAAGATTGAAATCTTACAAGGTAAAAAATCAGTTAGATTTTCACATATCAATGTATTTGAGAGGTAACATTTTGTGTCCAACTACACATTAGTATTGCTTGAAAGCATGTTTCTTGAAAAAATTCATTGCCAATAATGTCAAACAAAAATATACTGAAACCGAGAATTTGACCAAAATAACAATTTACACTTATGGTAAGGTCCGCCAAAACTGTTGATTAACTTACGTATTTATCAATCGGCAGTTCAAAGGAGAAACCCCGTTGAGGGTCAAGCTGAATTCATTGAGAAGCCGTCGAACATAACAACTCAAATGTGAATCGTGGCCTCCATATGATATGAGCACCCAATCCCAAAACCTGTTGGCCTGCCCTCCACACACTCATCATCACCCACTGTCTTCCACTTCAAATCCAAATCCGGGACAACTTCTAAATAACCGTTTCCAACAACCAAAAACTTCCACACCTTCCCACCTATTATATCACTTATACACTTTAAATGCTGCTCCTTCAACGCCTCTAAAACCTCTAAATTAGCTTCATATATATCAACCGACCCACACCCACATCCATCCCAATTACGACTTGACACTAGCGTGCAGCAAGATTTATCAATGATTCACCAGCACCGATCCAAAAATTTGAAACTGAAGCAATTAAACTAGATTCATGGAGAAACAGATCATGTGTTTGTAGCGCGAGTAAGAGAGAGTACGCTGCACTGAATCTCTTCATTTGTAAACCATCTTCATCCCCCATTGCAATTGCGCTTGCACTTGAATACGCTGAAGCTAGAGTCGTGTAGGCCTTCAGAGACAAATGGTTTTGTGGATGTAACCTCGTTTTATGATTCAACAGAGCATCCTCCAGCTTCTTGCAGCAAGATTCAGTGTCGTTGGAACACAGATAATCATCAATAGCATCATCTATGTATTCTGTAACAAAATCATCGCTCCCACAACTATCCTAGAAACCAAGAGAATATATTCATCATCAAACTTATAAAACATAGCTTGTTCAGTTTTGTTAAGAAGGATTCTTACTTGTAGACGTTGGTCGACATAGGTCAAAGGATGTGCAACACACCGATGACAGCAACATGTAAATCGATACTTAGACCACAACTCCGACTGCCTCAACTCCTGGAAGACGTAACAGAAAGACTTTACTTTATGTTTTTGTCTGTTTAGGCTTGGTCTGTTTCATAACATTGTGTTTGTTTACCTTTGGCTGCAACAGGTTATGAAACGGTTACCTGCTCCCCTTTCTTTATCGGCTTTATACTCCTAACAACTATTTTTGGACCACCGGCTGATCCTGCTTTTACACATATATACATACATACACAGTGAATTCCACAACCAGAAATGACTTACCAATTCGAGGCCTGTAAACGAACAAAATGTTCAATGAACCGTTTGTGAATTGTTCGGTGGGAAGTTCGTTTAATAGGTTTCTATTCCCGTCTCGTTCTGTAACAGTTTTCTTATGAATTAAATGAAATCCGAGCCGGTTACTTCATAGTTTGATTGCAAAGTGTTATTTTCATCGCGATATTAAGCGGTTTCGACCTATGTGTGAGGCTATTATGCATCCTACTATTCCTGCTCACATAGTGCAGCATTCTAAACCTCGTATTGGGGTGTTCTGGGTTGCACCACTTGTTCATATGTCTCAATATCCAGTACTGAACAGTTATGCACAAGCTGTTAGGGACGTTCATACGATTAGCAATAATAATGTCTTGTATGACAGCTACAACAATACAAGTAAGACAAATTCTAAGGAACCCAATATAAATGGAGGTCAATTCCTTATAGCCTTGGATCGTTGTGATTGGATTATCAGCAAGCATACCACATTTGACCAGACCAAGATACACCAAAGTTGCCATCATCTGTCGTGCAGCTTAAGATAAAACGTCGCCGTGAGAAGTCTACTTTCCAATTAAAAGTGGAAATCCCTACAGACGGAACCGGAGTGCATAAGTTGTCCTTGAGGACGAAACAAATTGGATTACAACCAGACTTGACACTAAAGGTAACATCAGATCTGACTCTTGGCAGTAATTCATGGTTGAAAGCTCTAAAAAGTTGCATCTCTACATCAAAACTGAAGCATAAGAACCCTGTCGAGATGCGCCGTTGACCAAACTGTTTACAATTACCAAGATGCGCCACTTGATTCATATAGCTACTCTTTAGCGTGTGTTCGGTTCCTGCAGTAACGCAATTTGCAGCCCTTTATGGACGTAAACCACCAAACCTACTCTGTTACGTCCATGACCCCACTGCTTCAACTGTTTTGAATGCCCACAAACTAGACCGAGGCGATCTGTTCACTTTGTTCAAACGTTTGCTCATGACTCAAGTCCAATAGTGAATACAGGCACGGCACTGCACCTTGAGGACAATGTGCATTTGAAAGGGGGGAGTAATGTTATGAACACTGATTTAGGCCCAATTCAAGAGAAGGGAATGGGCCCAACCAGGAATGATTTGGAGAGGAGTGGCTGATATATGGGGTTGGAAAGAAGAGCTTAAGGCATGTATGAATCGATATGTGAGGTACCATCTATATTCTCTGTGTAATAGGTTTCTTTCTGTAACTTGTTATAAATTAAATGAAAATCTGAGCCCGATTACTCCATAGTTCCTGTGTTGGTTTGCTTAGTTATTCATTGAATAACTCCATAAACACATATCTCGCTTGTTCAATTACGTTTGTTTATGTTCATTTATGTTAATCAATGTTTGTTTGTACATTCATTTAATTTGGGTCATTTTTATGAAATGAAAATATCACATCCAATACAATTTAGTTTTAGTAGTTTTTTAGGCTTAATAGAGGTTTACTTTTAATTGGTGTTGGCTCATCTATGTTGAATCATTTGTGATTTGTGTTCATTTATACTACTACTACTAGCTAGCATCATCAAATGAACATAAATACAAACATTTCCTTAATGAAGGAACAGAAACAAGAAAACCCGTTGGTTGAATTGGAGTTAGCTAGCATCATGCATACCTGTTAGCAAGTGAGGCTTATCAAAGGGCTGGGAAGATGCTGCTGCTGGAGTGATAAGACAGTGTTGCCCACCCCTTGGAGACTTGGACAGCAGCAGGAACCGGTAACAGGCATTTGGAGAACAACTGTGGTTAATCCAGGAAAAAGACGTGTCATAAACCGCAATCCCCACAGATTGGCCCATCGTATCTTGAACCTCCACGGCATTGGTTAGCACCAGACGGCCTCTTCCAATACAAATTCCCCCCCCCCCCCCATCATCCATGGCAGATGTAGCCTCAGCCATTGCCCTGGCCCCGTTTCTAATTCTGATGCAGAGGTCATGGTCGTCATTGGTGGACGTAAGGAGACGGTGACGGTTGGACAGCAAATACGATAGTAAGTAGAATTGAAGTGGGGTTTGAATTTGATTTGAAGAAGGAGGAGAGCCACTCGGAGGTGGGAGGCTTCTAGAAGAGAAGGGGAGAGGAGGTGGGCGGAGGAAGAGAAGTGGAGGGGGGGAATGAGAGGATTCGCAGGAAGGGGAGCAGTAGTAGAGAAGAAGAAGAAGACCACCATGATGATTGGGGGAGGAGGAGGAGGAGGGTAAAGGGGAGGAGAAGCAGGAAGCGCAGTGGGAGTGAAGGAAAGAGTCGTGGAGTGAGTAGGAGATCGGGGAGAGGTGGGGTTAGGTCTTCTCCGATTCCTATACTTTCTTCTACTGCTGCCACCATCTCCATCTCCATCTCCATCTCCATTTTTTGTATTTCAGGCTACGGTGATCGTAACAGGGTCTGAGAAAGAAAACCAAGTTTTGGGTGGGTGGATGTGGGTTAAACAAAATGATATTTAACTAGATAACCACTGTAAGAGCCAGCCAAACTCAAGTCCTCGAAGCCCGGCCCAGAATAACCTCAATCTTTTAAACTGAAAAAGAATGCTTACAAACAATTCTTTTCTTTCAATCTCTTTTATCATACATATTTCCTTAAACCTTATGATGATTGCTGCTTTAACCGTCTAAAAGATTATATATTAGGTGGTGGTGGTGGTGGTGGTAAATATGAAGTTGTGTTATGTGTGATGACTATAAAATCTCTCATTCACTCTTGTTTGACATGGAACCTGATTCATGGAATCAATCATCTGGTTTAAAATAACAACCCAGGGTCCATACTGAAATACAAATGAACCACACACATATTTGACAACCTATTAAGTAACAATTATGACTTGCTAAATCAACCCTTGGTGGTTATAATATAAACACTATTTTCTGCTCCAATCTAAGCTTATCAGATTTTTAAAATTCAGACGGATGAATCTGGGGTCAATGACCCCCGATTGGCCGGTCGATATCAATAGCAATACACAAACATAAACCCGCTTTAAAACAAAAGAAAGACAACTGAATCTTGCCAAGCGTATGTTCAAATATATCCATACATGTAAACATAGAATTACTATAACCATAAATGGAGTTGGAAAAACCAGTGATATAAAATGCAATATTCACCTTGCTAGGTCAATGCAAGTAACAAAGTAGCACTTTTAAAATGAAAATGTATTGGAAACTCTTTCTTAAGGGTTAGCCAGGGTACTCTCGATTCGCTGGATCAGCTGGTTTGCTGTCATAGCTCCTTCCTGAAACCAATATAACATAACATTCAATTTATCAATTATTATTTTGACACATGACATAATGCCTGAAATTAAACTCACAAAACGGTCGCATGGCTTTCCATCCTTGAACAAGATGAAAGTTGGCAAGGCCTCGATGCTGTACTTGTTTGCAATATCAGGGTATTTCTCAGTGTCAATCTTCACCACTTGGATAGTATCTCCCATGCAAACACTAACTTCGTTCAGTATAGGACCCATAAACTGACATGGCCCGCACCTGTAAGTGATATATAATATTAATATCAACCTAGGACAAGTATAGCTTCAGTTTCACAATGTGGCAGGGTACAGAGTTTTTTACCAGGTTGCATAAAAGTCAACCAACACGGGCTTCTCAGCCTTTTCAAGTAAATCATCCAGGGACGAAAATGTTTGCTTCTTTGCTGCAACCTGATTCATTAGCACTTACCAGTTAATTTTTCTTTTCATTAAAAACATATCAAATTAGAGTAGGCTAGAAATGAAACCAAAATAATTGTATCCCCAACTTTCATCTTCTCAAAAAATCAGATCATATTACCTGTCTTGGCACCTATCATATATCTTTTCCAAATCAACAAATAGTGTTTCTTCATCTTCTCTTGTATTTTATTAAAAACATAACATCTGTCTTCAATCCCATTCCCGACATAAAACCATATTGATTTCCAAAACACGTGTCTAAAATCTCAACCAACGTTCAATAGTTTAGTTGTAATGCTCATGAGTTCACTTCCCTTATTACACTTGTGAACATATCATTATTTGTAGTTCACCTCCTCCTCCATCTCTTTAAACAAACAATATCCCGCGTTGAGTTTTAACTATTTTCGTATAAGTTAGCACTCATTTCATCTCCAACAATCTGATCCTATTTTTTTGTACTTTCAACCTTTGTATTAAATCATCAAGTTACGATAACGCCCACTCACTCACTATTCCCTTACTCTGTGGACAGCAGAGAGGCTACAGTTTACATTTGACTGTTTTGGGTCTCTTGGGGTTAAACCTAAGTGAGAAATTAGTTAATACAAGTATAACCACCTATGTTAATTATCCCAAACACTGCACTGCACTGCACTGCACTGCACTGCACATATTATTATTATTATTATTATTATTATTATTATTATTATTATTATTATTATTATTATTATTATTATCTCCTATCCTAATTCTATTCAACTAAATGTTTAATACTATACACCTTGAGAAGAACCTTGTCTCCTTCCTACACACTGCGACTTCTTGGCCTTTTTCTAAAGAAATTCAGGTATTATTAGATTTACCTGTTTAACATTTCAATCAAAGCAAAAGCCAAAGTGTACGGATAGTAATTTGGGGACCTAATTTATTTATTACAGTTCACTTGCTAATCGAGGGAGGGAATTACTAACAAAAATGATATACGCATATGAATGAAACGATAATAAAGAAGATAATTACTATGGGAAGAAGCGTTGAACGCTTAGATGTAAGGCTTGGACGATAACTGAGCGCACGAGGAGTAGGAAGGCGTGGTTGACATTGCAGGGAAGACAGCTTGGACGATGAGATAGAGGATGAAGTCAGCAGCGCGGAACTCCATGTGGGAGCAGAGACGGCCATCGGAGGGAGATGTCTATGATATGGAATCTTCTTCTGTTGGTTGGTTGCTTATGGGAAACTGCAGGCAGCCTTGGGTTGGGTTGGGTTAAATATCAATTCTTATCCTTTTCTCTAACCCCCATCCACCAACCTAGTTAAATACACTCATAGGCCCTTTACATAAATTGTTAATATACCCTGTCCATACCCATGTTCCAATACAAGATAATATTGCATCATCCGTTTATATGATTCAAAAAGAAAAAAATGTGTTACTTTGACCCCTCTATCAGATTTGCCTATTTGTATGTACAAATTCTTTACATTTGACATCTTCGACTTTAAACTCCATTACCAACATAAAAACTTAAAAATTCAAATAGGGTTCTAATCACTAACATTATAACCAGATATAAAAGAACTAAATGCAAAACCAAGAAAAGCAAACAAACAGATGCAAAAGCCATCTTGCAAACTCATCTTTCTCCAATTTAACACCCAATCATCAAGCCTAGTAGCTGCAGAAGATGATGACGAGATCAATAGGTATGCCAATATTTGTAACAAATCAACCCTCAAAATTCAATTAATCCTCATAAAGAGCGTTCAAATTGACAATTTTGCCCCTCACGTAAGGGGCACATGAGTGCATTTAATTGGGTTGGTGGATGGTGGTTAGAGAAAATGACAAGGAGTGTGCAAAATTGATATTTAAAGAACATGGAGTGTACAATTTGTTGACAAAGGACACGGAGTGAAATTTTTTGTGTAAATAAAGGACAATCTGTCTAATTTACTCTTATGCATCATGACATATAGTTAAGTCATTTTTTTTACCGACAAACTAGTATAATCCTGTAAGAAACAATAGAGAAGATAGAAATGAATTCGATACATTCATAACCATCTTATACAACATGTATATGTAGATACGAGTTATAACTGATGTTGAATAATAAAGTGAAGAATAATGGTACATTATGTCTACTAAATACTTATATTTTTCAAGTAGGTCAAACCGATTACTTTTTGGTTTTTACGGGGTGTTAAGGAGCTTTTAGATTATATTATATTATATATATATATATCTGATAACTATTATTACATACAAAAGTATGACAAAATAATTAAATAGTATATATCATATTATGTATAAAAATTATAATTATATCATACATATGAAAATAATTATAAAAAAGCAAATTGCAATTAAATAATCTAACCTTTCTGGTAGTGGCCAATAATAATCTCAACTGGATTTAATCTAAACAATGGTCTCCTTTTCCATGAAAACTCGAATCAATCGAATATACAACGCATCTTATATCTACTTGATTTAGACTTATCTACTTCACTACCAATCTGATCGACACCAATCATTTACTCATTAAATGTAACATACTTATATGACTACTTCAGAATTCAAAAATGATTTCACATGTGTATATTGATGCAGCGGCCGGTACCCACATTTCATTTCTCATACCTATAGTTTGCCAACTTACAAATTACAAATGCAGAACAATAAGTCCTCCTAATATAATACACCCAAACAATTCAAGTCCAATTATTATCAGTGTCCGTGGTATAAAATCACACAAAAGAGACAACTATTAGAATTAGCCGTCGCTGGTTAAAACAAACGCCAATACAACAACCGTAAGGGCAAATATGATGGTTCCACCAGCAAAAAATCGCATAGCCCTCTCCTTCCCAACTTGATCCTTGGCGGTGTAGTCCACTTGTTTTAAAAGCTCTCGCACTTGGTCCAAGTCTGAATCTTTTGCAGCTTGGTAAAGCTTGCTCTCAATCTTTTCAAGCCTCTTCAATCTCGACTTTTTGTTGTTGAGTGGCCACAGAAACCCAGTCATCTTCCACAACATGAACCCCACATAGATTGCTACAATGCAGTCTACTGTGTAGTGATGTCTTTCCCTTACTTCTCTCTGGGCACTATGAGCTACAAGCATCCATATAAACACTGAGCTCAAACCTCCGTATGCTTCCTACATTACAACCAATTTAGTTCATATAACCACACCTTGTTATGCATCGTTCTATTAAAATATACCGTCCAAGCCATGGCTGTAAGGACCGCAACAAGCATGTGCCCACTGTATAGAAGATCATTGCACCCGCCTCCCGCTTTCTTTAGCAAATTAATCCATGCAGCCTCTCCCGAAGGAACGGGTCGGAGGAAATCAGCAAGGAAGCGCATCGACCCCCAATTTGGTCTATATTCATCATCTTGCACAACATCACCATCTGATAAATATATCAACAACTTGTTAACATGTTGTATAAAAATAAATAGTAAGCAATCTAACCAAGTTGTATTACACAACATAGCAGTTACGTTCAAAGTGTAAAGTAGATACAACTACATGATCCGTAAATCAAAAGCGACATACATCTTTGAGGACATACCATACACCATATCATGATGAATGACATTTCTTATAGCATTGGAGTCAGAAGCATAAGGGACATAAAATTTCTGTGCCCAACGATGTGGATGTTGAGGGACATCAAACCGACTTGCAGCACACCAAGGTCGAGGTGATGGCAGAATTGTAGATGCAAAACTTAAGGCTCGCAAAAGCCGTCCTATTGCCATAGTGAACATGTAGCGGGCACCAATCCCAAGACCAGGAGCTTCTATGGAGCCAAACAGCACAGAGAAAGCAAGCATTACAAATAGCATCAGGTAATGATGCAATCCAACGATTCGAGCTCTCAATATATCTACAATCACTTGAGGAAGTTTCTCGTTCAGTCCCAGCAGGATCCACTGTCCAGTGTCGGGAAGGGGAGGGGTATTCCTGAAAGAATAGTGAAATCAGAGCTATCTGTTTGTTTTCCGTGTGAAATGCAATAACAAGAAAATGTTTCACCGACACCGTTCATTTACATTAATCAGTAAAGAGGCAGTGTTTTATCATGACATATTTACAAAACGTCTTGTTATCTGTTCCATTAGTATCCCCCTGTAAACAAACAAATTTTAATACAATACAATGTATAATTGTAAGTAAAACTGGTTTCTAAATATCCTCAACAATAACAAGTAGGATACATTTGATTTAGAGTTGATAGAAAAGATGTTGGACTATTAATGGAATGTCTAAATATAATCCTCATCACTTAAGTACCATAAAACCGTCAGTCTACACAGAACCTACCTCCAATTCTACTGAAGTAGTAATAAGTAATAACAAATCAAATTTGTGCATCATCAAGCACTAGTTGTACTAAATTTGCCAAATTAAAATCATCTTTAATATAGATCTACAACACTCATCCAAAATCTAAAGCAATCATCAGATCTGAAACACAAATTGCTATTTCAAGCAACTAATTACTACTAAAAAATTCAGATTATATGTTTCAAACAATAAGTAATTAAGTATGTACCGGTGCCAGTTGAGGCCGAGAACGGCGGTAACGGAACGAACGGAGATCATTTCATAGAGTAAGGCGCAGAGCATGAAAACCAAAGCGGCAACGAATACCAGAGCTGAACGAAGCTCGGCTGACCAGTGTTTGTAAAAAGGAACACGTGTGATTGCGATTAGGGCCAGTATGATCCATAGCAAAGGCTGGAGTAGCTCGTGCCATGACGGTGACAGGTGGCGGAGATAGTCGACGGCGATGTACGCCACGGCGGCGAGACCTAAACCGCCACCGTCGCCGCCTCGGTTCTGGGATAATGGCATTGAAGTCATAAATGTTTATTTTGTTCAGTATGTTTATGTTGCACCATATACAACATTGGACCTTGTTTCATAAACACTTTTTTACTTTGTCCCTTGATTGGGTAATTTAGTTCCTTGACTTTTAGTCCAAATCTTTTATAAATGCAATAAATTTTAGGCCACAACACAATGAATTCATGGGATGAATTTTTACTTATTATTATACAAAAATATATAAAAAAGGAAGTTTGCAAATAAATGAGTGTCCTTTTTAGGAATTATAAAAGTTGGTTTTGAAAATTACGCGGTCTTAATTAACCCAAGGGTAACCCTATTATTTTGGTAAAAAGCTAAAGATATCAATAAAATAACCAAATTTTAAAAGTAAGTTTGTGTGTTCTTTAAAATGGTAAGTTTTAGATTGAAAATCCTGAAATAACTGTTAGAATTCTTGATTTGAAAAATAGGTTTCTGGATTATAAAGTTTATTGAACAAGTGGAAATGCAATGAATATGCGATGAAAACGATAGGTAAAGATGAACATAAACGATTTGTTACGAGGAAAAACTCTTGATATCTTCGGGAGATGATCGCCGACACAAAAACCACGGGATACCTAGCTCCACTATATTAATAATTCGAGAAGAATACAGATCATATCGCTCTATTTATAGTACAGGAGATAAAAAAATATCCTACCTAAGTCTCCGATTTTTCCAGGATTCATAGTAGACTAGTGAGTGACAATTCACAACTCGGTTTTGAGTAAACTTTATGTCTATACATATATAAAAATAAACATGTCACAATGACGTACATCGAATAGTATTAAACATCGTATCTTAATAGTTATAAGACCACCCGTAGTGGGGGGTATTTTGGCGTTTTTTCTCTAAAAAACGCCAGGTAACCGCCCTCTGGGTGTTTTTTTTTTTTTTTTGAAAAAAATGCGTTTGGCGTGCTTTTAAAAACGCCCAAGGGCATTATCTTTGGCCAATAACATTTTTTATGGTTTTTATTTTTATTTAATTCTATTAGAATATAATGTCCCACAAGATTTCAAGCCCAACTATACCCCTTTTAACATAATGCCCAATAAAGTCTCCTTGTTGACTGGACTGCTACATGACGAAACGCCCAAGGGTGGGGACTTTGTTTTACACTCTCGCTACACATGGTCTAAAAAAATATAATATATTTAAAAGTAGTTATGATATGAATTTATTATAAAAATAGTTTAAAAAAAAGAAGCCACATCTACATAGGATGTTTATATAATGTAAGTTTAGTTGTTAATAGTATTGTTAATGTGATTTTAGTAAATAATAGGTTTTTTTTGTAATATTTTAGTTGACACATATGCAAGTGATGCAATTGAAATTGTACATGCAAGTGATGCAATTGAAATTGTACTTTTGCTTTCATCTTTTATATTTTACTATGCATGTCCCCTATAAATGTCGGGCATAAAAATTAAGAGTTTGTCCAAAAATTGATAAAAGTAAATGAACTAGGATAGGAATGTACATCTAATCCAAAGGAACACCACCTTCCTTATTTAGGTCTAAAAAGAGAAGTATCCAATTATATTGGTGTAGTGAAGATTAGGTAATTATTGAGGGACTGATACTGTAAATCACACACTTCAATTTGATGAATCGATTATCGATCTATCTCCCGTAAAGAAGAAATAAATAACAAAATTCAACGCTCATCTCATCTGGATCGATCCAATCAAACACGACACCTGCTCCGATTCCCCATTCATAAAATTCAACAAAACATTAATCCCCCCAAAAAACAGACAGACAGAGCAAACCCTAAGTTGTAAATTATGGTCTTCCTCTTTGAAACAGTAAAAATTCCCTTCGAATTCGGACCATAAATGGCTTCTTCTAAGTTTATGTCTTCTTCTTCTTCTTCTTCCACTTCCATAAATTCGGATCTTATCAGACGTAAATCATCTATTTCTTCTTCCACAAATAATTCTACCATCTTCCCGATGACCCTTGACGGCCACCAACCACCTGCTGCTGCTGCTGCTGCTGCTGCTGCTGCGGATGCCCCAGGTTTGTCTTCCTCTTCAGCTTATTATAATTCTAGACAATGAATGCGTCTTTCATCAATTTTTATAATTGCTCAACTGATTATTTAGAAAGAAAAAAAGAGATCATGTTAATTAATGGTTACTACTAGTTCTATTTTAATTAATTAATTAATGTTGGGTAAGAAAGAAGCCCATACATGTATGTAATTTGATCAAACTCTAAGCAATCTTTCTTTCTTTGGAAATATATATGTAGTTGACGTCTAATTTTGTAATGCTAGAGGAGTCTTTCATACACTAATTATCCTTAGTAACATGGAATGTAGCACCGGCTTCCTCCAAGAGTGTGGACGATGTTTGGAAGGAGTTTGTGGCGGGGGGGCGTACTCTTAAGCAGGAAGTGCCCGATGAGATGATGACGCTCGAGGATTTCTTGGCCAAAGCAGGGGCAGTTGAGGAAGAAGATGTTAAAATTCCACCTCCGCGTTTACCAAGTGGATCGATTTTCAGTTTTGATAATCATCCGCCAAACATCAATGTGGATGGGTTTGGTATCGGAGCGGAAGAGGTAGGAGGGAGAGGGAAAAGAAGAGCAATCTTGGAGACGGTAGATAAGGCTGCTCAACAGAGACAAAGAAGGATGATTAAGAATCGCGAGTCCGCTGCAAGGTCTAGAGAACGCAAACAGGTAAGTACTTTTCCTTTATTTTCTAAATAGTGTGTCAACGTCTTATGGGTGCTTGCTCAGGCATACCAAGCCGAACTGGAATCTTTAGCAGTGAAATTGGAAGAAGAGAATGAGACATTAATGAAAGTAAAGGTAACACTTTTGCATATATATCTTGAACTGTGTTTTTTTTTCTTTTCATATTAAAGCAGCCGTGTTAGTGTTAATTAATTTGAAAAATTGTTGTTTCTGAGTCGTTACTTTAAAAGTTATTACTAGCTTACTCGTATTAATTTTCTTTTTCAGACAGAGCAGACTAGAAAAAGGTATAAGCAGGTATGTAATTAATTTTACTCCCCTTATGCGTTAGAAAGCCTTAGTATTGAATTAGACATGACATGCTATATTGTTTCTAACTTCAAATATATAGAACTCATTCATCAAATAAGGAAGTGTATATGCAACAGTTATTAGGCATGGGAGTGTCATAATGATGTTTGTATACATGGATTTTAGGTGTTAGTGTGTTAGGCAGCTTATTATTGCGTGAATCGTCACATTGATTATAGATCTAACTTTGCCAATACTCTTTCCTCAAATTATGATGCGTCTCCCGTTCTTATACTTGATAAATAATTACTTAGTTTGTTATTCTAAGGACCCTCTCATTTCATTGACTCCGGTGATGCACTATCACAGAATGAGTAAACAAATACATGTACATATTACATAGCAGGCGTTTTAGTTTTAGTTTTTGCCTTAAGAGAGAACTTTCATTAGACGAAGAATTATGCTTTCCTTGTGTCTAGTTTGTGATTTTGACCTATTTGTGTGAACAATATATATATTTCGAATATTGCATTGAAAAAAATTGGGACAATTATCTTGTTATATAAAATAATATTAAATATATGTTAATTTTTGGAAACACTAGATGGAAAACCAATCTTCAAAGCAATGAAAGTGTGAATACTTTGTTATTATGCATGAAATCCCAAATGTGTCTAGCATCTGCACTTGAGATAATGGTTATGTTTGAGCACATTACATAGGTTTGATTTTGTTTGTGTTTTTAAGCTCTCTGTTTCATGATAATTAAAACGTGTGAGATACCTTTGTGTGAGGGCAAAGTTAAGTAGAATCTTGTGGTTGAATGAAAATATGATTTCGAGAATGCATGAGATCTGTAATTAATACAATTAACATTGTTTTGTGTGTTATGCAGCTGATGGACAACATAATTCCAGTTACAGAGAAACAAAAACCAAGACGATATGTGCTGAGGAAAGTCCGGTCCATGGAGTGGTAGTTATCTATAATAAGGTAAAACACAAGAGATTCCATCATGTGCAAACACAAGCAACCAACTAATGATGTGTGTGTTGCAGGAAGGAAGATGATATATAGATGCATACTAGAAGATGTTGGAAAGGGAATGTGATATGTAGCCTGTGCTTTGCTAAAAAATGTTTGGACCCGATGCGCGGTGGTTCATAGACCAATGGATGGTCTCTGGATGCTGAAAGAAAGACCAGATTTTTGTTGAAAATGCTTGTTTTATATTATGAAACATAGAAGCTGAATGAATGGAGTTGTTAAGTTGTTTTCTTGGTAGATTCATTTTTAGAGCGAATGAAGCCAAAAAAGACAACAATAAGAGACATAAGTAGCGTTGATCCAGCTATTATAGTAGTAGTAGTGGAAGAAGAACTCTTTGCTGTTTCCGCTGCCTTTTCTTGTTGGCTTTCGGGTTTTGGTTCTTGCTGGCTTTCGGGTTTTGGGTCTTGCTGCTTTCTTTCTTCTTCTTCTTCATTTTTTTCTTGTTGACTTTTGGGTTTCGGGTCTTCCTGCTTGATGTCTTGGTCTGCATTCTGATTTTGCGGTTGTTTTTCTGCCGATGGGAACCCCTTGGCAGGAACAGGAATAGGATGTTTGAGTTCCTGAATCCCGTCGTCACCAGCGACCACCCCCTTTACTAATTTCGGCATCCGAATAGTGAGTCTTGATTGGTCTTCGTCAAACCTGGCCTTGACTTTATCCAAAGCGACTCCCTCTGGGATTATGAAGGTTTTCTGGAATCCCCTAATGTTTGGCTTTTCACCACTGATTGTCATTCTACTCCCATCCTCATTTATCTCAATCTTTATGTCCTTTCTTTCATAGCCACCTACAGGCATATAAGTTATAACCAACCATACGATCAAATATGTATACAAAAAAGAAGGGTTTTTTTTAAAAAAAAAAAAAAAATGAAAACTAACCTTTTTTAAGGTCGGATGTGAGGATGAACATGGAATCTGTCTGGTGAGAGGCGAAAAGGACAAGTTGTTCATTTTTGGAAATGGAGAGATCAAGTTGATCATTTGGGAGTTTTAAATCCAGTTTGAAATCCATTTTTGAAGATCAAGGTAGTGATGGCCTGGTAGGTATATGTATATAGCCAGTCAGCCAGCCAGGAATAAGATCTATGATTACAATCAATAACAAGTTTGTTCTGTTCATGTTGAGGGAGGGAGGGAGGGAGCAAAGATAAGAATATATCCATTGCTTCCACTTTGTTTTTCTTCATTTGCTTTGGCGGGAAGCTACAAATCACAATAAACTAAATCATCATATATGATAAATAAAAAAAGCATGCGTTTTTACGAATAATCTTTAACCACCCCAAATGTTTAAATTTAGGCTGTTATGGACTCAAGGTCATGGATTGTTTTTGGTTAACTATTACGTTTAGGGGTGGTCAAATGGACATCATATTTACCGTGCAAGAATAGGCTGAAACCTAAAAACAAGATGTCGTCTTCTACCTTTAAACTTGTTCTAACAACGCCATCCCACCGTCTTTCAACCAAAAGCTCTCACACATGTCACCTGCCTGCCTGCCTTTCTCTTGAATTTCACCCTCCACTATACCCAACAAACATATCACCCTCTCAAACATCCTACAACTGCCTAATAATACTAGAGACGTGCATGGTTCGGTTATTAGCATTAACAATAAACCAAAGTTATGTGTTAATCTATTTTATTAACCAACTGGTTTTCGGTTAATTAGTATAGTTTATTCAGTTAGTTTGTCGGTTTTTGGTTAATAACTAAAACCAAACTTGGGTTAAAATTTTATGTGCAACTTAGGATGTATGTTGTTTGATTTATGATATTACTTGCGGGTTCCGATTATATACTTCAAAAAGTGTGCATAACTCATATTTTGAATTACATAATGACACTGACTATTCAAGATTCAGGTTCATTCTCTAGTAGTGTAATGTAATGATTTTAGATGACACAAGACCAAACCGTGTGCGTAACCTTATAATACGGTGCGGCTGAAAAATAATTTTGTAATGTTAAATTGATGCATATGCCATTCCGCTAAAATTCCCACATGCATTCAGGTCATGTCATGGCCAATTAACTTCTTGCATTATATGGTGAGGTATATTTCAAAATATTAAATTTTGCTAACTATAAAAAAGAACAAAGCTAAACCATTTTTTAATTAATGCTTCATATATTTCCTACAACTTTTACGTGGTGACGGATCTAGCCCATATAATTAGGGGTATTCTCAAAAGATTTTTTTTACCATACATTCATACAATATAAAAAAAACACAATAATAAATAAAGGTAAACAACTACCTAATAGATTTGTCCTCATCATGTTTTTAAAGCTTGAAATTGTGCCATTGCATCGTTATCTTTTACTTTATCAAATGTTTCTCTTTCAACCACACAAATTGGAGCATTATTCAAATAATCATCACCCATTCGATTGCGCAAACCCTTCTTAACAAGCTTTAGTTAAGAAAAACATATTTTAACGTATATGGTTGTAACTGGTAAAACCAACGTTAGCTCCAATATCCAATAAACCGAAGGAAAACAATTTTTAGACTTCTATCAATACCATCATTTTTTCTTGCATATCATTAGCAACATTTGGATTTCTATCATTGTCATCAATTTCTTCCAATTTGTTTTTGAAAAAATTGGCAGATAGAACTTGCTCATAATGTGGTTGCATCTTCAAGTTTCAACTTTCAAGAATTCAATGCCTTGAATTAACAAGAAAACTATGGGTATTTTCACGAGTATTTATACAATATATATGAGTCATATATACTAGTTTGAAAATCAAAATTTTCATTATTATACAAGTATAGTATTTTATGGGAATAAATGTGTAAAAACATAATATATATTATTCTTACACATATACGAAGTTATTTCAAAGTATATATCCATAAAAATAAATATATGTACTTATATATTTATTGACCGATCAAGATGAGTTATAACTCAGGTTAAGATACTTGTTTACTTTATAATCCCAAACACGTCTTTCGTACGAGAATTCAAGGACGAGTTATGATATTTTACTCATATATATATATATATATGTGTGTGTGTGTGTGTGTGTGTGTGAGAAACCAAAGACATATCACCAATGGGTAGTCAACACAAGGTATCTTAAAATGACGAGTATTTTTAACGAGTCTAGCTAGTTGCGTGAACATTTTACATGACCAACATTCATGCAAGAGATATTCAGTAGACCTTAAGGTGTTCTTACTTGTTTTAGGGCACATTTAGGTCAAGTTATTTCACGTATATGGATTTGGGCTATTTGCTAGCATATATAGTGGGTGAGTTTCACGACCCCTTTTACCGTTTATATACTTTAGGGGAAAACACATATGGATTCATTTATACGAAAACGAGACCTGGGAAGCGATCTTAATGTGTATATGAGTTAGCGGGTATTTCTAAAGCACGAGAAAGTCCTCGGTATCTCAAGTAATAATCATTAGCTATGGACTTAGCAATGGATCACACAAATAATACTATTGGCTTGAGTGTCGAGTGATTGCATATTTTCCAAATCGACTTCCCATTGTTTGAAGGTACATGGGGTGGGGCAAACTATTAACTCATCATAGTTTGGTTATAGGCTCATGTGTCACATACTTTGTAGTCCTAGTTAGACAATGATTGATCTTCCATCTGCTTGTTTTGTTTATCGTATGGTTTTCAAGTTTTTCTAAGGTTAATGATTTCAAATATGATGATTAAGAATGTGAACTCGCCAACTTTATGTTGACATTTTTAAGCATGTTTTTCAAGTAATTAAATCAAGGCAAAGGATTCCTACTTTTGACTTGCACGCATTCTAAGATACCAAACATTTCGAAAATTTCCTTTATTAGCGTATTGAATTAGGCCATTGTTGTAAATCTTAACTTATGATTACAAACAATTTGCGGGTGTGAAATGAGTTTAAACTTTCGGTATCAATTCCATGTAAGTGTTTGAATAATCATATGTGATGAAATCATGAAAGTTGAACCACCATGTTTCTGCCATGGTAGGGTGCGATAGATGTGGCTAACAAAAATCACAGCTTGCAAATATTTAGCATTAAAGGATCCAAGGATTTGATCTACTGCCCAATTTATGTGCACATTGAAGGAGCCAAACGAGGAGAAAATGTTTACAGGGTTGGAGAGAAAATGAGTGTTTTTGATGCTGATGTGCTAAAAGTAGTTTAATAAAAATAACTAAATTTAACCTAAATCTAGACTCAAAGTAATACTCTAGACTCTCTAAGACTCGACTAAACTACTAACCGATAAGTGAACCGATCGACTCTAGTAAAGCTAAGTAAGTCCGGATATCGAACCCACGAGACTCTATTTAACTACGCTAACGACTCTATCTGGACCTAGACTAACACGGGCACGACACTAACCATTTTTATATTTGTTGGGGGGTGTCTAAAAATCCTAAATTTGCAATTTTAATTAAAACTAATTAGCTAGACTAATTAAGACACAACTCAGGACGAAGGTTGAACTCAGTGATGATTAATGACTACCTAGGTTGGAATCCTACTTAACTTGGAATGGATTTTTATCGGAATTAATGTGGTATGGAACCGGGATCTTTATATGCTAAATCCTAAGAGAAATCTAATAGGACCCCCAACCCTTCTTGGGAAGAAACCTAATGAAACTCTAAAGGATTGTTATGCCCACCGGTTTGCTAAACTTCCTCTCGATTATCTAACTTCTCAAAAAGTGCCCTAAAGTGACTAACTACTTCTCAGCGGAAAGTCTAAGGCAACTAAGGACTTGATTTGGTTTAATAGACAAGAGTGTGGTAAGGGAACTAAAACCGGCTTTTCTCAAAACCTAATCCTAGTTATTTACCAATCAAGACCTATTAATAACACAGTACTTCTCAGTAACTAAGATTAGTAGAATATTAAAATTGAATTATCTTTTGATTACTGTTTCTAAGGTTTATTGGCCAATTCACCAAACGATTATCCGAACCCACTAAGACCCGACAATCAAAACAAATCTATTCTATGAAAGACATTCATCAGATTCATGTGAAACAAGTAAACAAGTGATAACCAAATCAAGATACGCATATACACCAAATCAATAAACCAAAGTTTGTTACTTTTCAAGAAAACCTATAAACACAATAGAAACCGAATAAAAATCTGAACTTTATTAAATATTCATCCTAACCTCATACTTTTACATTAAAACTTCATTTTATACATAGTAAATAATTCATCACATAATCTCACAACGTAGATATACATAGTAATAATTCACTAAACAACAAATTTTCACTCGTATATTTGTTCAGCATACCACGGAATGTAACCTCATACTTTTACAGAAAAGGCAAAACTTCACAGAAACATATCTCAAGCTAGAAAATGAGTTATGGGGACCATAATATATGAATATTGAGTATCTTGACGAGACGAAGCTAGAAATATGGTAAAAATAGCAAGGAACGGGCTATGCCTAGTAGGCACAAGTCGTGCCTCCTAAAGAAAATGACCAGTGTCCCCTAGGCATCCCTGTGCCAACTAGGCACACCCTGTGCTAGCTAGACATGCTCCTTGCCTCGGAAAACGACAAAAATAATCTCTAGTTGACATTTAAAGGTCTTCCTAGGTCCACAAGAGTTGAACACGCCCCATACCCAAGTACCACGCCCTGTGCAAGCCATTGTATGAAGATTATGCAAGATCTTGTAATAGGCACAGCCCGTGCCCGGTCGCCCAGATCAACCTATAAATTGAAGCTTCAATCTTCCATTTTTTATCAATTCTTTCCTTTCCCCTAAATTATATACTATAATTCTATATCCTTTCTACAATGATCTTGTAACCCTAAGATTGTAAAACCGTATCTAATATGGTTTCAACCTTATGATGATTCATAAAATCCAATCAAGTTTGTTAATGTTTATCTTTAAAGCCATGAGTGGTGAAACTTATTTGGTCACTTGGGGGGTGGGGGGGGGGGGGGGGGGCGAACCCTTGATAGGTTATTCATAAACATAAGGTGTTTGTATGGGAGTGACTTTAAGTACTAATTAAGATATTGAAATTGAGTTTTCAAAATTCGTAGAAACAAATTAATCATTAACTGTGTGTTTGTTGTAACATTTGTCGAAAAACGGGTTCTAAAACCCGCACCATTTTTTTATCAAGTTATATTATGGTCCTTTCGTTACAAATTTATGTTAATCATTTAAGAGACTCGTTATGTTAATAATATAAATAAAGATAATAATATTAATAATAAATAATATATATATATATAAGAGTTATACAATCAAAAAAAAAATATATATATATATATATATAAATAAAAAGGGGTAGACCGCGGGAATCGAACCCGGGTCTCACCCCTAACCAAACACACTCTACACCACTACACCACACACACAACTTAATTCAAATCTGAAACAATTAAATTTTATACACAAACGGACACCGAGTCGGAAATTCAAAACATAGAATACTGTAACCGCCCAAAATCTAAATAAGGGATCTCAATTTACGTTTTGAATTGAGGTTGATCGAAAGTAAGTGATTTTGAATATGCGAATCATAACAGAAATCTGTTTCAATCATCAAGAAAACGGACATAACTGATGGTAACCGAAAACTCAAGACAATTTCATTCATAACTGTGATTTCATAACCGAAACTTTAAATCACCTCTGCCTATAAATACTATCTTCCAATCATTCCAAATCGTTCACAAAATCACTCTGCTCAAACACTCTGTTCTTGACGGAAAAATTTTCTGTTCGCCGGAATCCTCAGTTACTCGCCGGAAAACCGAAGAAATCATTTCATTAGTGCCCTACTCTAAAATAAGACTTCTAGAGCTCAGACAGAAGTCACCCACACTCACCTCAAACTCCCTGTAGAGCCTCTGTTGCAAGTTATACTTCGCCGGAATTTTGTGTTGTCGCCGGAATTCCACCGGAGAAGTGAAGATCACGACTGTCTGGTATAACCCTGTTGAATCCTTTCTTAAATGTCTTGTAATCGTCCATTCATAATTTAAAACAAAGAGTTTTAAATCAAACAGTCGAGTTATGTTTCTGGGTTTTATTCATATGAAGAAGATGAAGTTTTATTATAGTATAAATGTAATTAAACTCGGGTTTCTAACCGGGTTAGACATACAGTCCAGTGGTGGACTGTGTGCAAACTTAACGTACACGTCCCGGGTTCGAGTTTTGAACATGTCCGTTCTGCTGAAATAAAAACCAGTTTCTTTTTAAGCAATCATATGATCTCTCAATAAGTTAATAAGTATAATAGAATTCCCATTATTAACGGGTTAGACACCCAGCCCAGTTGGTAGGGCTGGGTGCGTCGCAAGACCAAGGTCGCGGGTTCGAGGCAGTGCCTAGGCAGCGGCTCAATGGTTTTAAAACCTTTTTAAATAAATAAATTCAGAACTAACTTAACAGTAAATAAATATAATTAAATTAGAGATTATTTCGGGTTAAACACGTAGCTCGGTTGGAAGAGCTGCGTGCACGCAACCGAGAGGTCACGAGTTCGAACCTCACTCACCGCATAGAATAAACACAGTCTGACCGGTCAACGGTCAAAAAGTCAACCTTTTTATTTCTTTATATTTATTTATTTAATTGGAAAATTATTTAAAAATACTTAAAAATGAGATTATTAAAGTTAGAAAATTTCCTTAAACTCACAAAAATAAATCTAACGATCCCATTAAGAGCACAAATTAAAATATTAATCTCAAATAAAATTTATTTATTTACCGAATCATTTCGTTATTATTTAGATTAGTTTTTCCCTCGTCGGTTGAATCATAATATTCGTGCGCATTCATCGTCATCAAGGAACGCACCCACTGTGAGTGAATCCTTACAAATTCCCCTTTTTTTATTCATGTTTTGGGGTATCATGTGTCGCTTTAATTATTTCGTTTATTCAAATTTGTGCTATTACCATTATATGACCTAAACTTATGATGTAAATATTGTTTGTTGTGATACGTGTTTACATTTTGTCAAGTTGCGTGCAAATCATTCATTAGGCCCATCAGTTCCTCGTGGGAGACGAGTTGAACATCGCGTGCCTCATTAGATCGGCTCCGTTTGATTGAGCCTTGATCTCATTGTTCATCATTTGGTGTGTGTGCTTGTGCATTAATTGATATTATGTGTTTTGTGATTAAATTTACATTTACGTTTATTCATATTTGGTTATGCACAATTTTATTCAAATAACCAACATAACTAATCCTTTCAAATATTTAAATAAGATTCACTCGCCAACTTTTGTTGACCCAAAACCCTATTTTACACATGATACAGGTGATCCGGTTGAGAAAAGAAACACATAGGATGGCCTAGAAGAATAAACAAGTTAATGCCTTGGAATGAACGTTTAGTTTTGTTTTTCTTTGTAATTGTACTCTAGTTGTAATTTGAATGAAAATGTATTTGAACATGTTGTGTTTGTATGTTTATTGTAACTTCTTCTTTAAACAGAAATAATAAATATGAAACTTTATAGTAAATGTCATGAGCTTTTATGAAAACCCAATCATGCCCCGACTACCATTTCCGCTGAGGGTCAGGGTGTGACATTTGTAGAGTCAAACATTCATGTTATTTATGTTTATCTAGAAATAGCATGTTAGTTGCTTGAAAGAGGGTTAGAGGTTACGGTTCAGGACTTCGGGTTTGGTAATTCTTGCTTCCGTGTGGTGGCAAAACCTAAGCGCTAAGGGCTTGATCAATTTCATTTTCACTACGATTGGAAAGATAGCTTCAAACCAAGAGGTTCATAGTGATTGGTGGAATACTTAACCCCTACATTGGATAGTCACCCTGTTGCTTCTGTCCAAAGTTGTGGGTTTGAGTATGACATTCCGGATGGTCGCACTACTGCTTCTTTTCAATATTGTTGAGATGCAACGACACCTACAAAATGGGATCCTATAAGTACGACTTTAGATGGTTGTCTCGTACATTACTCAGAACAACTATTCAAAAGGCGTATGTTGTGTTTAAAGTAAACTTTTTGGCATCCATAATCAATTTAGTTAACGATACAAGTAAGGGGGAGTGTAAGCCCAAGTGATCATTTCTTAAATTGATTTCAACACCATCTACCTTTTTTTTATTTAAATTTTGTCTTTTTGTAAAAATATACGAAAAGAACCTTTTTTATGGTTTGACTAGACGTTAATGAACGCTCATGAATCCTTAGACGACCTCGTAATCTTACCATTACTATACTACACCAATGATGGGTGCACTTGCCCAACGTGTTTTTTTAGTGATCGTAACTTATCGTGTTTTACAAATTTATAAGTTGATTTCGTGTAAAACCAACTAAAAATAATTGATATTTATATACGCTCCAACACACGTCAGCCACGATTTACAACTGGTCTCTATACCAATTGGATGTTAAAAAATCCTTTTAAATTGATGTTAAAATGCTTTTTTATGGTAATCTTAGCAACTTTCTTATTGCTCAAGATTTTATTTGCAAGTGGTCGGTTACTTCCTTATTCGTTTTCAAGCGATCAACTTTCAGATATGCAAATCTTGGATAGTATAGCAAGTACAATGGCCACGGGATCGTGTCGTTGACACATGGGGCTGTGCAAGCATCCGGACTGACAGGCTCATTTAATGAAGACAGAGAATAAGGAGGACACGGGTCCGTGTCCGCCAGGCACGGGGCCATGTACAACTTATGTTTCCAGCTATAAATAGGGGTGCTTGGTTCCATTTCAATCCATCCCTTGGCAAATCACTTCTCTCACGCCTGCCACGACTCCACCATCACAATACCACCATCATCCATCTTTAGAGTGTGTAGTAGTCTCAGGATCCAAGATTGATCGTAAGAGCTTTTGTCAGACAAAGGCCATGGTTGGCTAATCTCTTACATCACTTGGTAATGACAAGTCCTTTATGTATTGCTTTTGATTTCTAAGTTTTGATTAACTTTTCAATTGGGTTTGTATTAATGACTTTAATATCTAGTTTTTATTTATATTGAAAGTGAACTTTATTCTATCATCTCTTCATATTTTGCTGATTCACTCATTCGTGTGTATGCGATCTATATAAAACGTGTTAACTGCCTGGAAGGGGGTTAGAAGGATGATTTGGGTAAAGTTCTTGCCTCGTTCAGTGTATAGATCCTACGAGGACTTGATTCAAGCTTATTAGGACTTCATTTGAGGCAGATAGCATCAAATCGGAGGAATGAAGAACAACTTGAATCCCATAAAAAAACTACTATTAAAACTTTAAACTGGCCATGCGGGATTGTATCTATTCGGACTCAGACCAATATGGCTGAGGGTAGCGTTGCCTCCAAAAGAGGGACATGCCACATTTTGCATTAATAACTCACTTAATTATCTTTCAATATTTCGGCCTTGCGGGACTTTATCTCTGCTGACTCAGACCAATATGGCCGAGGGTAGCGTTACCTCCAAAAGAGGGACATGCCACTATAACCAAGATAATCTCTTAAAAAACCCAAAGTACAAATCATTAAAAAACGTGTAAATGATGTAACATCCGTCAAAAAACCGGATTTACCAAACCCGCTCCATTTATTAACCGAACAATCAGTTAAAAATTTCGTGGCGTATTTAATGCCCAAATTAATTTTAAACGATACATAATTAATAAGTATATTGGAATATATAATTTGAAAAAGTATTTAAAATAAGGAAATAAAAATAAAAGGCTGCTGCCGGGTTTCGAACCCGGGTCAGCCAGCGAATTCAGCAATGACTTAACTTCCAACCATCCAACCACTGCGCCACTTGTGTTTCTTGTTCATTATTAGATACAATTAATACATAACATGAATCTCGAATTCAAAACCGACGCGCCTAATCGCAGTCGTCGGAAATCCCGACGATCTCGCCAAGATTGGACGGTTTCTTCTGTTTTAACCGAAACCTTAACTACTACATCGGTTATAATCGACGTCTGAACCCGCGACGCAAGTCATAAATGCCGTAAAACTTATTGACCGACGAATCAAGACGGAAAACGGACTAAATACGTCGATGTTCTGCCCTATAAATACCCCCTCTAACCTCTGTTAGCTTTTTCGCTCACAATCACACTCTTTCCCGACATAATTTCACTTGCCGGAGAACTTCTACAACTCGCCGGAAAACCGAACCTTTCACCTTTGTGCCTTACTGAACCCCTAGAGCTCATACCGAAGCCACCCACATTCATCTCAAGCTCGTTGAAGACCCTCTGCCGCAAGACACACGTCGCCGGAATCATCTGCTGTCATCGGAGTTTCGCCGGTGAAACAGAGGAGCCACTGTTTGGTATATCTTACACTTAATCTCTCATTCTTTTATTAATCTCACCTGTAATTAAGCGCAACACACTAAAAGAACATGATTAAATCGTCGAACCAGTCGGACGTTAGTTCTGGTTAAGTCCAACGAAGAAGACGAAGTTTCAGTATTGTATATGTTTAATTAAAATCAAGATATATCTCGGGTTAGACACACAGTCCAGCGGTGGACTGTGTGCAAATAAAACACGCTTACGTCCCGAGTTCGATTCTTGTCCCACGCACACTCGCCTTAATAAAAATGTTTTTTTTAACCGAACCGGATTCACTGCAATAGATATTAAGTTTAATAAAAACCGGAATAATAACCAAGATAGACACACAGTCCAGTGGTGGACTGTGTGAACGTTTAAATCACATGTCACGAGTTCGAGTCCAGACTACCGCACCGGTCCGGACAATTATCAAACTTTTTATATAAGGCAGAAATGAAATAATGTAGTTTGTATATAAGTATAATAAAATCAGAGTATTTACCAAGTTAGACACACAGTCCAGCGGTGGACTGTGTGTTAACCTAACCCACAGGTCCCGGGTTCGAGACCTGTGGAGAACACCGAGCGAGTCATTTAAATCGTTTTTTAAATAAATGATTTTCGGATTAATTCAATTAAGGTATAAATATAATTAAAAACAGAAATATTTCGGGTTAGACACGTAGCTCAGTTGGTAGAGCTGCGTGCACGCGAACGAGAGGTCTCGGGTTCGAGCCTCACCCGGCGCACACAATTATACAATAAAATCGGTCAACGGTCAACAAGTCAACAGGTCAACAGTCAAAAATCAACATTTTTTTATTTACTTTTATTTATTTATTTACATTAAAAATACTTAAAAATAACATTTTTAAGGTTAGAAAATAGCCTTAAACTCACAAAAATATATCCAACAATCCTACTAAAATTGATTAATAAAATCCGCTTACTTACCGAACCATTATGCCATTATCTAGGTTACTTTCACTCGTGGTTAAAACCAACTTCGTGCGCATTCAACATCATCAACCGAACGCACCCAATGTGAGTGAATCTTACAACTCCCCTTTTTAATTACACGTTTTGGGGTGTGTCATGTGTCACTAAAATTAACTCGTTTATTTAAATTTGTGCCATACCATATTGTGATCTAAACTTAGATTGTATATATTGTTTGTAGTTATGTATTTCATATTGTCAAGTTATATGCAATTCATTCATTAGGCCCATCAGTTCCTCGTGGGAGACGAGTTGAGCAACGCGTGCCTCAAAACAAATCCATTATTGTTCGTGTGTGCATTATTTAATATTAAATGATTGGTGAATAAGTTTACATCTATTTTTACTCATGTGTGGTTGTGCACTTTATTTTATAATCAATTCAATAAACTTGTTCAAATGTTTTTCATAGGATTCACTCGCCAACTCTTTGTTGATCCAAAAACCATTTTTACACATGATACAGGTGAACAGGATGAAGCAAGGAAAACATAGGAAATGTCTTAGAAGAAAACAATGAAGTCTAGAATGATGTTTAGGACATGATGTAATTATGATTGTATATTTCCCATTAAATTGTATTAATGAATATGAAACGTCATAATAAATGTCATGAGCTTTGATGATAACCCAATTATGCCCCGATCACCTTTTTCCGCTGCCGGTCGGGGTGTGACAGATTGGTATCAGAGCCATGACTATAGGGATATAGGATAGGTTATTAGACCCTTAGAGCCTATACTATAGTTTACTAGATTTTAATTATTCATGTGGTTACATGCAAACTTATGATATTTATTTGTTTCATATTTGTTTATACTTACAGTCAAACATACATACTTACATATACATTCATCATACATATTTCAATGTTCATATATTCAAATCATCTTCATACTTTTGTTATTCAAAGATTTTGTCGCAATTTTCAAATCTCATCAAAGTAAGTTCTGCGACGGGCATGTAGTAACTGGAAGGGTACAAGTACCGGTAGTCGGAACGTCCTGTCTAGGTTGGCATTCGTATAAATCCAATATAACGGACCAGTTTGCCTACCTGGGGACTAACGATGAGAGTACGAAGGACCTATTAGGCCAAAGCATGCCACACCAAACGTCGTTCGAACTAACCCCACTTTGAGGTGTCACCGTGTCCATACCTGGATACATTCCGAATATCATACGTTACATATTTCTCGATTTTCTCTGGGTTTTAGTGTACGTAACCAGGCTAACACATGCGAACCATATGAAAAACCCGGTATTCATGGGGGCCCACATGATTATGAAGGTGAAGTATGGCGGCATGCAAGGCCCAATTACGAGCAAAGCCCAAGACATCCTATGGATGTAGTAGATTTATTTTTCTATATTTATTTTATGAATGTTCATTCCTAAATACGACCCATGATCCCAAAAACATCCAACTCTTACTCTTGATATGTATTCCTTGTAGATGTCTTCTAGCCTCGCCCGTAGAAAGATGAGAGCAGGAAAAGCCCGCGAGCGCATGGCTGCCCTAATCGCTCAACAAATGGCTTCCGTAATACCCAACATTGTAATCCAAGTCCAACAAGCACTTACCGCTAATCCTGTCAACCAAGAAGATCAAAACGTTATCAACCCTCCCCCAAATACCATTAAATGCACCTACAAGCATTTCAAATCATGCGACCCTCCTAAATACGAAGGGACTGAAGGTGTCACCGCTCTCCTCCATTGGTTTGAAGAAATGGAGAACACTTTTCTAAATTGCGATTGCCCCGATGATCGCAAAGTGCGATATACTACCGGTCGTTTATATGGAATAGCACTTACTTGGTGGAATACAGAGAAGGCCAAACGAGGCGTTGACGATGCTATGACTTTGACTTGGGAAGAGTTGAAGGAAATCATGACAAGACGGTTTTGCCCAAGGAGCGAAATCAAGAAATTAGAAGATGAGTTCTATTCGTTGAAGCAAAAGGAAGGCGACCACACCACATACAACAAAAGATTCCTCGAGTTAAATCAAATGGTTCCCAACTTGTTCACTCCCCTCTATCGTTTGATCGAGCACTACATTCGAGGTCTTCCGTCAAAGATTCAGGACTCTGTAATAAGTACCACGCCTGCAACTTTGGAAGCAGCAATTGTAACATTTGTAAAAATCGGGTCTTCAAAACCCGCTCCGTTTTGTAATCAAGTACCAAGTTATAAAAGTTACATTAAATATTTATGATTATTTTGAGTTAAAACAATACATAATTAATAAATAAACTAAACTATAAAAATTATATTTGATAAAAAGTTAAAATAAAAAAAATAATGAAGCTGCCGGGATTCGAACCCGGGTCAGCCAAGACTCTTCAACAACTTAACACTCACTCCCTATACCACTCCGCCACATTGTGTTTTCTGCTAACTCTAGGAACACAAATGAATCTTATACACAAACTCAGTTATAACCAATGGCGCCATCTGAGAAACGGTAATCGGCAAACCAAGCGTCAAATCGATTGTTTACCTCACACATTCAGTTTATAACCGATGCACGACGGTTTCTAATCAATCAGAAATTGATTAAACTTCAAGACTCATCATTGTTGATTCTTAAAACCGAAAAACCATCAAGTTCGGAATTACACAAGCTCCAGACCATTCTCGCGATTCAAAGAGATCATACTAATACTCCATTTCCTTTTCGTCGCATTTTCAGACCATCAGAGTGCCTAAAGCAGCTCTCCGGAATTCTCTGCAAAAGTCGCCGGAAAACCGTATTCAACTCAAACCGGTAAAATACTCCTACTTTACGGTTTTAATCTATTGTTAGAACCTTACTAACATTAACCCATCGCTCATAATCAACCACAGACGGCATTGCTGGACTTTCTGTGTTCGCCGGAAAACTTCTGGAATTGCCGGAAACTCGTTAATTATCGGTATGCACATTCCAACGCACTGATAATCAATACTCATTAGTTCAATTTCATATCTAATCCCTTAAATCTGTTAATTGATTCTCGTAGCCGAAGGTTTCAAAAACAGAGCCGACAAGTTTCGCCGGACTCTCTGAAGAAGACAACCTGTTCGGTATCTTCTTTCCCCAAACTTTTCGGATCAATGCATTCAAACTAGACATCATGTTTATTAACTAAATTAATCACGAATCGGTTGTTTGATTGATGTCTGCGTTCGTAATGAAGAAGACGAGTTCAGTGATAACATAAGATTAATTAAAATCGGAATTATAAACGGGTTAGACACACAGTCCAGCGGTGGACTGTGTGCAAACAAAAACTATACACGTCCCGAGTTCGATCCCTGCTACACGCACACCTTGTGTAATAAAATGCCTTTTTGATCAAGAACTAAACCGGGTTAACTCGGATAGTTGTTAAGTATAATAAAAACCGAGATAATAACCGGGTTAGACACACAGTCCAGCGGTGGACTGTGTGCAACATGAACTACACGTCGCGCGTTCGAAACCCGTCACGAGCACCGGTCCGATTGAATTAAAATGTTTTTGCAAATAAAGGAAATTCGGTTAAATCAAATAAGTGTATAAATATAATTAAAAACGAGATTATTTCGGGTTAGACACGTAGCTCAGTTGGTAGAGCTGCGTGCACGCGAACGGGAGGTCGCCGGTTCGAATCTCACCCGGCGCAGATTAATTCGCTGACCGAACCGGTCAACGGTCAACGGTCAACGCTAAAAAAATAATATTTTTTTTATATTTTTATTTACTTAATTTAATTTAAAAATCAATTAAAAATACTTAAAAATAACATTTTTAAAGATAGAAAATAGCCATAAACTCACAAAAATATATCTAAAAATTTCATTAAAATCCTTAATAAAATCCATCCATTTAATATATTTTTCCATTATTATTTAGGTTAGTATTCCTCGTTGATCCGCTCATCTAAATCGTGCGCATATCACCATCTCCAATCCAACGCACCCAAGGTGAGTGAATCTTACAAATTCCCCGTTTTAATCACGTTTTGGGGTGCATCATGTGTCTTTGTATATATATATAATTACTAAACCATTGTGCATATATCATAACATGAACTTGTGTATTCAGTTTGTTGCTGTTAAGTAGTTATCATTGGATGCAATTTATTATTCAGTACATGCAATTTCATAGGCCGCCGCTCCCCATTTATGAGCGTTGAGCATGTTCCCCATTTCATTATGAGGTTGAACCTGGCGTGCCCACATACGATCGGCCCCGTTTGATTGAGCCTTGATCGCACAGACATTTTCATTTTCAGTACATGCAATACGATCGGCTCCGTTTGATTGAGCCTTGATCGCACATTTTCATTTTCAGTACATGCAATACGATCGGCTCCGTTTGATTGAGCCTTGATCGCACAGTTTCATTTATGTTATTTACAGTATGATGTTGGTATGTTCATGTATGATGCCATGTGTTATTGTATGTTATAGTTGTGACTGCTATTTGCCATTACTTGATTATTTACATTTGCTCATCTATGATTATGCACAATTTTTCATTGATAAACTAACCATAAAATTATTATCAAATGTTTATCTAATAAGGTTCACTCGCCAACTTATGTTGACCCAAAAACCCCCATTTTACACATGATACAGGTGAAGTAACTGCAGCTAGGAACACATAGGATTTGGACTAGAAGAATAAAACGATATGGTGTTGGGATTGTTATGTTTGTTTTATTTTCTTTGTATTGAATGAACATGTTTGGATATTTGAGAATGTAACTTTGACTTTATTAAATATGAAACATAATAGTAAATGTCATGAGCTTTGGTGATAACCCAATTATGCCCCGACTCTTATTCCGCTGCGGGTCGGGGTGTGACGGATTGTTATCAGAGCCATGACTATAGGGATATAGGATATGTTATTAGTCCCTTAGAGCCTATACTATAGTCGATTAGAAACTTATAAGAATTTTGTGTGTTATATGCCAAATTTCATGATGTTTATATGTTTTATGTTAAATGTTATATTTGATATTGTGCAAGCATGTTCATAAGTATGTATTATCATATAATGCCTATCATGAAATCGTATGCTCATAACATATCACATCCATGAAAGCACACACCACATCATGATTGTTTTTACAATGATTTTCGTGTTTTCAAATCTCATCAAAGTGAGTTCTCATGACGGGCATGTAGTAACTGGAAGGGTACCAGTACCGGTAGTCGGAACATCCTGTCTAGGCTGGCATTCGTATAAATCCAAAATAAAGGACCAGTTTGCCTACCTGGGGACTAACGATGAGAGTACGAAGTACCTATTAGGCCAAAGCATGCTATACCAAACGTCGTGTGAGCTAATCCCACTTTGAGTTGTCATTGTGTCTACACCTGGACACGTTCCGACCAAACATCTCATGAACATATTTTGTGGTTTGCATCCGGGGGATGTGAGTGTTAAATTGCCAATACTAATGTGAATCCTACCAAGCCAATAGCCATGGGGGCCCACATGACTATGTAGGTGAAGGTATGGGGGACATTTGAGGCCCAACATGAGCGAACCTAAGACATCCTATGGATGTAGTTGCATTATTGATATTTATGTTATTTTCATTTTCTTAAAGACACATGACACCTAAAAAGACACCATAAACTCACAATCTTCTCATTTTATGATCCTGTAGATGTCGTCTAGACAGCAACGAAGGGGTAAAAGATCGGGAAGGTCTCAGGAACGTTTGGCCACTCAGATCGCGAAACAAATGGCCACGATATTGCCTGACATTGTGGTACAAGTACAACAAGCCCTTGCTACAAATCCTACTAACCCTCCTCAACAACAGGACCAGAACATCGACAACCCTCCTACCAACAAGTGCTCTTACAAACATTTTAAGTCCTGTGATCCTCCTAAATTTGAATGGACTGAGGGTGTCACTGCTCTCCTACATTGGTTCGAGGAGATGGAAAACACCTTCCTAAACTGCGATTGTCCTGAGGATCGCAAGGTTCGATACGCCACCGGGAGACTACTTGGAGTAGCCCTCACTTGGTGGAACACTGAAAAAGGGAAGAGGGGAACTGAAGATGCGATGGCCTTAACTTGGGAGGAGTTAAGGGAAATCATGACTAGGCGTTTCTGTCCTAGAAGTGAAATTAAGAAGTTGGAGGATGAATTCCATGCTCTAAAGCAAAAGGAGGGTGATCACTCTACTTACAACAAGAGGTTCTTGGAGTTGAACCAAATGGTTCCAAATCTATTCACTCCAACCTATCGTCTGATCGAGCATTATATTCGAGGACTTCCCTCGAAAATCCAAGATTCAGTTCTCAGCGTTTCACCAGTAACACTTGAAGCTGCCATGGAGTTGGCAACTGAACTGACCGAAAACCGAATTCGCAACGGGAAGTTCAAAGAAGAGAAGAAGAAAGCCCCTGTTGAGGGACAAACTTCAAACCACCCCATTCCTTCCTCTAAGTTTGCTAACAAGAGGAAGCGTAACACCAGGAATTTTGTAGTTACCCAAACCAACACCCCTATTCCTACTGCACCCATTACTCAAGTCACTCCTTCACCCGCACCATACAGAAGACCCTACACAAGCCCATTACAAAAATGTAACCGTTGTCAGTATCACCATTCCCCTGATCATCCTTGCCAATACTGCACCGGTTGCGGTCGCGCAGGACATACTGTTCAAAACTGCCGCATGCCTCAACGAACAAACCGCCACCAACCTTTAACCCAAACCCACCAACAGTTAATGGGTCAAGCACAACAACAACCCCTACCATTTCCACCCACCCAACATTTAGCCCAAACATACTACCAACTCAATTATCCTATGGGCCAACCTATGCGGGCTTGCTTCAATTGCGGCGACCCAAGTCATTTCAGAAACACATGTCCAAGGCTGGTTAATATTATTCATGCTCAGGCCCAAGCGAACCAAGCTCCTCCACCTGCAAGAGGAAGAGCTTTCAATATTAACGCGAACCAGGCCAGAGCTGACGGCAATGTGGTCAACGGTACATTTCTTATAAATTGTAGATATGCCTCTATGTTATTTGATACTGGTGCGGATAGAAGTTTTGTGTCATTAGAATTTGAACCTATCTTAAGCAAAAATCGGGATAAGCTCACGGAATCCATAACGGTAGAAGTTGCGGACGGGAAACCAGTTTCATTAGACTCTATATTACGCAACTGTACACTCACCTTAAACGACCACGATTTCTCAGTCGACCTTATTCCTATGAAGCTGGGAAGTTTTGACATCATAATCGGTATGGATTGGCTCAGTCAACATCAGGCGAAAGTTGTATGTCGTGAGAAATTTATTCGTATTCCACTTTCAAACGGTCAGACTCTTCGAATCATTGGAGAAACCTCGTCGAAAGGGCTCAGCTTAATGTCTTGTCTTCAAGGTCAAAAATATCTTCGCAAGAATTATGTCGCGTTTTTAGCCCATATCATCAAAAAGGGGACCACAGAGAAGAAACTTGAAGACATTCCTGTAGTAAAAGACTTTCCACAAGTTTTTCCTGACGACATTTCAGGACTTCCTCCAGTTAGAGACGTCGAATTCCGTATTGATCTTATACCTTGTGCTACACCAGTTGCAAAGTCTCCATATAGGTTAGCCCCCTCTGAAATGCAAGAGCTAGCCAGTCAATTACAAGAGTTGACTGACAAGGGATTCATACGTCCTAGCTCATCGCCTTGGAGTGCACCTGTCCTTTTTGTAAAGAAGAAAGATGGATCTTTTCGTATGTGCATCGACTACAGAGAGCTCAACAAGTTAACCATCAAAAATCGCTATCCCTTACCTCGCATTGATGATCTTCTTGACCAACTACAAGGTGCCAGCTGCTTTTCGAAAATCGATCTTCGATCTGGCTATCATCAGCTTAGAGTGCATGAAGAAGACGTCCCTAAGACTGCTTTTCGAACTCGTTATGGCCACTATGAATTCATGGTTATGCCGTTTGGATTAACCAATGCACCAGCTGTCTTCATGGACCTAATGAACAGAGTCTGCAAACCTTACCTTGATCGATTTGTTATAGTTTTCATCGACGATATTCTTATTTATTCAAAATCTAAAGCTGATCATGAGCGTCATCTTCGACTCGTTCTTGCACTTCTAGAAAAGGAAAAGCTTTATGCCAAGTTCTCTAAATGTGAATTCTGGTTAAAAGAGGTGCAATTCCTTGGGCATGTAGTCAATGACAAAGGAATACATGTTGACCCTTCAAAGATCAAAGCAGTTTAAGAATGGCAAGCTCCACGTACACCAACTGAAGTAAGATCTTTTCTGGGACTAGCTGGCTATTATCGTCGGTTCATTTCAAACTTCTCTCGCATTACTGTGCCACTAACGGCTTTAACCCATAAGGGAAAACCTTTTGTATGGGGACCCAAGCAAGAAGAAGCTTTTCAAACTCTTAAACAAAAATTTTGTGATGCACCAATCCTCACTCTTCCTGAAGGTTGTGATGATTTTGTAGTCTATTGCGACGCGTCAGGGCAAGGGTTAGGCTGCGTTCTCATGCAAAGAGGAAAAGTCATAGCTTATGCCTCGAGACAACTCAAGACACATGAAAAGAACTACACCACTCATGACCTAGAACTTGGAGCCGTTGTATTCGCTCTTAAGATATGGAGACATTATCTCTATGGTACTAAGTGTGAAATATACACTGACAACAAGAGTCTTCAACATATCTTCAATCAAAAAGAGTTAAATATGAGGCAACGAAGATGGGTCGAACTCCTGAATGATTACGACTGTGAAATTAGATACCACCCTGGTAAAGCAAATGTGGTGGCTGATGCACTTAGTCGAAAGGGTTATGCGAACTCCATTCATCTTCTATGTTCGCAAATTATAACCGACATTTAAAGATCAAATTCGTGAAGCTCAACACGTTTCAATAACAGAAGAAGATGTACGAAAGGAGATGTCCTGTGGAGCTGAGTTAAAACTTGAAACTAAATCAGATGGTATTCTGTATTACCTAGATCGTATCTGGATTCCTAACCACAATAATCTTCGTGAAACTCTTATGAATGAAGCTCACAAAACGCGATATTCTATACACCCAGGAGCCGATAAGATGTATCAAGACCTACGATACACCTATTGGTGGCCTGGAATGAAGAAGGATATTGCCGTTTTTGTTTCCAAGTGCCTCACATGTTCCAAGGTGAAGGCTGAACACCAAAGACCCTCAGGACTTCTAGTCCAACCGGAAATACGTGTATAGAAGTGGGAAAATATAACCATGGATTTCATTACCGGGTTACCTCGCACTTCTGGTGGGTATGACACTATATGGGTGATTATAGACCGACTTACAAAATCAGCTCACTTTATTCCTATCCGCGAAGATTTCAAAAACGAAAAGCTTGCACGTATTTATATCAATGAAATCGTGAGCCGGCATGGGGTACCATTAAGTATTATTTCTGATCGTGATGGTCGTTTCACCTCACGAACATGGCAAGCAGTACAATCTGCTATGGGCACATGATTAGATCTCAGTACCGCCTATCATCCTCAAACTGATGGACAGTCTGAGCGCACCATTCAAACTCTTGAGGATATGCTTAGAGCATGTTTCATAGACTTCAAGGGAAATTGGGACGCCCACCTACCATTAGTTGAATTTTCGTACAACAACAGCTATCATTCGAGCATTGGCATGGCACCTTTTGAAGCCATATATGGTCGTAAGTGCCGATCTCCTGTATGTTGGCACGAAATTGGGGAAGCACAAATTACTGGTCCAGAATTGATCCAAGAAACCACAGAAAAGATTCATCAAATTCGAAACAATCTTCTAGCAGCTCAAAGTCGTCAAAAGAGTTATGCAGATAAACGACGGAAGCCCTTAGAGTTTAACATTGGTGATCATGTGCTTTTAAAAGTATCACCGTGGAAGGGAGTAGTTCGTTTTGGTCAAAAAGGGAAGCTAGCACCACGTTACGTAGGACCTTTCAAGATACTCGAAAGAGTAGGTCCTGTAGCATACAAGCTTGACCTACCAGAAGAACTCAACAGGATTCATCCCACATTCCACGTGTCGAACTTGAAGAAGTGCCTCGCTGATGAGAATCTCCATATTCCGCTGGAAGATATTCAGATTGATGAATCTATGCATTTTATTGAAAGACCAGTGGAGATCATGGACTACGGGAAGAAGCGTCTTCGACGAAGTCGCATTCCAATTGTTAGGGTACGCTGGGAGTCGAAACGGGGACCTGAGTTTACTTGGGAACGTGAAGACTCAATGCGTGAAAAATACCCGCATCTTTTTCCTACTACTTCAACTACTTAAATTTCGGGACGAAATTCCTAAAAGTAGGGGATACTGTAACATTTGTAAAAATCGGGTCTTCAAAACCCGCTCCGTTTTGTAATCAAGTACCAAGTTATAAAAGTTACATTAAATATTTATGATTATTTTGAGTTAAAACGATACATAATTAATAAATAAACTAAACTATAAAAATTATATTTGATAAAAAGTTAAAATAAAAAAATAATGAAGCTGCCGGGATTCGAACCCGAGTCAGCCAAGACTCTTCAACAACTTAACACTCACTCCCTAGACCACTCCGCCACATTGTGTTTTCTGCTAACTCTAGGAACACAAATGAATCTTATACACAAACTCAGTTATAACCGATGGCGCCATCTGAGAAACGGTAATCGGCAAACCAAGCGTCAAATCGATTGTTTACCTTACACATTCAGTTTATAACCGATGCACGACGGTTTCTAATCAATCAGAAATTGATTAAACTTCAAGACTCATCATTGTTTATTCTTAAAACCGAAAAACCATCAAGTTCGGAATTACACAAGCTCCAGACCATTCTCACGATTCAAAGAGATCATACCAATACTCCATTTCCTTTTCGTCGCATTGTCAGACCATCAGAGCGCCTAAAGCAGCTCGCCGGAATTCTCTGCAAAAGTCGCCGAAAAACCGTATTCAACTCAAACCGGTAAAATACTCCTACTTTACGGTTTCAATCTATTGTTAGAACCTTACTAACATTAACCCATCGCTCATAATCAACCACAGACGGCATTGCTGGACTTTCTGTGTTCGCCGGAAAACTTCTGGAATTGCCGGAAACTCGTTAATTATCGGTATGCACATTCCAACGCACTGATAATCAATACTCATTAGTTCAATTTCATATCTAATCCCTTAAATCTGTTAATTGATTCTCGTAGCCGAAGGTTTCAAAAACAGAGCCGACAAGTTTCGCCGGACTCTCTGAAGAAGACAACCTGTTCGGTATCTTCTTTCCCCAAACTTTTCGGATCAATGCATTCAAACTAGACATCATGTTTATTAACTAAATTAATCACGAATCGTTTGTTTGATTGATGTCTGCGTTCGTAATGAAGAAGACGAGTTCAGTGATAACATAAGATTAATTAAAATCGGAATTATAAACGGGTTAGACACACAGTCCAGCGGTGGACTGTGTGCAAACAAAAACTATACACGTCCCGAGTTCGATCCCTGCTACACGCACACCTTGTGTAATAAAATGCCTTTTTGATCAAGAACTAAACCGGGTTAACTCGGATAGTTGTTAAGTATAATAAAAACCGAGATAATAACCGGGTTAGACACACAGTCCAGCGGTGGACTGTGTGCAACATGAACTACACGTCGCGCGTTCGAAACCCGTCACGAGCACCGGTCCGATTGAATTAAAATGTTTTTGCAAATAAAGGAAATTCGGTTAAATCAAATAAGTGTATAAATATAATTAAAAACGAGATTATTTCGGGTTAGACACGTAGCTCAGTTGGTAGAGCTGCGTGCACGCGAACGGGAGGTCGCCGGTTCGAATCTCACCCGGCGCAGATTAATTCGCTGACCGAACCGGTCAACGGTCAACGGTCAACGCTAAAAAAATAATATTTTTTTTATATTTTTATTTACTTAATTTAATTTAAAAATCAATTAAAAATACTTAAAAATAACATTTTTAAAGATAGAAAATAGCCATAAACTCACAAAAATATATCTAAAAATTTCATTAAAATCCTTAATAAAATCCATCCATTTAATATATTTTTCCATTATTATTTAGGTTAGTATTCCTCGTTGATCCGCTCATCTAAATCGTGCGCATATCACCATCTCCAATCCAACGCACCCAAGGTGAGTGAATCTTACAAATTCCCCGTTTTAATCACGTTTTGGGGTGCATCATGTGTCTTTGTATATATATATAATTACTAAACCATTGTGCATATATCATAACATGAACTTGTGTATTCAGTTTGTTGCTGTTAAGTAGTTATCATTGGATGCAATTTATTATTCAGTACATGCAATTTCATAGGCCGCCGCTCCCCATTTATGAGCGTTGAGCATGTTCCCCATTTCATTATGAGGTTGAACCTGGCGTGCCCACATACGATCGGCCCCGTTTGATTGAGCCTTGATCGCACAGACATTTTCATTTTCAGTACATGCAATACGATCGGCTCCGTTTGATTGAGCCTTGATCGCACATTTTCATTTTCAGTACATGCAATACGATCGGCTCCGTTTGATTGAGCCTTGATCGCACAGTTTCATTTATGTTATTTACAGTATGATGTTGGTATGTTCATGTATGATGCCATGTGTTATTGTATGTTATAGTTGTGACTGCTATTTGCCATTACTTGATTATTTACATTTGCTCATCTATGATTATGCACAATTTTTCATTGATAAACTAACCATAAAATTATTATCAAATGTTTATCTAGTAAGGTTCACTCGCCAACTTATGTTGACCCAAAAACCCCCCTTTTACACATGATACAGGTGAAGCAACTGCAGCTAGGAACACATAGGATTTGGACTAGAAGAATAAAACGATATGGTGTTGGGATTGTTATGTTTGTTTTATTTTCTTTGTATTGAATGAACATGTTTGGATATTTGAGAATGTAACTTTGACTTTATTAAATATGAAACATAATAGTAAATGTCATGAGCTTTGGTGATAACCCAATTATGCCCCGACTCTTATTCCGCTGCGGGTCGGGGTGTGACAGCAATGGAGTTAGCTACAGAGCTCACCGAGAACCGAATCCGGAACAAAGACTTCAAGGAGGAGAAGAAGAAGGATAAGGCATCGACAGAAACTTCAAACTCCACCCAAACCGAATCCCCTTCTCAACCCATTTCTAAGAGAAAAAGAGACGGGCAACTTTTCGCTACTACCCAACGTAATCAACCAATTTCACAAGCCATACCAATCCAAGCTATCCCAATCACGCAAATAGCACCCAACTCAACTTACCCAAATAAGAAACCATACCTTGGACCTCACCCTCGATGTAACACCTGTTTTTATCACCATCCATCTACCTTACCTTGTCGACTATGTGCGAATTGTGGACGCTATGGTCATTTGAGCAAGGTTTGCCGCACCCCTCAAAACCAAATCTCACCCCCTCCTCAAAACATGATCCAAACCTATCAACAACCCCAATACCCCATGTTCCCATATGTTCGAGCTTGTTTCAATTGTGGCGACCCTACCAACTTTAGAAACACGTGCCCTCGATTGGTTAACATCATAAACGCTCAAGCTCAATCAAACCCAGTTAACCAAGTAAATCAAGAAAACCCAATCACTAGGCCACCAGCAAGAGGAAGAGTTTTCAACATCAACGCCAATCCTGTCGAAGATAATGACGGCCCAAACGAAACCACCCAACTAGTCCCCTTCACCGAAAATCAATATTCAACTCCAACCGCTTAGTTTTTATGTTTTTCTTTATGTTATCTCAATTTTCCCGTATCCCAGTTATGAATTGGAATCTTATCCAAGGATCTTAATGCATATTACTATTTCAGTTTGTTTATGTTTTAAAGTCACATAGAACTAATCATAACTTACGGATAAAGCCAATGAAAATTTGACAAGAATATGGTGGATACGCCGCTGGTACTTCCTATATATAAGTATTCTTGCCAAAGGATCAGAGGCATTATCTGGCGGTTATGAGAAGTTCCATGTGGAATTTAGCATTGTCTTGATTGAAGTTTGTTTTGTACTTACTGATTTAGCATTTATGGCATCTTATCATTTAAAGAAATTGGATTGTATTCCATTTCTACATAGACTAACCTCTCCACCACAACAAACGAGAGAGGTATTGTCATCATTCCAACATGTATACCATCAGAATTTAGACTCAAGTTTTGGTTGTTGTGTTTGTTGTAGAGTCACACAGAACTAATCATAACTTGCGGATAAAGTCAATGAAAATTTGACAAGAATATGGTGGATACGCCGCTGGTACTTCCTATATATAAGTATTCTTGCCAAAGGATCAGAGGCATTATCAGGCGGTTATGAGAAGTTCCATGTAGGATTTAGTATTGTTTTGGTTGAAGTTTGTGTTATACTCCCTGATTTAGCATTCATATCATCTCATAATTTAAAGAAATTGGATTGTGTTCCATTTTTTTTACATAGACTAACCTCTCCATCATAACAAACGAGAGAGGTACTGTCATCATTCAAACATGTATACTATCAGAATTTAGACTCAAGCTGTGGTTGTTGTGTTGTTTATGTTTTAGAGTCACATAGGACTAATCATAATTTACTGATAAAACCAATGAAAATTTGACGAGAATATGGTGGATACGCCGCTGGTACTTCCTATATATAAGTATTCTTGTCAAAGGATCAGAGGCATTATCAGGCGGTTATGAGAGGTTCCATGTAGAATTTAGTATTGTCTTGGTTGAAATTTGTGTTACATTCACTCATTTAACATTCATATCATCTCGCCATTTAAAGAAATTGGATTGTGTTCTATTTCTACATAAACTAACCTCTCCATCATAACAAACGAGAGAGGAACTGTCACCATTCAAACATGTATGCTATCAGAATTTGGACTCAGATATTTGTTGTTGTGTTTATTTATGTTCTAGAGTTATAACATAGAACCAATCATAACTTACTGATAAAACCAATGAAAATTTGACAAGAATATGGTGGATACGCCGCTGGTACTTCCTATATATAAGTATTCTTGTCAAAGGATCAGAGGCATTGTCAAGCGGTTATGAGAAGTTCTATGTAGGATTTAGTAATTTCTTGGTACATTGGTTGTGGCGTTTATTTATGTTCTAGAGTCACATCATAGAACCAATCATAACTTACTGATAAAACCAATGAAAATTTGACAAGAATATGGTGGATACGCCGCTGGTACTTCCTATATATAAGTATTCTTGTCAAAGGATCAGAGGCATTGTCAGGCGGTTATGAGAAGTTCCATGTAGGTTGTAGTATTAGAAATTTTGTTTTAGGATATAACGCTATCTTTTCAAACATATCAAAACTCTTACGCATGAAATCATACTTAGTGAATCAACTCTGCTTATCAATATTTTCACCGTAGGCAACAAAAAGCGATTCCTGTAGCAGGGTACTCAACCCTTACAAGGAACGTTACCGCCTCAAACAAAAATTTAAACCCTTACTCTTTTCTAAGTATGTAACCGTCAAATTAAACACCATCCTTTTTAGACAAATATGTCACTACTTAAATTTCGGGACGAAATTTCTAAAAAGCAGGGGATACTGTAACATCCGTCAAAAAACCGGATTTACCAAACCCGCTCCGTTTATTAACCGAACAATCAGTTAAAAATTTCGTGGCGTATTTAATGCCCAAATTAATTTTAAACGATACATAATTAATAAGTATATTGGAATATATAATTTATATTTGAAAAAGTATTTAAAATAAGAAAATAAAAATAAAAGGCTGCTGCCGGGTTTCGAACCCGGGTCAGCCAGCGAATTCAGCAATGACTTAACTTCCAACCATCCAACCACTGCGCCACTTGTGTTTCTTGTTCATTATTAGATACAGTTAATACATAACATGAATCTCGAATTCAAAACCGACGCGCATAACCGCAGTCGTCGGAAATCCGACGATCTCGCCAAGATTGGACGGTTTCTTCTGTTTTAACCGAAAACTTAACTACTACATCGGTTATAACCGACGTCTGAACCCGCGACGCAAGTCATAACCGCCGGAAAACTTATTGACTGACGAATCAAGACAGAAAACGGACTAAATACGTCGATGTTCTGCCCTATAAATACCCCCTCTAACCTCTGTTAGCTTTTTCGCTCACAATCACACTCTTTCCCGACATAATTTCACTCGCCGGAGAACTTCTACAACTCGCCGGAAAACCGAACCTTTCACCTCTGTGCCTTACTGAACCCCCAGAGCTCATACCGAAGCCACCCACATTCATCTCAAGCTCGTTGAAGACCCTCTGCCGCAAGACACACGTCGCCGGAATCATCTGCTGTCATCGGAGTTTCGCCGGTGAAACAGAGGAGCCACTGTTCGGTATATCTTACACTTAATCTTTCATTCTTTTATTAATCTCACCTGTAATTAAGCGCAACACACTAAAAGAACATGATTAAATCGTCGAACCAGTCAGACATTAGTTCTGGTTAAGTCCAACGAAGAAGATGAAGTTTCAGTATTGTATATGTTTAATTAAAATCACGATATATCTCGGGTTAGACACACAGTCCAGTGGTGGACTGTGCGCAAATAAAACACGCTTACGTCCCGAGTTCGATTCTTGTCCCACGCAAACTCGCCTTAATAAAAATGTTTTTTTTTAACCGAACCGGATTCACTGCAATAGATGTTAAGTTTAATAAAAACCGGAATAATAACCAAGATAGACACACAGTCCAGTGGTGGACTGTGTGAACGTTTAAATCACATGTCACGAGTTCGAGTCCAGACTACCGCACCGGTCCGGACAATTATCAAACTTTTTATATAAGGCAGAAATGAAATAATGTAGTTTGTATATAAGTATAATAAAAATCAGAGTATTTACCAAGTTAGACACACAGTCCAGCGGTGGACTGTGTGTTAACCTAACCCACAGGTCCCGGGTTCGAGACCTGTGGAGAACACCGAGCGAGTCATTTAAATCGTTTTTTAAATAAATGATTTTCGGATTAATTCAATTAAGGTATAAATATAATTAAAAACAGAAATATTTCGGGTTAGACACGTAGCTCAGTTGGTAGAGCTGCGTGCACGCGAACGGGAGGTCTCGGGTTCGAGCCTCACCCGGCGCACACAATTATACAATAAAATCGGTCAACGGTCAACAAGTCAACAGTCAAAAATCAACATTTTTTTATTTACTTTTATTTATTTATTTACATTAAAAATACTTAAAAATAACATTTTTAAGGTTAGAAAATAGCCTTAAACTCACAAAAATATATCCAACAATCCTACTAAAATTGATTAATAAAATCCGCTTACTTACCGAACCATTATGCCATTATCTAGGTTAGTTTCACTCGTGGTTAAAACCAACTTCGTGCGCATTCAACATCATCAACCGAACACACCCAATGTGAGTGAATCTTACAACTCCCCTTTTTAATTACACGTTTTGGGGTGTGTCATGTGTCACTAAAATTAACTCGTTTATTTAAACTTGTGCCATACCATATTGTGATCTAAACTTAGATTGTATATATTGTTTGTAGTTATGTATTTCATATTGTCAAGTTATATGCAATTCATTCATTAGGCCCATCAGTTCCTCGTGGGAGACGAGTTGAGCAACGCGTGCCTCAAAACAAATCCATTATTGTTCGTGTGTGCATTATTTAATATTAAATGATTGGTGAATAAGTTTACATCTATTTTTACTCATGTGTGGTTGTGCACTTTATTTTATAATCAATTCAATAAACTTGTTCAAATGTTTTTCATAGGATTCACTCGCCAACACTTTGTTGATCCAAAAACCATTTTTACACATGATACAGGTGAACAGGATGAAGCAAGGAAAACATAGGAAATGCCTTAGAAGAAAACAATGAAGTCTAGAATGATGTTTAGGACATGATGTAATTATGATTGTATATTTCCCATTAAATTGTATTAATGAATATGAAACGTCATAATAAATGTCATGAGCTTTGATGATAACCCAATTATGCCCCGATCACCTTTTTCCGCTGCGGGTCGGGGTGTGACAAATGACGAGTTGGAACCCGCTGATTCTGTCTTGTCTATTTGTTTCTTTTATTACTTTATTTTCCTTCTTTACTTTAAAAATCTTTTCTAAGAAATTTGATTAGATTAGACGTCGACGATATTCCCGTATTAAAAGCTCTTGTGTCACACCCCGACCCGCAGCGGAAAAGGTGATCGGGGCATGATTGGGTTATCATCAAAGCTCACAACATTTATTATAACGTTTCATATTTATTATTACAATTTAAAGGGAAACATACAATCATAATTACATCATGTCTTACACATCATTCTAGACTTCATTATTTTCTTCTAAGGCATTTCCTATGTTTTCCTTGCTTCATCCTGTTCACCTGTATCATGTGTAAAAATGGTTTTTGGATCAAAAAAAAGTTAGCGAGTGAATCCTATGAAAAGCATTTGAACAAGTTTATTGAATTGATTAAAAAATAAAGTGCACAACCACATATGAGTAAATATAGATGTAAACATATTCATAAAAGACTTAATATCAGATAATGCACACACATACAATAATAAATTGTTTTGAGGCACGCGTTGCTCAACCCGTCTCTCACGAGGAACTGATGGGCCTAATGAAGGAGTTTTGAGGCACGCGTTGTTCTACGAACTGATGGGCCTAATGAATGATTTGCATACAACTTGACAATATGAAAGACATAACTACAAACAATATTTACACTCTAAGTTTAGATCACAATATGGTATGGCACAAGTTTAAATAAACGAGTTAATTTAGTGACACATGACACACCCCAAAACGTGTAATTAAAAAGGGGAGTTGTAAGATTCACTCACATTGGGTGCGTTCGGTTGATGATGTTGAATGCGCACGAAGTTTGATTTAACCACGAGTGAAACTAACCTAGATAATAACATAATGGTTCGGTAAATAAGCGGATTTTATTAATCATTTTTAGTTGGATTATTGGATATATTTTTGTGAGTTTAAGGCTATTTTCTAACTTTAAAAATGTTATTTTTAAGTATTTTTAATTGGTTTTTAAATAAAATAAATAAATAAAAATAATAAAAAAATGTTGACTTTTTGACCGTTGACTTGTTGACCGGTTTTATTGTGTAATTGTGTGCGCCGGGTGAGGCTCGAACCCGAGACCTCCCGTTCGCGTGCACACAGCTCTACCAACTGAGCTACGTGTCTAACCCGAAATATTTCTGTTTTTAATTATATTCATATACTAATTGAATTAATCCGAAAATCATTTATTTTAAAGACGATTTTAATGTCTCGCTCGGTGCTCGCCACAGGTCTCAAACCCGGGACCTGTGGGTTACCGTGCACACAGTCCACCGCTGGACTGTCTGTCTAACTTGGTAAATAATCTGGTTTTTATTATACTTAACATGGTTTTGAGAGTTAACCCGGTTCAGTTAAAAAGGCATTTTTATAACAAGAGAGTAAGGCTGGGACAAGAATCGAACGCGCGACGTATGTGAAATTGTTTGCACACAGTCCACCGCTGGACTGTGTGTCTAACCCGTTCATAAACTGATTTTAATTAAACTTATGTTATAACCTGCCTTCGTCTTCTTCGTTAACTTTACCCAGAAAAACAAAGTCCGAATGTTTCGACTGATTTATGTCTAATTTGATTTTCAAACATTAATAGTAATTGAAAGGAAATGTATGGAGAGGGTTTGGGGGAAAAGAGGTACCGATCCGTGTCTTTCACAGAACTCCGGCAGAGGTCCGTCGGCTCCGATAGTGAACTTCGGCTGTTAGGATCAATTAATAGTTCTGCTCGATTAATTATGAAATTGAGGTACTTAAACAAGGATTGACAGGAGTTTGAAGGGTTATACCGATTCACAGTGCGATATCAGAAATTTCAGAGATTTTCCGGCGAAGGTTGAATATTCCGGCTATGTCGCCTGGGATGGATTCCGATGGTGGATTTGTGTTAGTAACAGTCTAATTAATTGATTGGAACAGAAAAAGTCGAGGGAATTACCGCGTGGATGTGAGTCTCGGTTTTCCGGCGACTTGCAGATATTTTCCGGCGAGTGATATTACGTCGAGAATGGGGGTGATTGTGAGCGAAAAGGCTATCAGAGGTTAGAGGGTGTATTTATAGGAAAGAATCGAGATGCATGTGGTCTGATTTCAGTCTTGATTCGTTGGTTAAAATTTTCCGGCGGTTATGACCAAAGTCGCGGACTGGACATCGGTTATAACCGATGCAATATTTATTATTCGCGTTAAGACACAAGAAACCGACCGAGAAAGGCGAATTCGTCGGGATTTCCGACGACTGCGATTTGGGCGCGTCTAGGACTGGATTTGATTTCTGAGTTTCGTTATTTGAATTAATTGTTTCTAATAATGAACAAGAAACACAAGTGACGGAGTGGTTGAGCGCGTGTGTGTTAAGGCTTTGGAATCCTGGCTGACCCGGGTTCGAAACCCGGCTTCAGCCTTTTATTTTTATTTCATTATTTTTAATACTTTTTCAAATGTAACTTTTATATTCTAATATGTTTATTAATTATGTATCGTTTAAAATTAATTTGGGCATCAAATACGCAACGAAATTTTTAACTGATTGTTCGGTTAATAAACGGAGCGGGTTTGGTAAATCCGGTTTTTGCCGGATGTTACACTTGTGTCCTTGGACGATCTCGATATCTTACCATCACTGTACTACGCCAACGATAAGTGCACTTGCCCTATCGTGTTGTAGAGAGTGATAGTGTTATATCGTGTTTTATAAATTTAAAGCTTGATAAAAAGAGTAAAAAATACTAAAAAAATAATAGTAAAAATATACACACCCTTGCTCACGTCACTAACCAAAGAAAACTACTATTATGGGTTATCCTAATGCGGATTTGGTGCGATGCATTGAAACACGTAGATCCACATATGGTTACTCTATTTACTTGAGTGGAAATCGTGTTTCGTGAAGTGCCAAAGAAACAATCTACGGTTTCTCGTTCTAGTTATGAGTTAGAATACCGGGCGATGACAAATACTATTGCAGAAATTATCTGGATCACTCACCTTCTTCGAGAACTTCATGCTCTGTGTCCCGATCGTCCAACTTTATTATGTGCTATTCGGAGTGCTATTTTTCTTAGTCAAAGTCTTATCTCCCATAAGCGAGCTAAACACATCAACATTGATTAGTCTCCTCTAGTCGCTGCCACACCAAATTTGTTTCTACCAATCTCCACGTGGATGACATGTTCATCAAGAGTTTATCTAGACCACTCTTCGAGCATTTCAGACACAAGCTATGAGTCGGACGTCCACCTATCCGATTCAAGAGGGTTTCAGGGAATTAAATTGTGTTACTATTGTATTATATGTATTTTTCTAGTTTTACCGGATTTAGTTCACTAGCTATTATACAAACCTATTATATATCCATGCAATATTGCAATTGGCCTATTTTCAAATCAATAGAAAATAACATTTTCACAGGATAAGACAATTTGTGTGAGATTACATCAACCATACCAAACTTTATGTAAACTTGTCAAAACAATTTATGTATGTATATTATAATAGTGTCCATCTCAAACATCACATTCACAACCCTCTCATTACAAACCTAACCCATAGCTGATTTTTTATATTTATATTTACAAACCAACCGATTCTTGAGACTTGTTCTACCAGTCAACTGCCGGTCTAAGTTCATTGTAAAACTGTGTTAATGATCCAAGTGAAATAAAAAAAAGAATGGTTGAATAGAAGATTAGGTCAAAGTATACAGAGGCTTTGTTCAAGTGTTAGTTAAGTAAATTATATAAAGATTAAATGTTGTACACGGCTACTAGCTTTATACACATGAAAAATACTAAATAAAAACTTAGTCATGATAAAGCTTGCATTGATTTGATTGCTCAACCTAGCTAAAATCATTTATTATACGGGTAAGAGAACAACAACATATTTTATTAAACAATAAAACGTTGCCACTTAATAAAAAGTAAACGAAAATGATAGACTTTATATATTATTTGTTGCCTTGTCATCGTCGATTATAATTTCTTATCATTTTAATTCAATTCCAACCAAATTAAACAAATGCTTACTCATTCCTTCCACGCTGTACTTTAGTTTTTTTTACTCAATTATCTATTGTAGAGTAGGTTGCATCCCTTTTAGAAAGGCCATTTTGAGATGGGTATGCCTAGAATAATTTAAGGTACTGTCTGTCTGTCTACGATGATTAAAAAAAAAAGATCATTCCTAGAAGTTACTACTTTAATAATGATTATTTATACCCCTTGTAACTTACTAGACGAGATATGTAGGCTTGTATTTGTAAAATGCAACTTTATTGTGAATACTAATAAGGGAGCAAGCAGAAAAAAATGAACACCTTTTTGGGGTCATGAGCATACCAACCTTACTTTGTTCAAAGTAAAAAAAAAAAAAATCAAAATTTACAGAAAATGATATACGTGAGGACGATGATGATTGATAAAACCAAACCAATACAATCACATCTTAATTCTCTAAAACGAAAAAACAAAACTAAAAATCAAGAAATGATTTGAAACTTGTCTTTCATGGATGCTACAATCTCCTTAGCACTAGGCCTACTCATGGAGCACCCAATACACATCCCCGCCATTGAAACCATCGCTTTCACCTCCTCCAAATCCAAGTATGATCTCAGCCGTGGATCCACCACCTCCTCCACTCCCACCACCCCCCGCACCACCGGACCGATGATCTCCGTCAACAACTCCCCCTTCTCTACACTAAACGCCTCTCTCCCCGTAACAAGTTCAAAAAGAACAACTCCCAAACTGTATATGTCATTCTTCTTGGACACTAATCCGGTTTTCAAATAGTCCGGATCTATGTACCCTTGCGAACCGATAATTATCGCTTTCGGTGAAGACGGAGGCAGAACCATGGAAGTAAACCCTACTTTAGCCGACCCAAAATCACAAAGTTTGCAATTTAAATATTGGTCTAGAAGTATATTTGAAGACTTGATATCCCCATGAATAATCTGCATCCCATGAAGATATTGCAAAGCTGAAGCTAGCTGCAACGCAATCATCTTTCTGGTTTTCCACGTCAGCGTTACAAGCTTGTCGTGTAAAGTACCATTGGATGCATACTCAAACACAAGTGCACGCTCTTCTTCCCTATCGTCACAGTGTCCAACAAGCTTAACAATATTGGGGTGTTGTAGTTGAACTAATATTTGATGCTCTTGATCATAGATCCTGGCTAGGCGCTCAGTGCAAGCTAGCTGGATCTTGACAGCTATTAATCCAGAAGCGGGTAGGCGAGCAAGGTAAACGGTGCTAACCCCGCCGGAGCCAATAACCGTGGAGAAGTTCCTACTCCATTTCTTAATCTGTTCCCATGAATACTTGTTGGTGTCGCCACAATCGGCCACTTGATCGGAGGTTGAAATGAAGCAACGGAATAAGTTGCGTAATAAACCCATTGAAATGAAATTGAATTGAAGGGCTGAATAAGTTTAAGTTAACGGAATGAAAAGGTGGGTTCGTTAGTTAATTTAAGAGAAAAGGTGGGTTCGTTAGTTAATTTAAGAGAGGAGCTAGCTAGGTTGGTTGGTTGGTTGGTGTGTCCGGACAAGGGGCCGAGAAGCTGACGTGTTTGGTGGTGACATGAAATGAAATGAAATGGGTTGACTATATTGACCAACCACAATATCAAAACACAAAAGGCCGCCTTGTATATTTTATTGTCGGTGTGATTTTTTTCGTCTTCTTAATTTTTTTCACGTTATTAAAACTCGATTATATTTGCTTTAACAAGTTTGGAATAAAACAAAGCACACTGACAAGGCGATCTCAATATACTTGCAAACATGTTTGGAAATAAAATAAATGAATGAACACACTGTACCCCTGACAAGGCAATCTGATTGAACCCACTAAAAACAAAAACACATACTATTGCAAATTTCGAAAACATGTCAATCATTGAAACTTAACTTTTTTAATTCTTCTAGACTATGTTTCTATAGTATGTTTTGGGAGAGGTGTTCACGTGAAAAAAAAAATATGTCACGTACGTAATAGACAGTTGGTTCCTACATTTTACATCAAATAAGATGTGGTGTGAAGGTATGAAATATAAAACATGGTGATCAACTGAGGTGAAGATAGATGATTAGTATATATAATAATACATAAATTAAAGAGTTAATTACACAAATGAATAGTAAAAAAAACATTTTTAAGTATCAATTTTTTTTGACAGTTTTAGGTTCTACATTCTTGATTTTATAATACTTTTAAGTATTGAGACTAACTAATGTTATGTTTTCTATTAAATTAGTGTAAAATGACTAAAATACCCCTATATAGTTTTCTGTTACTACTTAAAGGTATTACTCTAAAAAAACCACAAGAGCTTTCTGCATAATTAACTCTAAAAAATATTAAATAATTATTCCTAAAATTAATTGTATATATCTATACAAAAAGCAACGTAAAGTTGCAAGTTACAATAGGTACCGACGCACCGTCCCAACGCACTATTTGAACAAACAAAAAAATAAACTTTGCAAGTTACTACACAACCGGAAAGTACCGAAGCACTGTTCCGACACAACATTTGAACCGGAAAGTAATCGACCATCATTTGAAAGAAAAAAAACAAAGTGACACCGAACCTTTGTCTCCTTTCATTATTAATATAATACAAATTTTTAACCGCTATAGTCTCAATTTTATAACACCTTTGAGTATTGAGATTAACTATTGTTGTTTTTTGTGTTAAAGCAGTGTAAAATGACTAAAATATCCTTATATGGTTTTCCGTTAACATGTAAAAGTATTACTTTCAATAAACAACGAGGGTTATCTACGTAATTAACTCTGAAAAATATTAAAAACTCACCATATTTGCAAAATAATATTATAAAATATGCTACAATAAATATTTAATAATTATATTCCTAAAATTAATATACATACAATTACCAAACATCTATTATGAGGAAAGACAATGTAGTGCGGACAATGTCTAGTTTTTTTATATAACTAATTTAAAAAAATATATGATTAATATAAAATGCATGCATATTATCTCAATTATAATATACAAACATACATTTTTTTTCTTTATTATATTCGGACCAACAAATTTTTATTACGCTTTGCTTTGTTTAGTTAATATTATATTGTTGTGAATTCGATTCAGTTTCACACAACAAAATGCAGATAAAAAATGCGTCGTGACGTTCGTAAAATCTATTAGAATATATAATTTCTCAAGATAAAAAATACATGGTGACATAAAGAATTGAAATCTTTTAAAAAATATTTAGTGATATGTAAAATTACGAAGAAAACAGAAAACACAAAACTAGCCTCAGCCCAATTTCCTTCACACATAATATATATCCCACTTAGTTTTTTTTTTTTTTTTTTGCTTTGTCTACTTTTTTTTCTTCATAAAAATGCATTTTAAATAGGAATTTATATAGATTTGCTTGTTAGCAATAAATATATTATGTTTATTACCTTTTAAACAAATTAATCTAAAAAGTTTTAATATTTAAATATAAGTAGAGTATATATGAAATCAGCTTAACTCGTTATACTTGGAAGAAAAAAGAAACATATTTTCACCAATTCAGTTCATCCAAAGCGTCAAACTATTTATTAAAATCCTCATATATAATTCAATTAAATCATCAACACACAATAGAAACTTATAATATATCAACTTTATAGGGGTTGATGTATTGATGGCTTGTAAATCCTTGTAAAAAAGTATTATAATCTAATATAAACTAAACAAAGAATCGTAATAAAAATTTGTAGGTTTGAATTTAATAAATGATAAAAAGATAGTGTGTGTATATTATATTTGGAGTTAATTGCCCGGATGGTCTATGTGGTTTACTATTTTTCCACCTTTACTTCCCAGATATTTAAAATAGCATGTTTGTTCCCTGTGGTTTAACGAATTGTTACTCGTATAGTCCCTAGAATGGATGGACATTCGTTTTCTCAGTTAAGTCTATGTAAAATGACTAAAATAACCCTTAATATCAAAAAAACACATATTTAATTAAGTGGGCCCATTTTTTTAATTATATAACTTAACCCACAACCCCCCCCCCCCCCCCCCCCTCCCGTCCCCACCCCACCCCACCTCCGCCCCTCTTTATTCTCCGGCATACACTTCCGGCGATGGAGTGCCGTTTCCCTTCCATATTATCTGCAGCTCACAACATTTTGCCAGTGATGTTCGAAACCCACCAAAATGACCATTGTCCGTTTCTGTTACGGTGTCCATCGCCGATTCTGTTACCGTGTCCATCGCGCACACTCCATCGCTCCGCCTTTCTTTGATTCTCTCGTACACAAGAAAAATATCCCCAAATCCCTCCCTTGTCATCAAAATTTTCTTCATCATCTGCGATTCAGTTCTTGGAGATGCGCTTCTTGATCAATTAAATCCGTGCCCTAAGCTGTTCATCATGTTTGAAGCACATGTAAGCTTCTTCTTCTTTGGGCAAATTTGGACTCATAAGTTTGTTAACAACTTCAACTTTCATTTTTGGCTTTAGACTTACATTATCCACAACAGATGAACATTGCTATTAGGCCTGAATCTCGCTATTTGGTGTTGTTTTTGAAGGTTTGCCGGAAAAGTTGGTCATCGGAAAAATGCATGGGATTATTAAGTTTTTTTTAATTATATGTGGGTCCACAATTAACACTTAACTTTAATTTAATTTCTTCCTTTTTTAAATTTAATTTTGAGTAAATTACACAATTTGTCCTTTAACTTTATATCAACTTGCATCGTTTGTCCTTTATCTTTAAAAATTACACCGAGTGTCCTTTATTTGAAACTTTTGCACACCGTGTGTCCTTTATTTGAAACTTTTGCACACCACATGTCCTTTATACTAACCTCCATCTATTTTTATGGTTAAGACCAATTATTTGACCTCATATGAGGGGGCAAAATTGTCATTTTTTTCTTTTTTATTTAATTTACGTGTATTGTCCTTAAATACATATCAAGTTTATATATATATATATATATATATATATATATATATATAGGGAGAGGATAATGAGAAAATTAGATATAAATGAGAAAAATAAAAAAACTACAAAAAAAGCCTAAACAACACACCAAATTTTGTTTTCTTATAATTTTTTATTATAAATTGATATACCTAAAATAGGTTTTTTTTCGTAGTAATGCATATGTATAGTAGTTATTTTTTTTATATACCAAAAATAGCAAAATTTAATTAAAAAAGTAAAACAAATTGTATGTTTTTAGGCTATTTTTTGTAGTTTTTTAGTTTTCTTATTTAAACTAATTTTTTCATGATCTATCTCATATATATATATATATATATATATATATATGGATTGAGTAAAATGAGAACCACCTTAGGTTGTGAGAACCGTAGGAACCAATATTAACATTGATCAAATATGTTTTGATGGATGAGATTAAAAGACAATAAAGTAGAGTAATGATTATGGTTTAATTAATGAGATTTTTGTTTTTGGTGAGATATCGGTTAATTGGTCTTTTTACTATGATCATTAATGATTGGTCTTAGTAATGATTGTGATTTAATTTATAAGATTGTTCTTTAATAGAAATTTTTTTAAAAATTGAGGTAAATGTTTACATTGAAAATAAATCACCAGAAAATGAAAAAATAAACTAAAATAAATAAAGCGAAGTCGTCGTTAGTAAATGATAGTTTGTACTTCCATCGTCTGAGATCTGCACGGACACCACACAAAACATGTAAAAATCTCAAATTATCATTCTTTCAAACAAATTAAATATCATTTACTCCAAAATATAGCGTTTACATTCCACAAAGTGACGTTTAGAGGAGCTCGAGCGGGCATTCCGGGGCGTAAAAAATATTTTTCTACCGCATGTAAAAAAATTACTTTGGACACTGTGCGCAATTTTTTTACATTCGGCAACGAATGTAAAAACTACAAATTTATGAACGTGAATTTAGAACACATTTTATATAATTGTTTTTTATGTCGCCGACACGTAAATTTTTTATTTTTACCCCAGCCCCGGCTGTAAATTATTTTTACGCCCCGGTTGTAAATTTTTATTTCTGTCTTGATTGTATGTATTTTATGCCCCTACTAAAACATTTAAACTTTTTTTACGCCTCAGTTGTAAACTTTTTTTACGCCCCAAGTCGATTTTTTGCCTCTGGTTTTGTAAGTTTTTTACGGGGAGCCGTAAAAAATTTTGAGAATAAAAAACTTTTTTTTCATTCGATACCGTGCACAAAAAAATTTATTTTACATTCGACAACTTATGTAAAAACATTATTTAAATGTACGTAAAAACTATTTTACGCCTTCCATTTTTACATACGTTTGAAATTTAGATTTACGCGCGGCATAGAGGTGTTCGGGTCGGCGATCAGGGGCGTAAAAAATTTTTTTGCGCACGTTGTCAAAACATTTTTTATTTATTTTTTACATAATAGTGTTTTTATACTCAGTTCGTGTAAATGTTTACGCACGTTGTCAAACTTTTTTTATGCACGTTTTTAAAACTTTTTTTACGCTCGTTGTTGAATTTTTTTTAAAAACTTGTAGTGCAATGCATCAAACCTTCACGAATGAAATAGAAATTCTCAATAAACATATAAGACAAATATAGCTTGCATTTTATAAAGAACATTATGTCATAATTATAGAAAATAGAGCAAAAAGAAATAGATATCATTTTCGATAATTTTGTATTTTCTACTAAATATAAGACAAATATAGATTGTATTTTATAAAGAACATTATGTTATAATTAGTGAAAATAAAGCAAATAGAAATCGATATCATTTTCGATATTTTTGTATTTTCTAAATTACATAATATTTTGGTGTTTTAATTTGAAACCTAAGATATTGTTTCTCAGTTTTAAATAAAAAGTATATATAAAAGAGATTAAAGGTGAGAGATATTATTAGACATATTAATGATGATGTGATGTGATGTGTTTTAGATAGAAGAGAGATGTGATATGATATTGAGAGAAAAAGACTAAAATACCTTTTTAAATTAAATTGATTATAGGTGATGTGTTAAAATTTTATTGGATGAGAGGAGTTCTCATGATTCTCGCAACTGGTAGCGGTTCCTGCTTGAACCGAATCCTATATATATATGGCTAGGTTTATTTGAGAACTCTAATAATCGGAGAACTTTCAGAACTCTTAAAAAAAAATTTATATATATAGGGGAAGTTTAAATGAGAACACTAAATATTGTGAAAACCATGAGAACAAATGAAAAAATCGCGAGAAGTTAATTAAAAATAATTCAAATTCAAAATGTTTTTTACACTAATCATTAGTATTCGACTACAATGTTAGAAATTTAATTTACATGATTAAGTTACGTGAATTCATAAATAAAGAAAAATTACACATGTGTAAATTTGTTTATTTACACATGTGTAAAAAATATAATAATAGTGATTTTGAGATGAGAAAATTTTTTTGATGTTGTAAATTCTTTTTTTGATGTTGTATTTTAATTACAATGAGGTTTGTATTAGAAAATTAGTTTTAATTGGTTTCCTCATTCGTTCTCACAGTTCTCGTAATATATATATATATATATATATATATATATATGATGTTATTATCATTTATTATATGTATTTTTTTATGATTAGATACATGTTAAGAGTAATTTACATATGTGTAATAACCAAATTATATATACGCATTATAAGTAATTACATATATATATATATATATATATATATATATATAAACTAGTTTACATATGTGTAATTATAAAATTTCATATAAAAAATGATAAAAGGTCATTTTTGCCCCTCACGTAAGAGGCAAATGATTAGTCTTAACCATGTAAATGGATGGAGGTTAGTATAAAGGACTTGTGTGCAAAAGTTTCAAATAAAGGATATACGGTGTGCAAAAGTTTCAAATAAAAGACACTGGTGTAATTTCTAAAGATATAGGACATACGATGCAAGTTAGTGTGAAGTTAAAGGACAAACCATGTAATTTACTCTTTAATTTTTAATACTAAGGGCATTTTTGTAAATTTACTCATACTTAACTGAATAATTTAACACCCATCCAGCATAAAGACCACCCGAGCAACAAGTGAGCAAACCACAAGGATCAAACATGCTATTTTAAAAAGTTGGGGACTAAAGGTGAAAAAAGAACAAATCACAGGAACTATCCGGGCAATTAACTCTTATATTTGAGAAAGTATGCATGAGTTTTATACTTTTATTTCTATCATATTTTGTTTGAATTAGTTATAAAAATTAATAAAAAAACTAACATTGTTCTTGCTATAGTTTTTTCCTTCCTAATAAAAGTTTGGTGATTATATGTATATTAATTTTAGGAATATAATTATTAAATATTTTTATATAGCATATTTTGTAATATTTTTATAAATATAATGAGTTTTTATATTTTTAGAGTTAATTATACAGATAGTCCTTACGGTTTATTAAAAGTAATATAAAAATATATGAGTTTTTATATTCGAGTACTAACGTAAAAATATATGAGGATATTTTAGTCATTTTATATTGATTTAACTGAAACATAATGGCAGTTTGCCTTAATACTCAAAAGTGTAACAACATCGAAACATAAAAGCTGAACATGTTACAAAAAGGAGTTAGTACTCAAAAGTGATGCTTTTAAAACACAAGGACTGTTGATGACTGTCGTTATTGTCATGCAAAAACCAACTAACTCTGTAGAATCGGTAAGTCGGATATCGAACCAGAGGAGGATTGTGGAAAGTGTAATAATGCCAATCATTGATTAACAACTACTGAATTAGAAAACTGTTTATTTGAAAGTTCGAGAATATCTAACTGAATGCTTTAAAAAAGAGGTTTTATCAATGGGAGAAACAATGGTTCCTCCGGATTTCAGATTCAAGGTGATTTCAATTAATGTTTAATTGTTTACAGTTACATAGACATAACCGTATAATCTGATTAATTGATTGTGATAAAAGAGGACTAAGTACCCTGATTGATTAGCAACGAGAGGTTATCACATGATTATCAATTGAAATTAACCAAACCCAATCCCTATCTAATATATCCCAATTACTAGAACTCTGGGGAATAGAAAGAATCAAAACTAGGTTTAAGCAAAAATCAATCGTTACAAGTCAATCAATTCAAACTAACCGGTAATAAGCATCGAATGCTTAGATTACCGGATTTAACAATCGTTCAAACATAAAACAAAGTTCACCTGCAAGAATCCTCCACCCGAAGGAAACCACCTAGGGTTTAGCCACTTATCTCGCACACAAGATCAATAAAGTTCTTGAAAACGGATGAATTCATGATCTTGATCTTCGGATTTGTGGATGATGATAATGATATGGTGAAAAAACCTTCAACTTTGGTGCTTTGGAGTCTCCGATTCGTCCTTAGAGTTCAAAGATATGATCCTATGCTTCTAAAACCCTAATATACCTAAAAAGGCCAATATTCGCGTTTTTTCGGAAATACGACCGTAGAGCTGCTGTCCCATTTGGCAGATTTGTTCAAAAATTGTTTTCTTCATAACTTTTTCGTTATAGTTCCATTTTGCGCACTGTTTTTGCCTACGCGTTCGTAATTCAACCCTCTATCATTCTATCTCTTAATATCTTTAATTACACTCCATTATTTTTCCTCAAAACATGTCCAATCTTCGTATTTAACCACCATAACTTCTCCAAGTTACGTGCTTTACCTGCAAAACAACTATTTCTCGTAGTTATTCAATTCCACACGTGTAAACGATCAAATATACATAAGATTAGACATTTAACACTTATAAATCCCATTCCTAAACCCTTCCATCACATCCCCGCACTTACCTTTGATTGTCCTCAAGCAAACCAACTAGAACTAATCACCACAGTAATCAACACCTCTAGACCCTTGACCAATTCAACCTGTTCAGTTCCCAAGCCATACCTATCTCATAGACTGACACAATCAAGATTTACAGCCTGACAAGCAATTCATGCAACTTCACAACATAAGACTTGTCTATCTAAAACTAACATGTTTAAAACCCTACACATGCTACACACCTCTCACAATATTCTCTCATCTCGGGTTAATATCTGGACTAGCGTGCAATGTGCTAGTATATAACACTCAGTTAAGCAAATATGAAATCCTATAATCATAGGCTTGTATGACAACCACACCTCCACTGTATCATCTAACACGGCACATATCAAAAGGACTTTTTCGGTTTTGGGATTAGGCTAAGGTAGGGAAAATTTTTGGATTTTTTTTCTTTTCTAATTGGCTCACAAACAATAACCAGACCATGATAACTTTATTCAAACTCAACTTGGGTTGGTTTCTACCCAAACTATAAACAACAATCAAACTTCTTTTTGTTCTTTTCTCTTCATTTTCTATATTTTTGTAAATTTTCTGATTTTCTCTTTTCTTTTTTTTCTTTTCTTTTTTTTTCTTTAATCTCATCACGGTCGGTCTTCATAAAACAGTAGGTGAACAAACGAAAGGTAATTAGGCTCAACAGGGCTACTAAAGGAATTTGGTGAACACACACAACAAACACAAACACTAATGAAGAACAAATATCCTAATGCCTTTATCACCTATGTGCACATGTCAAACCCACAATCTCAGCATGCATCAAATCACACAAGTTCTAACACAAGATAACACATAGCCTGCACTCAATCAAATGAATTCATCATATAATGCATCCTATCCATCTACAGGCTCAAGATCTCACCAAGAAAAGGTAAAAAGGGTTAACAACATGTAGCATATGTGATTAGAAACACGTCACCCCTAGATAGACATCAACTCTTTTCTATAAAAACACTTGCCAAGCCTACTCTCATGAAACTTAAAGGGACAACCATGACAAGGGAACTAATCTAGTCTACTACCGGTAAGGAATCTATTAGTGATTGAAACTTTAGGTTTTCGTATCCAATTAGCAAGATTAAGGCGATGAAAGAAAAATTTTCAAATTTTCAATTTTTTTTCAGTTTTCATCGATTTCCAATCACTATTTAATCTCTTCAAACTTTATCCACAATTCCCTTTCCGGGCTTCCCATCCCCACACTTAGGATACATTGTCCCCAATGTACGGTGCTTTTAAAATCTTTGCCCGGGAATCCAGCCAACATACCCAACTGAGCGACTAACTCCTAACACACAAATGACACTCATTCCCATAACACAACAAAAATAGTTTAAACACCACCAAAACAGAAAAACAATAAAACACAAGATAGAGAAACACATGCACCTGATCATGTGTATGTAGAGGTGTAACTGTTGCGCTCAAAACCGGAGAATACGCATCCACTGGATTTTCTGATATCTCACCGACTTGAATATGAACGCGTAGAAACTTGTCCAAACACAACACACCACAACGAAACAAAACAAGGTACACTACTCTATATCCTCGGGCTGCCTCCCAAGAGCGCTAAGTTTTAGGTCTTCAGCCAGACCGTACCTGATATGCGCTACGGTGGTATCAATGCGCACTTACCCAATGTATTCCCAATGAATGCCCGGAATTTTACATGCCATCTCCATAAGCCCGTCGGTATAATTGGCATGTTTAGAAAGCCCCCGTGAGTTTCGTTGATCCACTTCATGAGATATATACCAATGTATTGTAGCTTTGCCCTCTTCATCTTCTTCCTCGAACCCTCTTCCTCACACTTGTTAATTAAAATGATTGATATGGGAAGAGGTTCTGTACACACATTCATCTAATCAGACTGCTTTACCTCATCATCCTCACACACCATTTGATCCACCAGTGACTCTTCATCAGATAAAGGATTCATTGGTGTGGTATTATCCTCCACAACCTCGTCCCATACTTGAGAAGGAGACATCTATAGAGACACCCATCTATCCCTAGCTTGGCGTTTTCCATTGGAGTCATTCTTGGCCCATCATCCTTCACTTCAGCCATCAAAAGATCATACTTCAGAATCCACATCTCCAACTGGTCCTCTATTGACAGGTCAGGTTTCGCCAATTCTTCTTCAACGCATGCCAGGTCTCTTTGTCTCATATATTCAATAAGACTTACAAATTGGGGTGATTGATGGTAACTATGTGACTAAGGTTCACATTCAGACTCACCCTGATCAATTGTATGCTGGGTATGATAGGCATCCTGATAGTGTACTGGATGGTCTTCATAAGAAATTCGAGAGTATTCATCGTAACAATCGTCATACTCCTATTGGTAGCTCATACCTTATACCATCCCCGGATCATAGCTACACTCATCCCATGTCTGCTCATCATAACAATAATTCGTATCCGATTGGTAATCATATGTAACTCGCGGCGAATTAGAACAAGAATAGTTCGGGTGGACATGATCATCAAAATAAAAATCCAACTCAATTGTTCTCCTATGTTCTTCTCTACGCCTGTATCGAGCCTCCCAACAGGTAATTCCTGGATGCAGCGGATTCTTGCAAAACATACATGTATAGTACTCGAAAAATCTTCTTCTCAAATAACTTGCCTGTCATACCCCGACCCGCAGCGGAATAAGAGTCGGGGCATAATTGGGTTATCACCAAAGCTCATGATGTTTACTAAAATGTTTCATATTTATTAAATTCAAATTACAACTTAAATGTTCAAGCCAAATTCATACAATACAAGGAAAGGAAAATTAAATAAACAATCCCAAATCTAAACTGATTTATTCTTCTAGGCCGTCCTATATGTTTCTTGCTTCAACTGGATCACCTGTATCATGTGTAAAAATGGGAAATTTTGGGTCAACAAAAGTTGGCGAGTGAACCTTGTTAAAAACCTTTGTTATTGATTTCTTGTTGTATTTATATGGAAAAATTGTGCAATAATCATATGTGAGCAAACGTAAATAAACAAACAATCACAAACCACCTTGCATGAGTATATGACATGAATGATAATGTATATGTTGTCAACGTCACGTTCCGCTCATAGGTAATGGGGAAACATACGAGCCTATGATGATGTATGTGAGATCAAGGCTCAATCAAACGAACCACTCCCTTCCACGGTGCTAGCTTGCCCTTCTGGCCAAAACGAACCACTCCCTTCCACGATGATACTTTTAAAAGTACTTGGTCACCAATGTTAAACTCCAAGGGCTTTCGTCGTTTGTCTGCATAACTCTTTTGATGACTTTGTGCCGCTAGAAGATTGTTTCGAATTTGATGGATCTTATCTGTTGTTTCTTGAATTAATTCTGGACCGGTGATTTGTGCTTCTCCAATTTCATGCCAACATATTGGTGATCGGCACTTACGACCATATAAAGCCTCGAAAGTTACCGATACTTGGATGATAGCTGTTGTTGTACGAAAATTCAACTAATGGTAGATGAGCGTCCCAACTCCCTTTTGTGATATCCCGGGTTTTTCTGATAACTTACACGTGACACTTGTCGAATAATGTATATGCTAAGTATTAAACGTGCACGAGTTAAATAAATACGTGATGTGTGTTGTGTGATTGTGTTAGTTATAGAGTAAGTAGGGTAGATATGTACACAAACTGAACCGAACCGCGACACGAACCAGTTTTGATTCATTGTGACTCTAGGAGTTAACAAAGTTTAAACTTTGAACCCAAGTCTTCGGCCAAAAGAAAACAAGGATCAAACCTAGACCTAAAGTTCTAACTACTCGGCCGAGAACAACCCAAACCGAAACCCATTGCATGCAACCCAAGTCCTTGGCCGCGAGAACAACCCAAACCAAAAACCCATTGCATGCAAAACCTAAAACTATTCGGCCACATGATCAAAACCCAAACCAAACCACCCAAGTCCCTTGCGGCCGCGTGCAAACCCAAACCGCAACCCTTCCCTTTTAACCCTTATCCCCTTTGCGCTTATATATACACACATGCATGAGGCTTTGATTTCACAAAAACAAAACACACAAAACCCTAGAGTTTCAACAGCCGTCGGCAGCCTTGCGATCGCAGAAAGCTTCCTTGTTCGCTTTTTCCTCTCGGTCGCAGCAGCAGCAATCATCGCCATCATCATCTCCTCGATCGCTAGCAACCTCGTTCTTCATCACCTTGATCTGATCAGCCCTTGTTATTCCATTCGGTCGCGAGATCAGCAGTTGATCAGTTCATCGATCACAAACAGTCTACTTCATCATCATTCTCTCGGCCGCAAGCACCCTTGAACACCGATCTCTTATAGTATTCACGGTTCGTGTACCTTATCATTAAAAATCTAGAATTTATCATATGTTGCTAGATCATATTCGAGTATGTGTGTCTTGATTGTTGCTGTTCTCAGATTTGCATGATTGAATGAGATGGATGATTGTATAGTTCGGATTGTTAATACTAGATTGAAAGTTGGAATGAGTTTGAAAGCTGAATATATAGGCTGTGTTTTGTTTGTAAAAACTAGAAGAAAGAACTAGGGTTTGCATGGATAGGTTATTAGTATTACTCTATGATTAGAAATCAGTTCTTGATCGCCTAGATTAATCGCATGAACGGGTTATACGAGTCTATAATAATGATATGCTGAAACAGTTGCTGAGTAATAGTTACAGCCGACTTCATCTGGCTGTAACTCGGTCATTAGTAGTCGAAAAACGGATTTTCTGATGTCTAGAACGTAGAGATTTGAATAACGAATCTAATGGCGCTGGATTCATAATTTTCTGAAGTCGTTTGATATTTTTAAAGGGCCAAATAAGTTCAGTAACTAAAACTGTGAAAATCCTGAAATTTTGTTAGTTGATTATCAAGTTGGATTTTAAAATCAGTAGGAAGTTGAGTCATGGTTTTTGTACAGCAACTAGGTATGGAAATTTCCGGGCAACTCCAGCTGGAATTTTGTTAATTGGACGATCAATGATTTTTAAATAAATTCTTCCGTGGACTGCAGTCAGAAAGTGGTAAATCTGACTGCAGCCTAGTATATTAATATTTATGGTTAATTGGTAAAGATTTAGGACTTGGAAAAATTATATAAATTTCTATGGTATAAATGTCACCTACTGTAAAAATATTGGAATTTTTGGAATGTTAGAACTATTTTATAAAAATCCTAGAAAACAGCTGAATTATAAGTGCTAAGCTGAAATTTGAGAACTTGTGATTGTGTGCACCAAATTGTGGCATGAATTGGTTTATGGTTATGATAAGTTGTTTTAATCACTAGGATCACATGAGGATACTTGCATGCCTGTTTGAGTGTTAGATATGTTGTTTGTGTGTATCACTTTGTGTGTAAATTACGTGTGGAATTTGTATTGGTGTTCACACACTAACTTGGAAATTAATTGGTTTGTTAGGACGCAACTAGCAGTCCCATCTCTTATAACTTCTTTTGCTACACTAACCGAGCAACAAAAGGTGAGTTCACGGCCCCTAACTTTATCCGGTTTTTAAACAACAGGGGGAGAAACATGTATACACTCTCAAACTCAAACTCTTTACGTTATACGAATTTAACGTCACATAACTACTCGGTAACTAAGTTAATGTTAATGTAATGTTATGGTCACTAAGCAGCTTTATCACTTAAGTCCTCGTCAATCTCTCGGATCGTTAGTATTGGGTTTAATAGCGGGGGAGTTATAAGTAGTACTACTGGGCCCGACAAGCCCCATCCGAGCTAGTCGCGCTAGCCGACCGGGTATGGTCAACGGGTGAATAATTCGGCCTAACCTCGCCATGGTCATGTGATAGGCCTGGCAAAACGGAGGCACAACAGTCAGCTTCGATCGCGAACTCTTACGTGACATAACTTTAGGCTAGCTACCTATATATAGTAACATTGAACTTAATTACGAATCAACTGTATTATCCCGGGTTGGGGATAATGGAAACAACAACTTAATATTCCGGGTTTGGAATATTGGAAGCAACAAATTATTATTCCGGGTTGGAATAATGGAACCAATACGTTATCCTGGGTTAGGGATAACGGAGAAAACAAACTATAACCGAACAAACGAATTTATGAAAACCTGTGAACTCACTCATCTTTAATGTTGACACTTGTTTCTTTACATGTTTCTCAGGACGCTAGGAGCTCTAGGTGCACGCACATGCATTGAACAAGACAACTTTTATCGAGTCTTATTTCTTAATATTTTTTTTGGGATTTTTCATTTGTTTTGGCGTTTGTGTTGGCGCCCGCTTCACTACTTATTTATGCTTCCGCTCAAACTTTAAAAAAACTGATGCTTCTGCTAAATATTGGTAATATAAAATCTACAACAAGTGATTTTGGAAAACGTATTATCAAATCATATAGAGTCGTTCGACGTACTAGTGTTTCAGATTCTGGTTTGTTCACACGCCTCGCGGTAAAACTCCGCAAGTGGAAATTGAGGGTGTGACAGATTGGTATCAGAGCCACTAGCTATAAAGAACCAGGTTTGCATTAGAAGTAGACCTAAACTATAGCTGATATCACGACACTAGACTTAGTCTGGCACCGAATTATTATATCTTGTTATGTAATATACCACAACTGTGTTTGGTAGATCATGCCTTCATAATAAGAAATGAGAACAACTCATAACTAACTACACGACCTAACAGGCCATGTCATCATCCTCATCGTCATCATCGTCCGACAGACTTACGCCACCAAGGGCACCAGGAAAGGCACCAATGGTGGAACCCATACCACCTTATGGCGTGGAGACACGCTCAGCGGCGAGGAAAAGGCTCGCTCTGGGGGACGAGTCGTCGTTACGCCCAACCATTGCTGTACCGGTTGAACCGGTTAATCCTGTAGAAATAGGAATAGACATGCTTAGAATCCTGGTGCATACACAACAAAAACAGTTAGAAAGAATGCAGGAAACCATCCTAGCACAAGGGTGGATGATTCGACAACTTACAGGTAAGACCGACTCGCTCGAGGAAGAGCATCGTACGAGCAAGATAGCTCGTAACACCATAGCAGAGATCTGCGTGCTGAGCAGATAAGAGCCGACTGGCTTGAGGACAGAGTCCTGGAAAATAGTTGGAACATTCAGGAGCTACAAAACCAAGCACTTGCACCAGCACCGGCCCCTCCAGAGCCGGTAGAGGAGGATCCAGAAGAGGATCCAGAGGAGGACCCTGAGGAGGATCCAGAGGAGGATCCGGAGGAGGACCCAGCTGAAGAAGCTGGAAATGCCGCACAGGATGACGGCAACGACAGTGACTTGGGGGATGGAGACGTAGACGACTGACACGTCTCGTTTATTTTAGTTGTTTTCCTTCAGTTTATTTATTTTTCCCACTTGTGTTTAAACTTGAGACTTTATAGTGAATTCGCATGTTTGATTTGCACTTTTGTAAGACGTTGAAATTTCAGTTAATCAAGTATTTCTTTGACTATTTAATATATTGAGTTGACGTAACTTAATAATTATTAAAGTACGAAGTAGGATAACTATATTGGATATATAGACTTATCGGGGTGTGTTTGTGTTGTGTTTCGAAGAGCTAAATGGCAACTGGAAGACGTGGAAACCTTAACTTGACTCCCGAAGAGCAAGCTGCCATGATTCAAGAGCACGTGAACGCAGCTTTAGCGGGTGTTCAGAACCAACCGGCAGGTAACCATTATTAAGTTTTCGCGTGAAAATCTAATAATGAGGCTAGTAAAATTCCTTGCTGACTCCGTGTTCTCTGTCAGCAGGAAGGGGCTTTAACCCCTACAAGATGTTCCTTGACGCAAAGCCAAGCAAATTCTCGGGGGCGGAAGGACCCATTGGACTGGTCCGCTGGATCGAAAAATCAGAATCCGTTTTTGAAATGTGCAACTGCCTAGAGGCAAACAAGGTCAAATACGCAGCCTCAACACTGGAAGATGGGGCACTGACATGGTGGAATGCCCAAGTCCAAACACGTGGACTTATAGCTGCGAATGCAATGGCATGGGTTGAGTTCAAGGCCCTAATTAAAGAGGAGTACTGTCCACGAGACAGAGTGCAACAATTGGAGCAAGCTCTATGGAACCACAAGATGGTGGGATCGGAAATTGAAGCTTACACTGCAAAACATCATGACTTAGTATTTCTGTGTCCCGATTTGGCCAACACGGTGGAGAAAAGACTCGAGTTCTATCTCGGGGGTCTGGTTCCGGAAATTCAGGGTATGGTAATGTCTAGTAACCCTGTAACTGAACATCAAGCAATCCGATTGGCTCACAAACTCACCGATAAGGCGGTGGAACAGAAGAAACTGCCAGCACGGGGTACAACTGAAGTTACCCCGGACAACAAAAGAAATTTGAAGACTCCACTGTTCGACAGTCTTCGTCATCTCATCCGCAGCAAGGGAACCAGAAACGGTTCAATCACTACAACAGCCATCGGGGTCATCAAAATCAGCCCGTCAACAACAACAACAACTACAACAACAACCCGAACGCAAGCGGCTATGCAGGTCGAAAGCCGCAGTGCAACCTCTGTAATCTCCACCATAACGGCCCTTGTGCCGGAAACCGCTGCCAACGATGTGGCAAGGTGGGACATGCGGCAAAGGATTGTCGCGGAGAAATCATGTCCCGACAAAATCAAAATCAGCCCCAGGGTCAGCAGCAGGGTATAAACCGGGGATGCTATCAGTGTGGTAGTACTGCACACTTCAGAAGAGACTGCCCACAGTTGCGTAACAACAACAATAATGGTGGAAACAACCACAACCACAATAACCACAACAACAATAATAACAACAACAATATGAACGGTGGCACAGGAGGTGCTAAAGGTCGCGCATTTACATTGGGCCGCGGAGAGGCCAGAAACGACTCGAACGTGGTCACCGGTAAGTTTCCCCTTAATGAACATTTTGCTTCTGTGCTTTTTGATATGGGTGCGGATAGGAGTTTTATATCTGAGTCTTTTAGGAAGAACCTAAATCTCACGCTTAAACCATTAGAGACCCCTTATGTTATAGAATTAGCCGATGGTAAATCTGTAGATGTGACCCAAATCGTATCCGGCTGTCAACTCAAACTCGCGGGCCACACTTTTACCATTGATCTGATGACAACTACTCTGGATAGTTTTGACGTGGTAGTCGGAATGGACTGGCTATCCAACGTCCGGGCTGAAGTTCTCTGCTTCGAAAAATCTATCCGTATTCCGCTCTCTAACGACGAAATCCTGACGGTACAAGGCGATAAGGCAAGCGCCGTCACCAACATCATCTCTTACATGCAAGCGCAGAAGTATCTTCGGAGAAAGAACTCCTTCGCTTTACTCGCACTAATTACCGAACAGCCTAAGGACGAGAAACGTATAGAAGACATCCCTGTCGTCCGTGATTTTTCCGATGTATTCCCAGAAGAACTACCTGGTCTTCCACCACATCGACAATTGGAGTTTGAAATCGAATTTGCAAGTAATGCAATTCCTATCGCCAAGGCTCCATACCGCCTAGCTCCAGCCGAGCTGCAGGAGCTATCTACCCAACTTCAGGAGCTATTAAAAAAAGGATTTATCCGACCAAGCGTTTCACCATGGGGAGCTCCAGTCCTGTTTGTCAAGAAGAAGGACGGGACTTTCCGCATGTGCATCGACTATAGGGAACTCAACAAGGTTACCGTCAAGAACCGATACCCGTTACCTCGCATCGACGATCTCTTCGACCAACTTCAAGGGTCAAGCTACTACTCTAAGATTGATTTACGGTCCGGTTACCACCAGCTACGCGTCAGGGAGGAGGATATCGCCAAGACGGCATTTCGCACTCGGTATGGCCATTACGAGTTCTTGGTCATGCCCTTCGGTCTCACCAACGCACCTACGGTGTTCATGGATCTCATGAACCGCGTGTGTAAGCCATACCTCGACAAGTTTGTCATTGTGTTCATCGATGACATACTCATCTACTCCAAAAGTGAAGAAGAGCATGCAGAACATCTACGATTACTGCTAGGGCTACTTCAACAGGAAAAACTATATGCCAAGTTTTCGAAATGTGATTTCTGGATTCGGGAAGTTCAGTTTCTCGGGCACGTCGTGAATGAAAAGGGCATCCACGTAGACCCTACCAAGATTGAAGCCATCAAAAACTGGGAAGCACCCAAGACACCGACGGAGATCCGCCAATTTTTGGGATTGGCTGGCTACTACAGACGTTTCATCGAGGGATTCTCAAAGATCGCACAACCGCTCACTACCCTCACCCAGAAAGGCATCAAGTATGCTTGGGGTGACAAGCAAGAAGCAGCATTTCAATTGCTGAAGCAGAAACTTTGCAGTGCACCCATTCTGTCCTTGCCGGAAGGGACAGATGACTTTGTAGTGTATTGTGATGCTTCCATTCAGGGATTGGGATGCGTACTCATGCAACGCGATAAGGTCATCGCGTATGCGTCACGCCAACTGAAGGTTCACGAGAAAAACTATACAACGCATGACCTGGAATTGGGAGCAGTAGTGTTTGCACTTAAGATTTGGAGACACTACCTCTATGGAACAAAGTGCACAATCTTTACTGACCACAAAAGCCTCCAACACATCTTTGATCAGAAGGAGTTAAACATGCGACAGCGTCGCTGGGTCGAACTCTTGAACGATTATGAGTGTGCCATTCGATATCACCCGGGTAAAGCTAACGTGGTAGCTGATGCCCTCAGTAGGAAGGAACACTTGAAACCTCGTCGTGTACGAGCATTACAAGTCACTATACATTCGGGGCTACCCGAACAAATACGCGACGCCCAGTTAGAAGCAGTTAAGGAGGAAAACATCAAAGCCGAATCAGTGGGAAAAATGGAGCGCGATTGGGAAGTAAAGCCCAATGGAGCCCGGTATTTTATGAATCGCATATGGGTACCTCTCTACGGAAATCTCAGAGAGCTAGTCATGGATGAAGCTCACAAATCTCGATACTCTGTCCATCCGGGTTCGGATAAGATGTATCAAGACCTTAAAGCTGCGTATTTGGTGGCCCAACATGAAAGCCGATATAGCCACCTACGTGAGTAAATGTTTGACTTGTGCAAAAGTCAAGGTGGAGTACCAAAAGCCATCGGGGCTACTCCAACAACCTGAGATCCCAGTGTGGAAATGGGATCAGATCTCAATGGATTTCATCACTAAACTCCCGCGAACCTCGGGTGGGTGCGATACCATCTGGGTGATCGTGGATCGTTTAACTAAGTCCGCACACTTCCTAGCTATTAAAGAAACAGATAAGATGGAGAAGTTGACTCGCATCTACATTAAGGAAGTAGTTTCTCGGCACGGTGTGCCAACGTCCATCATCTCAGATAGAGATGCTCGCTTCACGTCAAACTTCTGGCAGTCACTCCAGAAAGCGTTAGGAACACGTCTGGATATGAGCACAGCTTATCACCCTCAGACTGATGGTCATAGTGAAAGGACCATACAAACCTTGGAAGACATGCTTAGGGCATGTGTAGTGGACTTCGAAAATAGTTGGGAAACCCACCTGCCTCTAGTAGAATTCTCATATAACAACAGCTATCATACGAGTATCTCGGCAGCACCGTTTGAGGCATTATACGGCCGTAAATGTAGATCACCGGTCTGCTGGGCAGAGGTCGGTGACAGTCAACTCACAGGCCCTGAGTTAATACTTGAGGCTACCGAAAGATTGTACAAATCAGAAACCGCATGGCGGCGGCACGAGATCGACAGAAAAGCTACGCTGATCAACGACGCAAACCGCTCGAATTTCAAGTAGGCGACCGCGTCCTACTAAAGGTGTCACCCTGGAAGGGTGTGTAATCCACTTTGGAAAACGGGGCAAACTTAACCCACGGTACGTAGGCCCGTTTGAAATCTTGAAACGTATTGGACCCGTAGCTTATCAATTAGACCTTCCTGCCGAACTCAGTGGAGTTCACAACGTATTTCACGTGTCAAATCTGAAGAAGTGTCTATCAGATGAAACTCTAGTCATTCCATTGGATGAGATCCAAGTGGATGAACGACTGCACTTTGTGGAACAGCCTATCGAGATCATGGATCGTGAGATCAAGACTCGAAGGCACAGCAAAATTCCGATCGTTAAGGTCCGTTGGGACTCTAAGCGTGGACCGGAGTTCACGTGGGAAAGAGAGGACCAAATGAAAAGCAAATACCCGCACCTCTTCGCAACTGAGCAGCAAACTAATGATACCAGTACCTAAATTTTCGGGACGAAAATTCTTTCAACATGGGGATGATGTGACAACCTGGAAACTTCTTATACTTTCGTGTACTATTGTTGACTAAATTCTAGTGCATGGCACTTGGGAACTTCTTGTAAACGAACTAACTCTTTGTGCGTGGCACTCTGAACATGTACGCAACATGCTAAACCGCGTTTACTCAATTTTCGGGACGAAAATTCTTTCAACCTGGGGATAATGTGATATCCCGGGTTTTTCGGATAACTTACACGTGACACTTGTCGAATAATGTATATGCTAAGTATTAAACGTGCACGAGTTAAATAAATACGTGATGTGTGTTGTGTGATTGTGTTAGTTATAGAGTAAGTAGGGTAGATATGTACACGAATTGAACCGAACCGCGACACGAACCAGTTTTGATTCATTGTGACTCTAGGAGTTAACAAAGTTTAAACTTTGAACCCAAGTCTTCGGCCAAAAGAAAACAAGGATCAAACCTAGACCTAAAGTTCTAACTACTCGGCCGAGAACAACCCAAACCGAAACCCATTGCATGCAACCCAAGTCCTTGGCCGCGAGAACAACCCAAACCAAAAACCCATTGCATGCAAAACCTAAAACTATTCGGCCACATGATCAAAACCCAAACCAAACCACCCAAGTCCCTTGCGGCCGCGTGCAAACCCAACCCGCAACCCTTCCCTTTTAACCCTTATCCCCTTTGCGCTTATATATACACACATGCATGAGGCTTTGATTTCACAAAAACAAAACACACAAAACCCTAGAGTTTCAACAGCCGTCGGCAGCCTTGCGATCGCAGAAAGCTTCCTTGTTCGCTTTTTCCTCTCGGTCGCAGCAGCAGCAATCATCGCCATCATCATCTCCTCGATCGCTAGCAACCTCGTTCTTCATCACCTTGATCTGATCAGCCCTTGTTATTCCATTTGGTCGCGAGATCAGCAGTTGATCAGTTCATCGATCACAAACAGTCTACTTCATCATCATTCTCTCGGCCGCAAGCACCCTTGAACACCGATCTCTTATAGTATTCACGGTTCATGTACCTTATCATTAAAAATCTAGAATTTATCATATGTTGCTAGATCATATTCGAGTATGTGTGTCTTGATTGTTGCTGTTCTCAGATTTGCATGATTGAATGAGATGGATGATTGTATAGTTCGGATTGTTAATACTAGATTGAAAGTTGGAATGAGTTTGAAAGCTGAATATATAGGCTGTGTTTTGTTTGTAAAAACTAGAAGAAAGAACTAGGGTTTGCAAGGATAGGTTATTAGTATTACTCTATGATTAGAAATCAGTTCTTGATCGCCTAGATTAATCGCATGAACGGGTTATACGAGTCTATAATAATGATATGCTGAAACAGTTGCTGAGTAATAGTTACAGCCGACTTCATCTGGCTGTAACTCGATCATTAGTAGTCGAAAAACGGATTTTCTGATGTCTAGAACGTAGAGATTTGAATAACGAATCTAATGGCGCTGGATTCATAATTTTCTGAAGTCGTTTGATATTTTTAAAGGGCCAAATAAGTTCAGTAACTAAAACTGTGAAAATCCTGAAATTTTGTTAGTTGATTATCAAGTTGGATTTTAAAATCAGTAGGAAGTTGAGTCATGGTTTTTGTACAGCAACTAGGTATGGAAATTTCCGGGCAACTCTAGCTGGAATTTTGTTAATTGGACGATTAGTGATTTTTAAATAAATTCTTCCGTGGACTGCAGTCAGAAAGCGGTAAATCTGACTGCAGCCTAGTATATTAATATTTATGGTTAATTGGTAAAGATTTAGGACTTGGAAAAATTATATAAATTTATATGGTATAAATGTCAACTACTGTAAAAATATTGGAATTTTTGGAATGTTAGAACTATTTTATAAAAATCCTAGAAAACAGCTGAATTATAAGTGCTAAGCTGAAATTTGAGAACTTGTGATTGTGTGCACCAAATTGTGGCATGAATTGGTTTATGGTTATGATAAGTTGTTTTAATCACTAGGATCACATGAGGATACTTGCATGCCTGTTTGAGTGTTAGATATGTTGTTTGTGTGTATCACTTTGTGTGTAAATTACATGTGGAATTTGTATTGGTGTTCACACACTAACTTGGAAATTAATTGGTTTGTTAGGACGCAACTAGCAGTCCCATCTCTTATAACTTCTTTTGCTACACTAACCGAGCAACAAAAGGTGAGTTCACGGCCCCTAACTTTATGCGGTTTTTAAACAACAGGGGGAGAAACATGTATACACTCTCAAACTCAAACTCTTTACGTTATACGAATTTAACGTCACATAACTACTCGGTAACTAAGTTAATGTTAATGTAATGTTATGGTCACTAAGCAGCTTTATCACTTAAGTCCTCGTCAATCTCTCGGATCGTTAGTATTGGGTTTAATAGCGGGGGAGTTATAAGTAGTACTACTGGGCCCGACAAGCCCCATCCGAGCTAGTCGCGCTAGCCGACCGGGTATGGTCAACGGGTGAATAATTCGGCCTAACCTCGCCATGGTCATGTGATAGGCCTGGCAAAACGGAGGCACAACAGTCAGCTTCGATCGCGAACTCTTACGTGACATAACTTTAGGCTAGCTACCTATATATATTAACATTGAACTTAATTACGAATCAACTGTATTATCGCGGGTTGGGGATAATGGAAACAACAACTTAATATTCCGGGTTTGGAATATTGGAAGCAACAAATTATTATTCCGGGTTGGAATAATGGAACCAATACGTTATCCCGGGTTAGGGATAACGGAGAAAACAAACTATAACCGAACAAACGAATTTATGAAAACCTGTGAACTCACTCATCTTTAATGTTGACACTTGTTTCTTTACATGTTTCTCAGGACGCTAGGAGCTCTAGGTGCACGCACATGCCTTGAACAAGACAACTTTTATCGAGTCTTATTTCTTAATATTGTTTTGGGATTTTTCATTTGTTTTGGCGTTTGTGTTGGCGCCCGCTTCACTACTTATTTATGCTTCCGCTCAAACTTTAAAAAAAACTGATGCTTCTGCTAAATATTGGTAATATAAAATCTACAACAAGTGATTTTGGAAAACGTATTATCAAATCATATAGAGTCGTTCGACGTACTAGTGTTTCAGATTCTGGTTTGTTCACACGCCTCGCGGTAAAACTCCGCAAGTGGAAATTGAGGGTGTGACACCTTTGAAGTCTATGACACATGCTCGAAGCATGTCTTCAAGAGTTTGGATGGTGCGTTCAAATTGTCCATCAGTTTGAGGATGAAAAGCGGTACTGAGGTCTAATCGTGTACCCAAAGCGACTTGTACGGCTTGCCATGTTCGTGAAGTGAAACGACCATCGCGGTCTGAAATGATGATTAGAGGTACACCATGACGGCTTACGATCTCGCTGATGTAGATACGAGCTAACTTCTCGTTCTTGAAGTCCTCGCGTATTGGAATGAAGTGAGCTGATTTTGTGAGACGATCAATGATTACCCATATAGTGTCATACCCACTGGAGGTGCGAGGTAACCCGGTAATTAAGTCCATGGTTATGTTTTCCCACTTCCATACAGGTATTTCAGGTTGGGTTAGAAGTCCTGAAGGTCTTTGATGTTCAGCTTTTACTTTAGAACAGGTAAGGCACTTGGAAACAAAAACAGCAATATCCTTTTTCATGCCAGGCCACCAGTAGGTGTATCGAAGGTCTTGATACATCTTGTCGGCTCCTGGGTGTACAGAGTACCGTGTTTTGTGCGCCTCATTCATAAGGAATTCACGAAGGTTATTGTGACCGGGAATCCATATGCGATCTAGATAGTACAGAATACCGTCGAATTTGGTTTCGATTTTAAGTTCTACTCCACAAGATAGCTCATTGCGTACGTCGTTTTCTGTTACAGAAACATGTTGAGCTTCTCGGATTCGATCTTTGATGTCGGTTATGATTTGCGAACATAGAAGACGAATGGAGTTCGCATAACCTTTTCAACTGAGCGCATCGGCCACCACGTTTGCCTTGCCAGGATGATACCGAATTTCACAGTCGTAGTTATTAAGAAGTTCGACCCATCTTCGTTGCCTCATATTCAACTCCTTTTGGTTAAAGATATGTTGGAGGCTCTTGTGGTCAGTGTATATTTCACACTTGGTACCGTAGAGGTGATGTCTCCATATCTTGAGAGCGAATACAACGGCTCCAAGTTCCAGGTCGTGGGTAGTGTAGTTCTTCTCATGAACTTTGAGTTGCTTAGAAGCGTAGGCTATCACTTTTCCTCTTTGCATTAATACACAGCCTAGCCCTTGCCCTGATGCGTCGCAATATACTACAAAGTCATCGCAACCTTCGGGGAGTGTGAGGATAGGTGCGTCACAAAGCTTTTGCTTAAGGGTTTGGAAGGCTTCTTCTTGTTTAGGTCCCCATATGAAGGGTTTTCCTTTATGTGTCAAAGCCGTGAGTGGTACAGCAATACGGGAGAAATTTGCAATGAAACGGCGATAGTAACCCGCCAAACCAAGAAATGATCTTACTTCGGTAGGGGTACGTGGCGCTTGCCATTCCTGTACTGCTTTGATCTTTGAGGGGTCGACATGTATTCCCTTGTCATTGACGACATGTCCAAGGAATTGTACTTCTCTTAACCAGAATTCGCATTTGGAGAATTTAACGTAGAGCTTTTCGGTTCTTAAGAGTGTAAGGATGAATCGAAGGTGTCGTCATGATCAGATTTAGACTTTGAATAGATGAGGATGTCGTCGATGAAGACTATGACAAAACGGTCGAGATAGGGTTTGCATACCCTATTCATTAGATCCATGAATACGGCTGGGGCGTTGGTCAATCCAAATGGCATGACCATGAATTCATAATGACCATAACGAGTTCGGAAGGCGGTCTTTGGGACGTCTTCTTCATGTACTCTGAGTTGATGATAACCAGAACGAAGGTCGATTTTTGAAAAACAGGTGGCGCCCTGAAGTTGGTCTAGTAGGTCATCGATGCGAGGTAATGGATAGCGGTTCTTGACCGTTAATTTGTTGAGTTCTTTGTAGTCCATACACAGCGAAACGTTCCATCTTTCTTCTTCACAAACAGAACAGGTGCACCCCAAGGCGATGAGCTAGGACGTATGAATCCTTTGTCAGCCAGCTCTTGCAGTTGACTGGCCAGCTCTTGCATTTCGGATGGGGCTAACCTATAAGGAGATTTTGCGACTGGAGTAGCGCCAGGTATAAGATCAATGCGGAATTCGACTTCTCTCATGGGAGGAAGTAGATGTCGTCGGGAAAGACTTGTGGGAATTCTTTCACTACAGGTATATCTTCTAGTTTCTTCCCTTGTTTCCCTTCTTGACGACGTGAGTTAAGAATGCGACATAGTTCTTGCGGAGATACTTTCGGGCTTGAAGGCAGGACATCAATTTGAGTCCTTTCGAAGGGGTTTCTCCAAAGATTCGTAGGGTTTGACCGTCTGCGAGAGGAATGCGAATGAACTTTTCGCGGCATACCACTTCAGCATGATGTTGGCTGAGCCAGTCCATACTGATTATAATGTCGAAACTTCCCAACCTCATAGGAATGAGGTCAACTGGAAAATTGTGATCGTTTAGAGTGAGGGTACAATTTCGTATAATAGAGTTTAATGAGACCGGTTTCCCGTCAGCAACTTCCATCGTTATGGATTCCATGAGATTATCACGAGTTTGCTTGAGGATGGGTTCAAATTTTAAGGACACAAAACTCTTATCCGCGCCAGTATCAAATAACATGGATGCATAACTACCATTGATGAGAAACGTACCGTTAACCACGTTGTTGTCGGCCCTAGCTTGATTGGCGTTGATGTTGAAAGCTCTTCCTCTAGCAGGTGGAGGAGCTTGGTTAGCTTGGTTCACCGGATTTGCTTGAGCTTGGGCATGAATGATGTTCACCAAGCGTGGGCAAGTGTTTCTATAGTGGTTTGGGTCACCACAGTTGTAACAAGCCCGCATGGGTTGCATCATGGGGTAATTGGGTTGGTAGTAGGTTTGGGCCGTATGTTGTGTAAGTGGTAGAAGTAAGGTTTGTTGGGCTTGACCCACTATCTGATGGTGGGTTTGGGTTGAGGGTTGGTTGCGGTTCATTCGCTGAAGTGTGCGACAGGTTTGGATGGTGTGACATGCACGGCCACAGCTGGTGCAATATTGCCAGGGATGTTCGGGAAAGTGATGGTATTGGCAACGGGTGCATTTCGGGTATGGGCCGGAGTATGGCTTTTTGTATGGTGCAGCTAAGGAGCAACTTGGGTGATTGGTGCGGCAGTGATAGGAGGGTTTGTTTGAGTGACAGCAAAGTTTCTGGTGTTTCGCTTCCTTTTACCAGTAAACTTCGAAGAGGAGCCAGAATGGTTTGAAGTTTGAGCCTCAATGGGGGCTTTCTTTTTCCCCTTGAATTTACCGTTTCGGATGCGATTCTCGGTAAGTTCGGTAGCTAGTTCCATTGCAGCTTCCAGTGTTGCAGGTGAAGTGCTTAGAACCGAGTCTTGAATTTTCGAGGGGAGGCCTCGAATGTAGTGTTCAACCAGACGGTACACTGGGGTGAACAAGTTGGGGATCATTTGGTTCAGCTCGAGAAATCTTTTATTGTAGGAAGTATGATCTCCTTCCTTTTGTTTTAGGGAGTGGAATTCGTCTTCTAACTTCTTGATTTCGCTTCTTGGACAAAAGCGTCTTGTCATTATTTCCCTTAACTCTTCCCATGTTAAGGCCATGGCGTCTTCGACTCCTCTCTTACCCTTCTCTATGTTCCACTAGGTCAGGGCTACCCCAAACAGTCTCCCGATTGCGTAACGTACCTTGCGATCCTTGGGACAATCGCAATTGAGGAAGGTGTTCTCCATTTCCTCAAACCAATGGAGGAGAGCAGTGACACCTTCGGTCCCTTCATACTTTGGGGGATCACAAAACTTGAAGTGTTTGTAGGAGCACTTTTTGGAGGAAGGGTTGTCGACGTTCTGGTCTTCTTGGTTGGGAGGGTTGATGAGATTCGCGGTGAGAGCTTGTTGGACTTGAATTACGATGTCAGGAAGCACCGCGGCCATTTGTTTTGCAATTTGGGTGGCCAAGCGTTCGTTTGACCTTCCTGACTTTCTACCTCCACGTAGTTGCCTAGCCGACATCTACAGGAACATACATAGGAAGATTGTGAGTTTAAGAAGTTTTTAGGTGTTATGTGTCGTTAAAAATAATAAAATAACATAATCATCAATAATGCAACTACATCCATAGGATGTCTTGGGTTTGCTCATGTTTGGGCCTCCAATGTCCCCCATACCATCGCCTGTATAGTCATGTGGGCCCCCATGACTATTGGCTTAGTAGGATTCACATTGGTGTTGGCGGTTTAACACTCGCATCACCCGAATGAAAACCATGAAATATGTTTGCGAGATGTATGGTAGGAGGGTGTCCAGGTATAGACACAATGACAACTCAAAGTGGGGTTAGCTCACACGACGTTTGGTATAGCATGCTTTGGCCTAATAGGTCCTTTGTACTCTCATCGTTAGTCCCCAGGTAGGCAAACTGGTCCTTTATTTTGGATTTATACGAATGCCAAGCCTAGACAGGACGTTCCGACTACCGGTACTCGTACCCTTCCAGTTACTACATGCCCGTCATGAGAACTCACTTTGATGTGATTTGAAAGATACAAAAATCATTGCAAAAATCATAGGAATTGTGAGGTGTGTGCTCTGATGGATATGGTATGTTATGAGGATATGATTCATGATGAGCATTGTATAATAATATGTACTTATGAACATGCTTGCATAACATTGAATGTAATAATAAACATAAAGCATATAAACATCATGAATTTTGCAAGTAACACACAAACAATTTAAAAATTCTAATCAACTATAGTATAGGCTCTAAGGGTCTAATAACCTATCCTATATCCCTATAGTCATGGCTCTGATACCAATCTGTCACACCCCGACCCGCAGCGGAATAAGAGTCGGGGCATAATTGGGTCATCACCAAAGCTCATGATGTTTACTAAAATGTTTCATATTTATTAAATTCAAATTACAACTTAAATGTTCAAGCCAAATTCATACAATACAAGGAAAGGAAAATTAAATAAACAATCCAAAATCTAAACTGATTTATTCTTCTAGGACGTCCTATATGTTTCTTGCTTCAACTGGATCACCTGTATCATGTGTAAAAATGGGAAATTTTAGGTCAACAAAAGTTGGCGAGTGAACCTTGTTAAAAACCTTTGTTATTGATTTCTTGTTGTATTTATATGGAAAAATTGTGCAATAATCATATGTGAGCAAACGTAAATAAACAAACAATCACAAACCACCTTGCATGAGTATATGACATGAATGATAATGTATATGTTGGCAACGTCACGTTCCGCTCATAGGTAATGGGGAAACATACGAGCCTATGATGATGTATGTGAGATCAAGGCTCAATCAAACGGAGCCGATCGTATGTTGGCAACGTCACGTTCCGCTCATAGGTAATGGGGAACAGTTCCGCTCATAGGTAATGGGGAACAGACGAGCCTATGATGTTGTATGTACTGAAAATGATAAATTTAAGCTAAACATTAACCTCACAAACAATTGATACATATTGGATACACATTTGATCATGGATATGATGGATGCACAAGTGTTTAAATGTAATAAATAATAAGCGACACATGATACACCCCAAAATGTGATTAAAACGGGGAATTTGTAGAGATTCACTCACATTGGGTGCGTTCTTTTGATGATGTTGGATGCGCACGAGTTTTGGGATTTGATCGACGAGGGAAAACTAACCTAAAATAATAACGAAATGGTTTGGTAAATAAGTGGATTTTATTAACAATTTTAATAGGATTTTTAGATTTATTTTTGTGAGTTTAAGGTCATTTTCTAACTTTAAAAATATATATTTTTAAGTATTTTTAATTGATTTTTAAATTAAATAAATAAATAAAAATATAAAAAAATGTTGACTTTTTGTTGACCGTTGACCGGTCCGTTGACCGGACCGTTGACCGGTCGGACAGTGGTAATTGGTGCGCTGAGTGAGGTTCGAACCCGGGACCTCTCGTACGCGTGCACGCAGCTCTACCAACTGAGCTACGTGTCTAACCCGAAATAATCCGTGTTTTAATTATATATATATACAAATTAAATGTTAATTTATTTGTTTATATTAAAAGGTTTTAAAATGGTCGAACCGGTTTGCAGGGAGCCGGATCGAACTCGGGTCCCTCGGTTTGTAAGCGCACAGCCCAACCAGTTGGGTTGTGTGTCTTATCTGTTTAACTTACGGTTTATATTAATCTTATAAACAAACTGGAATCTGTTCTGATTCAGTTTTAAAAAGAATGGTTTTAATTCGGAAAGTCGGTGCGTTTGTATGGTTCGAACTCGTGACGTGCGCTATGTGTTTGCACACAGTCCACCGCTGGACTGTGTGTCTAACCCGGTTTAATATTCAATTTATATTATACTTATACACAACGTCGACTTCGTCTTCTTCATTCAAAGACACAGAACAACGATATTCGACTGTTCTTGTTAAAATCGTTCGTCGAACATTTTATTGATTGAATTGTTATGGATAAAAAGAATTAAGGAATCGAATGTACCGAACAGACTGATTTTATCAGAACTCTGGCAATGGTCGTCGGCTCTGATTTGTGAATTCCGTCTGTATGAATCAATTAACAGTTTTGATCGATGAGTTGTGAAATTGAGTTACTAAACAAGGATTATCAGAGGGTTAAGATGATTGTACCGATTCACAGCGTGATTTCGGAAATTTCCAGAAATTTTCCAGCGAGTGCAGAAGATCCGGCAACGTCGTCTGGGATTGATTCTGGTTGATGGATTGAAGTTAGTATAAGTCTAACAATGGATTGAAAATGAAAGAGTCGAGAAATTTACCGATTTGATGTATGTCTCGGTTTTCCGGCGAATGTCCGGCAATTGCAGAATATCTCCGGCGAGTGTAATTGCTTCGAGTTGAGCGAAAAGGTTACCAGAGACTTGGGTGTGTATTTATAGGGAAGAATCAAGATGAATTGGGTCTGAATTTGGTCTTGATTCGTGGTCAAGACTTTCTCCGGCGGTTATGACTGAGATCGCGGGATTAGACATCGGTTATAACCGACGTCGATGTTAATACATGCGTTTAGTCAAAGGAAACCATCGATAATTGGTGAAATCGTCGGTATTTCCGGTGAGTGCGAATTGGGCGCGCTGATTCACTGGGTTTGATTTAGAGTTTCAATATAAGTATTAATTGTTTCATTATATCAACAAACAAGTCAAGTGGCGGAGTGGCGAGATGTGTGTTGGTTGTTTCTTCCGGCTGACCCGGGTTCGAAACCCGGCAGCCTATTTTTTCTTTATTTACTTTATTTTTACTTTTTAATAATTATAGTTTTTAAATTCTAAATTGTTTATTAATTATGTATTGTTTAAAATTAGAATTAATCATAAATACGCAACAAAATTTTATAACTTGATATTCGATTAATAAACGAAGCAGGTTTGGAAACCCGTTTTTCGACGGATGTTACATTGCCATCCTGTAAAAACACAGAAACACAAGCACCAAGCATAAATCTGAACAAAACAAAACAAAATTGACACTATTTTTGGATTTTTTTAATTTAACTAAGACTTAACACAAACGTGATTAAAACGGGGAATTTGAAAGGTTCACTCACATTGGGTGCGTTGGATTGGAGATGGTGAGATGCGCACGATTTAGATGAGCGGATCGACGAGGAATACTATCCTAAATAATAATGAAAAATATATTAAATGGATGGATTTTATTAAGGTTTTTAAGGAAATTTTTAGATATATTTTTGTGAGTTTATGGCTATTTTCTATCTTTAAAAATGTTATTTTTAAGTATTTTTAATTGATTTTTAAATTAAATTAAATAAATAAAAATATAAAAAAAATATTATTTTTTTAGTGTTGACCGTTGACCGTTGACCGGTTCGGTCAGCGGATAATTCTGCGCCGGGTGGGATTCGAACCGGCGACCTTCCGTTCGCGTGCACGTAGCTCTACCAACTGAGCTACGTGTCTAACCCGTTATAAACTCGTTTCTAATTATATTTATATACTTATTTGAATTAACCGAATATTCCTTTATTTGCAAAAACGTTTTAATTCAATTTGACCGGTGCTCGTGACGAGATTCGAACGCGCGACGTGAAGTTCATGATGCACACAGTCCACCGCTGGACTGTGTGTCTAACCCGGTTATATTCTTGGTTTTTATTATACTTAACAACTATCCGTTTTAACCCGGTTTAGTTCATGATCAAAAAGGCATGTTATTACACAAGGCGTGCGCGTAGCAAGGATCGAACTCGGGACGTGTGTGTGAAATTTGCACACAGTCCACCGCTGGACTGTGTGTCTAACCCGTTTAAAATACCGTTTTTAATTAAACTTATGTTCTGTTATAACTTCATCTTCTTCGCCGATTTACACAGACAGCATAATTCGACTGGTTATGATTGATTTGTGATTTACAAAGTTCTCAGACATTAATAGTAATTCAAAAGTAAGGAATGGAGAGAGTTTAAGGAACAGAATATACCGACTGATGTTATTCACAGAAATCCGGCGGAGGTTCGTCGGTACTGGAAATGAAATCCGGCTGTTGAAACAATTAACAGCGTTGATCGATTATTCATAAAGTTGAGTCACTTAAACAAGGTTTAAAAGAAGTTTAGGATATCATACCAGTTCACAGTGTGATTCCGGCAGTCTCAGAGATTTTCCGGCGAAGGTAAGATTTTTGATAAACGTTGACTAGGATCGATTCTGATGATGGAGTTGTGTTAGAGACTGACTAATCACATATTTTAAACAGAAAGAGTCGGAGGAATTACCGTGAGAATGTGAGTCCCGGTTTTCCGGTGACTTGCAGAAATTTTCCGGCGAACTGATTCAGAAGATCTTATGGTTCAAAAACGCGACGAAAATGAAATTGAATATTGATATGATAGTTCTGAATTGCGAGATTGATCTGAAGCTTGAGTTAAATCAGAGCTTTGATGAATTTTCGGTTTCAAAAGCCGAAATGATAAGACTTAAAGTTTCAATCAATTTTAACTTGATTAGAAACCGTAATACATCGGTTATAAGCTGGACAAGTGAATTCACAACGATTTGGCGATTGGTTTGCCGATTACCGTTATTCAGATGGCATCATCGGTTAAATTGAGTTTGTGTATAAGTTCCAATTGTTTTCCTAGTGTTAACAGAAAACACATTGTGGCGGAGTGGTTTAGGGAAAGAAGGTTAAGTTGTTTAAAGGCTTGGCTGACCCGGGTTCGAGTCCCGGCAGCTTCACATATTTTTTATTTGTTTTATTTTAACTTTTTATCAAATATAATTTTTATAGTTTAGTTTATTTATTAATTATGTAACGTTTTAACTCAAAATAATCATAAATAATTAACGCAACTTTTATAACTTGGTACAAGATTACAAAACGGAGCGGGTTTTGGAGACCTGATTTTTACAAATGTTACAGTATCCCCTACTTTTAGGAATTTCGTCCCGAAATTTAAATAGTTGGAATAGTAGGAAAAAGATGCGGGTATTTTTCACGCATTGAGTCTTCACGTTCCCAAGTAAACTCAGGTCCCCGTTTCGACTCCCAGCGTACCCTAACAATAGGAATGCGACTTCGTCGAAGACGCTTTTCTCCGTAGTCCATGATCTCCACTGGTCTTTCAATAAAATGCATGGATTCATCAATCTGAATATCTTCCAGCGGAATATGGAGATTCTCATCAGCGAGGCACTTCTTCAAGTTCGACACGTGGAATGTAGGATGAATCATGTCGAGTTCTTCCGGTAGGTCAAGCTTGTATGCTACAGGACCTACTCTTTCGAGTATCTTGAAAGGTCCTACGTAACGTGGTGCTAGCTTTCCCTTTTGACCAAAACGAACTACTCCCTTCCACGGTGATACTTTTAAAAGCACATGATCACCAATGTTAAACTCTAAGGGCTTCCGTCGTTTATCTGCGTAACTCTTTTGACGACTTTGAGCCTCTAGAAGATTGTTTCGAATTTGATGGATCTTGTCTGTGGTTTCTTGGATCAATTCTGGACCAGTTATTTGTGCTTCCCCAATTTCGTGCCAACAAACAGGAGGTCGGCACTTTCGACCATATAAGGCTTCAAAAGGTGCCATGCCGATGCTCAAATGATAGCTGTTGTTGTACGAAAATTCAACTAACGGTAGGTGGGCTCCCAATTTCCCTTGAAGTCTATGACACATGCTCTAAGCATATCCTCAAGAGTTTGAATGGTGCGCTCAGACTGTCCATCAGTTTGAGGATGATAGGCGGTACTGAGATCTAATCGTGTGCCCATAGCGGATTGTACTGCTTGCCATGTTCGTGAGGTGAAACGACCATCACGATCAGAAATAATACTTAATGGTACCCCATGTCGGCTTACGATTTCGTTGATATAAATACGAGCAAGCTTTTCGTTCTTGAAATCTTCTCGAATAGAAATAAAGTGAGCTGATTTTGTAAGTCGGTCTATAATCACCCATATAGTGTCATACCCACCAGAAGTGCGAGGTAACCAGGTAATGAAATCCATGGTTATATTTTCCCACTTCCATACAGGTATTTCCGGTTGGACTAGAAGTCCTGAGGGTCTTTGGTGTTCAGCCTTCACCTTAGAACATGTAAGACACTTGGAAACAAAAACGGCAATATCTTTCTTCATTCCAGGCCACCAATAGGTCTATCATAAGTCTTGATACATCTTATCGGCTCCTGGGTGTATAGAATATCGCGTTTTGTGAGCTTCATTCATAAGAGTTTCACGAAGATTGTTGTGGTTAGGAATCCAGATACGATCTAGGTAATACAGAATACCGTCCGATTTGGTTTCAAGTTTTAGCTCGGCTCCACAGGACATCTCTTTTCGTACATCTTCTTCTGTTATCGAAACGTGTTGAGCTTCTCGAATTTGATCTTTAATATCGGTTATAATTTGCGAACATACAAGATGAATGGAGTTCGCATAACCCTTTCGACTAAGTGCATCAGCCACCACATTTGCTTTACCAGGGTGGTATCTAATTTCACAGTCGTAATCATTTAGGAGTTCGACCCATCTTCGTTGCCTCATATTTAACTCTTTTTGATTAAAGATATGTTGAAGACTCTTGTGGTCAGTGTATATTTCACACTTAGTACCATAGAGATAATGTCTCCATATCTTAAGAGCGAATACAACGGCTCCAAGTTCTAGGTCATGAGTGGTGTAATTCTTTTCATGTGTCTTGAGTTGCCTCGAGGCATAAGCTATGACTTTTCCTAATTGCATAAGAACGCAACCTAATCCTTGTCCTGACGCGTCGCAATAGACTACGAAATCATCACAACCTTCGGGAAGAGTGAGGATTGGTGCATCACAAAGTTTTTGTTTAAGCGTTTGAAAAGCTTCTTCTTGCTTGGGTCCCCATACGAATGGTTTTCCCTTATGGGTTAAAGCCGTGAGTGGCACAGCAATGCGAGAGAAGTTTGAAATGAACCGACGATAATAGCCAGCTAGTCCAAGAAAAGATCTTACTTCAGTTGGTGTACGTGGAGCTTGCCATTCTTGAACTGCTTTGATCTTTGAAGGGTCAACATGTATTCCTTTGTCATTGACTACATGCCCGAGGAATTGCACCTCTTTTAACCAGAATTCACATTTAGAGAACTTGGCATAAAGCTTTTCCTTTTCTAGAAGTGCAAGAACGAGTCGAAGATGACGCTCATGGTCAGCTTTAGATTTTGAATAGATAAGAATATCGTCGATGAAAACTATAACAAATCGATCAAGGTAAGGTTTGCAGACTCTGTTCATTAGGTCCATGAAAACAGCTGGTGCGTTGGTTAATCCAAACGGCATAACCATGAATTCATAGTGGCCATAACGAGTTCGAAAAGCAGTCTTAGGGACGTCTTCTTCATGCACTCTAAGCTGATGATAGCCAGATCGAAGATCGATTTTTGAAAAGCAGCTGGCACCTTGTAGTTGGTCAAGAAGATCATCAATGCGAGGTAAAGGATAGCGATTTTTGATGGTTAACTTGTTGAGCTCTCTGTAGTCGATGCACATACGAAAAGATCCATCCTTCTTCTTTACAAAAAGGACAGGTGCACCCCAAGGCGATGAGCTGGGACGTATGAATCCCTTGTCAGTCAACTCTTGCAATTGACTGGCTAGCTCTTGCATTTCAGAGGGGGCTAACCTATATGGAGATTTTGCAACTAGTGTAGCACCAGGTATAAGATCAATACGGAATTCGACATCTCTGATTGGAGGAAGTCCTGAAATGTCGTCAGGAAAAACTTGTGGAAAATCTTTTACTACAAGAATATCTTCAAGTTTCTTCTCTGTGGTCCCCTTCTTGATGATATGGGCTAAAAACGCGACATAATTCTTGCGAAGGTATTTTTGAGCTTGAAGACAAGACATTAAGTTGAGCCCTTTCGACGAGGTTTCTCCAATGATTCGAAGGGTCTGACCGTTTGAAAGAGGAATACGAATAAATTTTTCACGACATACAACTTCCGCATGATGTTGACTGAGCCAATCCATACCGATTATGATGTCGAAACTTCCCAGCTTCATAGGAATAAGGTCGACTGAGAAATCGTGGTCGTTTAAAGTGAGTGTACAGTTGCGTAAAATAGAGTCTAATGAAACTGGTTTTCTGTCCGCAACTTCCACCGTTATGGATTCCGCGAGCTTATCCCGATTTTCGCTTAAGATAGGTTCAAATTCTAATGACACGAAACTTCTATCCGCACCAGTATCAAATAACATAGAGGCATATTTACCATTTATAAGAAACGTACCGTTGACCACATTGCCGTCAGCTCTGGCCTGGTTCGCGTTAATATTGAAAGCTCTTCCTCTAGCAGGTGGAGGAGCTTGGTTCGCTTGATTCACAGGGTTGGCTTGGGCCTGAGCATGAATAACATTAACCAGCCTTGGACATGTGTTTCTGAAATGACTTGGGTCGCCGCAATTGAAACAAGCCCGCATAGGTTGGCCCATAGGGTAATTGGGTTGATAGTATGTTTGGGCTAAATGTTGGGTGGGTGGAAATGGTAGTTGTTGCTATGCTTGACCCATTAACTGTTGGTGGGTTTGGGTTAGAGGTTGGTGGCGGTTTGTTCGTTGAAGCGTGCGGCAGTTTTGAACAGTATGTCCTGCGCGACCGCAGCCGGTGCAGTATTGGCAAGGATGATCAGGGGAGTGGTGATACTGACAACGGTTACATTTTGGTAATGGGCCTGTGTAGGGTCTTCTGTATGGCGCGGGTGAAGGAGTGACTTGAGTGATGGGTGCAACAGGAATAGGGGTGTTGGTTTAGGTGACTGCAAAATTCCTGGTGTTACGCTTCCTCTTGTTAGCAAACTTAGAGGAAGGAATTGGGTGGTTTGAGGTTTGTCCCTCCACAGGGGCTTTCTTCTTCTCTTCTTTGAACTTCCCATTGCGAATTCGGTTTTCGGTCAGTTCAGTTGCCAACTCCATGGCAGCTTCGAGTGTTACCGGTGAAACGCTGAGAACCGAATCTTGAATTTTCGAGGGAAGTCCTCGAATATAATGTTCGATCAGACGATAGGTTGGAGTGAATAAGTTTGGAACCATTTGGTTCAACTCCAAGAACCTCTTGTTGTAAGTAGAGTGATCACCCTCCTTTTGCTTTAAGGCATGAAATTCATCCTCCAGCTTCTTAATTTCACTTCTAGGACAGAAACGCCTAGTCATGATTTCCCTTAACTCCTCCCAAGTTAAGGCCATCGCATCTTCAGTTCCCCTCTTTCCTTTCTCAGTATTCCACCAAGTGAGAGCTACACCAAGTAGTCTCCCGGTGGCGTAACGAACCTTGCGATCCTCAGGACAATCGCAGTTTAAGAAAACGTTTTCCATCTCCTCAAACCAGTGTAGGAGAGCAGTGGCTCCCTCGGTCCCTTCGAATTTTGGAGGATCACAGGACTTAAAATGTTTGTAGGAGCACTTGATGGTAAGAGGGTTGTCGATGTTCTGGTCCTGTTGTTGAGGAGGGTTAGTAGGATTTGTAGCAAGCGCTTGCTGTACTTGTACCACGATGTCAGGCAATATCGTGGCCATTTGTTTCGCGATATGAGAGGCCAACCGTTCCTGAGACTTTCCTGAACTTTTACCCCTTCGATGCTGTCTAGATGACATCTACAGGATCATAAAATGAGAAGATTGTGAGTTTATGGTGTCTTTTTAGGTGTCATGTGTCTTTAAGAAAATGAAAATAACATAAATATCAATAATGCAACTACATCCATAGGATGTCTTGGGTTCGCTCATGTTGGGCCTCAAATGTCCCCTATACCTTCACCTACATAGTCATGTGGGCCCCCATGGCTATTGGCTTGGTAGGATTCACATTAGTATTGGCAATTTAACACTCGCATCCCCCGAATGCAAACCACAAAATATGTTCATGAGATGTTTGGTCGGAACGTGTCCAGTTGTAGACACAATGACAACTCAAAGTGGGATTAGTTCACACGACGTTTGGTATAGCATGCTTTGGCCTAATAAGTACCTCGTACTCTCATCGTTAGTCCCCAGGTAGGCAAACTGGTCCTTTATTTTGGATTTATACGAATGCCAGCCTAGACAGGACGTTCCGACTACCGGTACTAGTACCCTTCCAGTTACTACATGCCCGTCATGAGAACTCACTTTGATGAGATTTGAAAACACGAAAATCATTGTAAAATCAATCATGATGTGGTGTGTGCTTTCATGGATGTGATATGTTATGAGCATACGATTTCATGATAGGCATTATTTGATAATACATACTTATGAACATGCTTGCACAATATCAAATGTAACATTTAACATAAAACATATAAACATCATGAAATTTGGCATATAACACACGAAATTCTTATAAGTTTCTAATCGACTATAGCATAGGCTCTAAGGGTCTAATAACCTATCCTATATCCCTATAGTCATGGCTCTGATACCAATCTGTCACACCCCGACCCGCAGCGGAAATAAGAGTCGGGGCATAATTGGGTTATCACCAAAGCACATGACATTTACTATTATGTTTCATATTTAATAAAGTCAAAGTTACATTTTCAAACATCCAAACATGTTCATTCAATACAAAGGAAATAACCAAACATAACAATCGCAATACTAAATCGTTTTATTCTTCTAATCCAGGTCCTATGTGTTCCTAGCTGCTGCTGATTCACCTGTATCATGTGTAAAATGGGAGTTTTTGGGTCAACATAAGTTGGCGAGTGAACCTTATTAGATAAACATTTGAGCATGATTTTATGGTTAGTTTATCAATGAAATATTGTGCATAATCATAAAAGAGCAAATGTAAGTAATCAAGCATTGGCAAATAGCAGTTACAATTATAACATACAATAACACTTGATAGCATACATGAACATACCAATATCATACGATAACTAACATAAATGAACTGTGCGATCAAGGCTCAATCAAACGGAGCCAATCGTATTGCATGAACTGGAAATGTAAATTGAACTGTGCGATCAAGGCTCAATCAAACGGAGCCGATCGTATTGCATGAACTGGAAATGTAAATTGAACTGTGCGATCAAGGCTCAATCAAACGGAGCCGATCGTTGCGGGCACGCCAAGTTCAACCACATAATAAAATGGGGAACAAGCTCAAACCTCATAAATGGGGAGCTGCGGCCTCGGCAAATGCATGTACTGAAATAATAATTTGCATCCAATAATAACTACTTAACAGCAACAAACTAAATACACATGTCATGATATGATGTATGCACAATAGTTTAGTTATAATATGTATATAAACAAAGACACATGATACACCCCAAAAACGTGATTAAAACGGGGAATTTGAAAGGTTCACTCACATTGGGTGCGTTGGATTGGAGATGGTGAGATGCGCACGATTTAGATGAGCAGATCGACGAGGAATACTATCCTAAATAATAATGAAAAATATATTAAATGGATGGATTTTATTAAGGTTTTTAATGAAATTTTTAGATATATTTTTGTGAGTTTATGGCTATTTTCTATCTTTAAAAATGTTATTTTTAAGTATTTTTAATTGATTTTTAAATTAAATTAAATAAATAAAAATATAAAAAAAATATTATTTTTTTAGTGTTGACCGTTGACCGTTGACCGGTTCGGTCAGCGGATAATTCTGCGCCGGGTGGGATTCGAACCGGCGACCTTCCGTTCGCGTGCACGTAGCTCTACCAACTGAGCTACGTGTCTAACCCGTTATAAACTCGTTTCTAATTATATTTATATACTTATTTGAATTAACCGAATATTCCTTTATTTGCAAAAACGTTTTAATTCAATTTGACCGGTGCTCGTGACGAGATTCGAACGCGCGACGTGAAGTTCATGATGCACACAGTCCACCGCTGGACTGTGTGTCTAACCCGGTTATATTCTTGGTTTTTATTATACTTAACAACTATCCGTTTTAACCCGGTTTAGTTCATGATCAAAAAGGCATGTTATTACACAAGGCGTGCACGTAGCAAGGATCGAACTCGGGACGTGTGTGTGAAATTTACACACAGTCCACCGCTGGACTGTGTGTCTAACCCGTTTAAAATACCGTTTTTAATTAAACTTATGTTCTGTTATAACTTCATCTTCTTCGCCGATTTACACAGACAGCATAATTCGACTGGTTATGATTGATTTGTGATTTACAAAGTTCTCAGACATTAATAGTAATTCAAAGTAAGGAATGGAGAGAGTTTAAGGAACAGAATATACCGACTGATGTTATTCACAGAAATCCGGCGGAGGTTCGTCGGTACTGGAAATGAAATCCGGCTGTTGAAACAATTAACAGCGTTGATCGATTATTCATAAAGTTGAGTCACTTAAACAAGGTTTAAAAGAAGTTTAGGATATCATACCAGTTCACAGTGTGATTCCGGCAGTCTCAGAGATTTTCCGGCGAAGGTAAGATTTTTGATAAACGTTGACTAGGATCGATTCTGATGATGGAGTTGTGTTAGAGACTGACTAATCACATATTTTAAACAGAAAGAGTCGGAGGAATTACCGTGAGAATGTGAGTCCCGGTTTTCCGGTGACTTGCAGAAATTTTCCGGCGAACTGATTCAGAAGATCTTATGGTTCAAAAACGCGACGAAAATGAAATTGAATATTGATATGATAGTTCTGAATTGCGAGATTGATCTGAAGCTTGAGTTAAATCAGAGCTTTGATGAATTTTCGGTTTCAAAAGCCGAAATGATAAGACTTAAAGTTTCAATCAATTTTAACTTGATTAGAAACCGTAATACATCGGTTATAAGCTGGACAAGTGAATTCACAACGATTTGGCGATTGGTTTGCCGATTACCGTTATTCAGATGGCATCATCGGTTAAATTGAGTTTGTGTATAAGTTCCAATTGTTTTCCTAGTGTTAACAGAAAACACATTGTGGCGGAGTGGTTTAGGGAAAGAAGGTTAAGTTGTTTAAAGATTTGGCTGACCCGGGTTCGAGTCCCGGCAGCTTCACATATTTTTTATTTGTTTTATTTTAACTTTTTATCAAATATAATTTTTATAGTTTAGTTTATTTATTAATTATGTAACGTTTTAACTCAAAATAATCATAAATAATTAACGCAACTTTTATAACTTGGTACAAGATTACAAAACGGAGCGGGTTTTGGAGACCCGATTTTTACAAATGTTACAGATGATATGGTGAAAAAACCTTCAACTTTGGTGCTCTGGAGTCTCCAATTCGTCCTTAGAGTTCAAAGATATGATCCTATGCTTCCTAAAACCCTAATATACCTAAAAAGGCCAATATTCGCGTTTTTTTCGGAAATACGACCGTCACCGACGGTCCTGGACCGTCAGTGACGTTCCGGAGCTGCTGTCCCGTTTGGCAGATTTTTTCAAAACTGTTTTCTTCATAACTTGTTCGTAATTCAACCTCTATCATTATATCTCTTAAGATCTTTAATTCCACTCCATTATTTTCCTCAAAACATGTCCAATCTTCGTATTTAACCACTATAACTTCTCCAAATTACGTGCTTTACCTGCAAAACAACTATTTCTCGTAGTTATTCAATTCCACACGTGTAAACGATCAAATATACATAAGATTAGATATTTAACACTTATAAATCACATTCCTAAACCCTTCCATCAACTGTCTGTGTAATTAAGTCTTTATTAAAAAAATACCTATATGTGCGCTCACATGTGTGGAGTTTTTGTAAGGATAAGTATCGTATAATTCGTTCGATTAACGTGTTCGGAGTGCGGAATCCAATGAACAGGGTGTGATGAATTAACACTCAAGAACACGAGATCTAAATATAATCTTGCTTGTATTGATAATCGTGACAAACCCTAGATTTTATACAATGATATGTATGTAAACCCAAAGAATCTCTCCAAAGTTCTAACTTAACAAGCTACGATTCCCTATTTATAGCCCCTTGGACCTTACATTTAAAATTACAATTTTGCCCATAATGTCACTAAAATCCGATTGATCTATTGATACAATTTGCTGCACTTAGAGACTCCCATTAATAATAACATCAATTTCTCGTTTCTTCGATGATTTGATATCTTTAGAATGCTTTAGCTTCATCTGCACTAAAAGACTCCCCTAAGCTGATGCATCTGATATATAATCATTTCAAGCACTGTCAATCATCAAGCACTAATCTGACAAACTAATTTTGAAGACTTTTTCCAGCTCTTGTTTTGTTAAGTGCTTCAGAAGATGTAGGAGGAGGTTTCCTAGCTCGGTATCTTTTGTACATCTGAGGGTCAGGTCTTCAGCGATCTGGTAAACTTGAATCTAACTCGAGAGGATTCAAGTATGACAAATGATCCTCCATCTTGTCATCAAATCAGTAGATCTTCATGAGAAAGCTTAAGTACGTATCTGGTTGCTGGGAGGTGTTGAAGTATCCTGTGATCTACTCAAATATTTCACTCCGATGAGTATCCTGAATTCTACACCTTATTACGTTTATCAGCACCAATTTGTTCACAATCACAAACAGTATCTCGAATTTCTCGTTATATGGATAAGCCCGTGTTTATCTCAGATATGCCTCCGTGCATATCTCAAATATGCCTTCGTGCATATGCGGTTTCGGGCCGTTGAATAGATCTATGACAAGTCCACTATGCCAAATTATATTTCATGATGTTATAATATCAGTTTCAAAGTTAGATTACAAGTCTCATTGGTTTTAAAACCATCCTTATGCCATAAGGGTATTTCTGGCATTTTAAAGTATTTTATGTGGACTTGTCAATAAACCTATCAAATGACATGACCAGAAGGTATAACCTTAGAGGGTTATTCCCTACAATAATGTGATCATATAAAACCCTTAATCAGACTCTAAACTTGACCAAACATGTCATAAACGAAAGTCAAAGCCGAAGTTAAACTGATTGATTTTCGACTAAGAAACGAGCGCTAAACTGAAAATGACGAGTTGGACATGTCCTAATATGTTATATAAACTATTATGAGGTCAAAACTTTGGGTTTTAATACTTAGAAGTTCATTTATCGTATTTTACAAAATCTGCGGTTTTTACTTTTTATTCAATATAAGTTGACTCGTCATTTTGCCTACTTAACGTGATTTCCAGAGGTGTAATCACAAGGATTAACACCTTCATTATTACGATCATGTTGCAAAGTTCAATTCGAACTTTGAGTTGACATTAATGGTCAGAACCAAAAGTCAAAGCAAAAGTCAATTTGCTTGACTTTCGGCTATTAACTAGCCTATTAATGGAAAATGATTGAGATAGAACACTTATAAGTATTCAAGAGAAGTTTATAACTTCAAGTGGGAGGTCTTTATCGATCAGAAGTAGCTCCAAGGAGATGGAGAGAAAGAAATGTAGAACAACCACATATTTATACTTGAACAAGTGAAAGGAGAACTTGCATGTGTAACTAGGAGCTCTAGGAGTGTGATAAGTGTCCTAGCAGGTGTCTAAAGGAGAATAAGGGTTTCAAGTTTTGCAGATAGGTGGCAAGGAAGCAGGCTGTGAGGCTGCTAGCAAGATCCTGCTGTCAGCGACCTTATTTCGGATCGCAAGGAGTGACGTCTTGCGGTCCATAAGGACCTCTAGCGCCTAATTTCTTTTCAATTCCTTACGGACCATAAGGCATATGCCTTGCGGTCCGTAAGGGACCTTCAGAAGCCAAAACTTTGTCATTTTTCCAATATGATCTCTCGACTTAATATCATCTTCCATTATGGTATAATTGTCCATCTCCTCCCACAAATCTGGAATATTTGAGAGTATCCGGACATGTGTTGCCACATTATTCGATATAATTTTCTGAGGTTTCACTTAAGGTAACCTAATTCACATTATAACAGGATCTTTAACATGCTACGATCACGTGCGATGTGCGGAATCCATCAAAACGTGTATATATTGTAAACAAGCAATGAGGATACGTAAAAGTATAGAGTTCTTCACAAATATCGCACTTATATTAGAACACACCTTGAAATACACAGTTACATAGTGTACAAATGCCAAAAGTCCCTAAACAAACAAACAAACTGTTCACGTATTTATAGGCCTAAGAAACATATCTGGACAACCATACAGGTTCCGGATAAGTCGCTACAAATACGGAACTTAATGTATCAGGGATGTCACACCCCAACCGATGGTGGAAACATCGAGGCGGGACGAAAGAGATTGCTCATTGCTCATAATGCTATTTGCGACAATATTTAATTTAAACCGAATTTCATTTCATACGTAAAATGTCATACAATACAAGTGAAATTCAAATACAACAATAGCAAAAGACAAAATTTGATACAACAATTATAAACCTAACGTCTATGTGTGTATCTAGTCATCAACACTACTCCAATTTCATGGCATCATCTTCATCAACCTGTAATATGTTTTAAAATAGAGTTCAATGCAAAAGCAAAGGCGAGTACACAAGTTTGGTGAATACATAGCATAGGTATAAAATGTATAACTCGAATCCACATGGTAATTGTAAGCAAAGTATATACCAATCACGCAATACTAGATCAAACCCCGAGTTTGCACAAAAAGTTTATGAGATCGAGCTTCCCTCGTCACAAAAGCGACGAGACTAAAATGAGTATGAGAATCTCAACATAACCCCGACGGGTGGTGTGCTACTCCTATAGCACTATATATGTCAAGTTGGGCTAGCTAAGTTAATGATCTAGCATGTATCTAAGCATAACAAGCATCATGTATTAAGGATTGAGTATGTAAAAAGCATGAATATGTGATAAGTGTATTTTGATAAGTAAACATGTTACAACCCAAAAGTGAGAAAGCGGTAAATGGGTCGAGTGTACTCACGGCTTTGCTAAAGTGTTCCACTTAGGTAATCCCACGAGCTTGTTGTAATTTTAGGGTTTGGCACCTTGTCCTTCTACAAGAAGAACGTAGGTATAAGTACAAGTTTAACGGGAGATTCGGATTATTCGAGCATGTGTATAAGGATTTAAAGTATAAAGTATAAGAATATAAAAATAGTCACTAAGGCATAACACTCGTTTCTGGACACTATGCTAACCCATGTGGGTTTGATGTGATTTCATAGGTTTGGAAACCTATTAGAATCGTAAACGAGGAATTACACATTTAAGTGATAAACTTATTATCTTGACAAGTGATTAGTTGTTCATTATCAAGAGTTCGGTTTAAGGATTATATTATAATCCATAGTTAGTATGTATACATAGTAATAAACTACAACTGACAAGGATTTCATTTAAGTCATGGAGGAGGTAGGAGGTAGAACCATCCATTTAGGAACCTCGTAAGATGTTCACCACTTCACAAGTCGTCATAGACAACAAGGAGGGTCAATAACAAGTAATATGACAAGAATGTAAATAGGGTCACTATACCAAGTAGCCAAGTGAAATACAACCCGGTGAGCCGGCGTCGACACATGTCGAAGGGTAGACGGGGTTGTGACACTTTCAAACTAGCAAACTAACTTGGGATAATGATGAAAATAATCAAGTGATGTGTGGTCCCATAGTTAGGATAGCCCAAGCTAACCAAGGTGGACACACATGAACAAGTTCCAGACTTGCATCACTTGTGAGCTTAAAGCTCTTATGAAAATAGAAAGTTTGGAGTGTTTTGACACTCCTATTTACATGTATAACAAGCCTAGGTTAGTCTCCTTAATTATCAAGTTGATTAGAAGCTCAAGAACACTAGGATGGATGAAGAAAACATGGGTTAAACAAGTTTTGGAAAGGTTTTAGTCACTTCAGAAACTTTCAACCTACTTTCGAGCCTTTTTGGTGAAGACCCAGGTCTGGAAATGCCATGGCAAGTTCGTGGGTTCGAACCTAAGACTGATCAAGGGAAGTAGGAAGAAGAATCGAAGGATTTCGTCAAGTATTGAGCAAGTTATGCTCACTTTTGTGAAGGAGGTACAATCTGCCTGAATTCTGATGTTGCAAGTGTTCTTGAGATGATCTGAGAGTGTTTGAGTGAGATTAGATGGAGTTTGGAAAGTGAAAATGGTGTGGAATAGGGTTGGTATTTATAAGGAAGAGTTAGGAGGGTTTTGGGTGAGTTTTAATGAGGTTTAGAGGTGATTGGGTGAGTGGATTAGTGTGGGATTCGTGCAAATTCGCGAGCCAAAACAATTCTGACCCGCCCAGCACCCCTTGCGGACCTGGCCCGGGTACAAATGTTGTTTTTTGTTGTTTTGTTATAAGGTGACGGGTTTATATGCCATTCTAATGTATTTTATGAATAAATAATGCGTTGTAAGTATAAGTATCATGTCACAAAGTATATGTATGTATAAAATGATCGAGATCGAGTATAAACATCACCTATAATGTATGTATAAAGTATTAGTGTCGCGTATTAGCAAGTATGTCACGTTTACGAGTATGAGCATCATGTATAAGTATATATCAACAAGTATTGAGATAAACGCATGTTCTATTATGATTCAAGTCCCGATTACAAAGGTTACAACGAAAATGCGAATACGAGAAACAAAGGTTTCCAAAAATAGAAATACAAGACTAGCGTTCTAAACATGGAAAGTATGTAAAAGCGAGGCGTTACAAGGGGAACATCACTTTCCCTGAATCCACCCAAAATACACATACTTATCAACTAATCCAGAACATACTTTAGGAAAACTTAATCATTTCCTGAAGTTTACATTTAATCCAAAATTGTTACAAGTTATACAAAATTTATAGTTAGAACCCTAATCTTCTAAGAATTGTGATCTTCAGCACTTCATCACCAGCAGGTTCACTTATAGACTCCTCTTTGATGAATGCTCGAAGATCTTAAAAAACTTGTGCTGCCACACTTCATGAGTGCTTTGAATACAAGCCCCCCCCCCCCCCCACACTCCATGCTTTACATAAAACTGAACAATCCGCTAATACTGCATAGCTATTCCTCTCATATCTTCATGGTAAGTATAGCATGCCTTCGAAGTCTTTTCAAGTCTTTCATCTTCAGATTTACCAGCCACATAGGATCTAATGTTTTGACAGTCTCTTCCAGAACTTTCTTCTTAGAGATAACAACTTCTCCAGTTTTTCCATCAACGTACCAACTTTTAATACCTTTCAAACAATCATGATTAAACTTTCTCATTGGAATTCTCTAACACAATCTACTGATTTGTAGACAATCTGATATCTTCTTTCTAGTAACTAGGTCTTTACTTCTCACTCGTCTACTAACGTTTGGTTTAAACATTTGCCATTTACTGTCTCAACTTTCTCTCACCAGATTTACAATCAAACCATTAATATTTCCAACAGACATTCTGGTGTTTAAATCAATTTGAACTAAATGATATAAATCACGTGCTGGCAAAGTACTTAGCTTTTCAAAACTACATTTGAAATATTGTACACCGTCTGTCATCTTGATCATAATCAATTTGTGTTCTTTATCGTAATTCCAGCTTATACTTTGACCCACATATTCACTACGATATTAACGTACTTTTTCCTCTATGTCAAGACTGATTCTAGATCGTTAGACCATTTCTTAAATTCAACAACTATTTCTTTTGAAAGATCTCTTGGATGAGGAATGTTTTCCACTTCATTTTCTATGTAAATCTTCTCCTTGAAAGACTCATATTTCATCTTTGCATCCTCACACGTATACACAATATATTCTTTAGTCTTTTTCACCTCAATCTTTGTGAAATAATCATCTGATTTCCAATCAACTGCTACATCTTCAACTATCTCACCCTATTCTACATCGTCAGTTTCAAAATAGTTCTCAGCTCCAGTATTTTCTTCATTATCTGAATCCTGAAACAATTGATCATCTAACCCAGTTAATGCATCAATCTGTTTTTCTTGTTCCTCAATACCTTTACCACTACCACTTGCTCCAGCTCCTGACTCCCTCTCAGCTGTAGTCTCGGTTACAGTCTTCGTAGGTTGTGAACTACTAGGCTATTCCCTAGACTTTGATGCTTTAGGATCATTGTCTTGATTAAAATCATCCTAAAGTTTCCTCAACTCATCAAGTTTGCATCTAAGTTGATCATTCTCCCCCTGAGCAGCTATTAGTTCAACAATATCACTACCAAGCTTTCAAATGTTATCATTCAGATTCAGAGAGATCATTCATTTATGCCATTCAATATAGACTTTGTCATGATGCTCGAATGTATATACATACATATGTGTATATATATATATATATATATGTTATGTGGGTGTATATAAATATTTGGGAATTGAATAATAATCACTAATAGCTGATCAAATTTAAATACTTTTTCTCAACGAAAACATCTCAACGAAGTCTAGTAAGTTGGGTGAACAACTTGCATGATAGACATGTGTTATAGACCTTAAGTTGTCATATGTGTATATAGGGCACGAGTAGGTTGTCTCACTTTTATTTTGGGCTTATACTTGTTTGCTAACTTGTACGAATTTTGAGGTGAGTCTAACAACCCTATTTTACTGCATTATACTTTTTAGAGGAAATAGGATGCATTGACTCAAAGTTTCTAATATGATAGTATGACAATGTATTCTATTTGATCATTTATGTGTGCTTGATTTTCTCATCGATCTCGAGAGTACTTGGGAAATTCCTCATGTTCTCCATTGCAACCATTAGCTATGGATTTAGCCATGGAATCTCATGAACAGATCTATTGGGTTGACGCCCCCACTCTTGGTTAGTAACACTACCCGGTAAAGACAAAGAATGCTTGAACTTCCGAAAACGATTTTCATTGTCTTGAATGTACAATGGGTGAGTCACATTCTCTGTCAAGGTTTGGTTATAGGTGCATACGGGTAGCATATGTCAGTGTCGTAATTAAACATTGACCTGATCATTTATGAATTTTCACAAACATTCTAAGGAATGCCTTACAAGGATTCCATGGGAATGATTTACGATGTTTTTCCTAATATTCCAGGGAAAGACTTAAAAGGATTCCAAGGGAGTGATTTATGATATTTTTTTTAAATATCCAAGGAATGACTTACAAGGATTCCAAGGGAACGATTTATGTTTTTCTCAAACGAGATACGAGTTTTCTTAAATGAGTTACGAGCTTTCCCAAACGATTTTTTCTGGCAACGATTCATAACGAGTCGATTAAAACCTTTGAACTCACTAACATTATGTTTACATTTTTAAGGATGTTTTTCAAGTGTTTAAATCCAAGATGGAGAGTCTTAGTTTTGATTGTGCATCCATACTAGGATACTGAGCTTTTGGTAGATTATATTTTAGTATATTAGTGTAGGCTTATTTCCGAATCCAGATAGTTTTAAATTATGACAAGCTTGGAAACATCTTTGGTATTAATGTCATGTAAGTGTTTGCTTAATTTTATGTTCCGAAAACCTTTATGGTTGCACCCTCGTTGTTCCACTTGGCGGGGTGTATGTGTCCATTGTCTATGTGTTATGGTGGAAGTCTCATTGCCATACAACTTTAAGATAATAAAGTCTCATACCTGGTCCATGAGTGATTAATACTAGTACATCTTACACTAATCCGGATATGAAAGTGAGGGGAGCGAAACATTGTGATGGGTGTGTTGCATGAGAATAAAATCTAGAAATGTGTAAGATTTAGTTAGGTGATTCCTTGTATTAACTGCTTTTCATCCTTGTTTCCTAGATTGTAAATTTGTTGAGCGTTATCAATCTTGTGAAGCAACCTAGGCTGGGATATGACTTTGGACCTTAACTGAGAATCGCTAAGTGATATGTGAATTGTATTTGATCTTGTGTGTTAGATAGTAATGAGTGGGTTTGCTTGAGGAAAAGTAGATGATAAATGTGATGATGTTATGTTCGGGATGATTTCTATCGTTTAAAGTGTGTAATTTGATAGTTTTATATGGTAATTTGATAGTTTTATATGGAATTGTGATTTGGAACACTCAACTTTGAGGTGGTTATGGATTTATAGTTTAATATGAATTTAAATGGTGTTTGTGAAGGATTTGGATGAAAATCTAAAGAAAGAAGACAAAAACTGAGCTAAACATTACGGCTGGAAAGAACTAAAAGTTTAAACACGTAAATTGTCGTAGCTATTGCGCCACCCGGATTTCTTAGTGTCGTACGTGTATTCACACACATTAATGTTTTAGTGTTTTTTGATATTATTTTAAATAAAATGATCATTTCACATGGTTTAATAAATTGTTTGATGTATGACATGTTATTAAGCAATATACAATTAGACTAAAATAAATATTCTTTAAGAAAGATATGAAACCTATGATGCGTACACATTACGGAGACTTGGTTTAATTATGTCTAAAATTAAATAATATTTTAAAATGCTAAGTAGATATGTGAGATTTCATAATTTACCTTATACTTAAACTGTTTTTTTAACGCTCTCACGCTTAGCCAAATTTACACAATTTACCTTATACTTAACTTTTTGTTTTTTACCCACTCAAAACTTTTGGCTTTCTTTGTTTTCTCTAAAAATGTTTGAAATGTGAAGTTTTATAGTATTGTCAATGAATATATCGTTGTTACATGCTTGTCTTTTATCTAATTTTTAATGTCAATTTTATAAAAAACAAGTTGTGCATGATGATTTACAAGTTATTCAAACATAAATATACATGTCATCAAAGCTGATTCAAGGATTTGATTTGTTTTACAATTTCCTTTTCTTTTCTTCTCACAACTTTTGAATATGATACGTAACTATTTTTAATTGTTTGATTTTGTTTGTGTTGCGACATTCTTATTTTTATTACTATTTCGACGTTAACGGTTTCATTTTTTGATATAAAGTTTGAAGGGTTTACGACGATTTCATTTTTCTTATATTAAAAAATTACACATGTTATCAACGCCCCATTGACGTTAATATTTTAACGGTTTTGTTTTTCGATATGACTTTTCGAATATTATCAACAATCTAGCAGCAATGCACCGATGTCTAGATTTTGTTTTTCTTATACAAAGTTACGCATATTATCAATGACCCGTTCAACGTGCGGGTTCACGACTCCCTTTAAACCTTAGTTTTTTTTCACGATTTTGCTTTTCCGGCGCAACACGCTTTCCTAATGCTAGTTGTTATAAAAAGTGAGATGATATATTATGGCGCATACTTCATGGATTGCGTTGTCAATTTTTTTTCATTTTGTCGGCACATATTTTGTCTTAGTGTGAAATTATTATAAGAAACATGGGCTTCACGATGTTTGTTAGATAGATCACGTTTATTTTGATCTTATTAGTGTCATTATATTTTTTTTATCTGAAGAAGTTACGTCTATAGAAAAACAAAAATAAACGTAGGGTCACCAAAAAATGGAAAGTGTATCTTGTTCAAAATATATTCTAAAAAACTTTTAATTAAACGTATTTACGCTATTTCATTGACGATTAATAAATAATAAGTAATAAAGTACGAAGATAAAAGTTGTGAAGTTAAAAGAAACATGCATTTATTTGAGTGAAAAATAATGAAATATCAGTCGGCTGGCTACCAAATTTTCCGAGCCCAACACACTCTCAAACAAAAAATAAAAATGAGAATTAATACAATCGAGATTTATTTAGTAACGAGCTTAAATTTGTCCCTTAGGGATGCTACAATTTCAGATGCGCAAGGCCTAACCATGGGCGAACAACCAATACACTTCCCAGCCACCAATACCATACCCTTCACCTCCTCCAAATCCAAGTGTCTCAACCGCGGATCCACCACCTCCTCCACCGCGACACCCCCACTCACCACTGGACCTATAACGTCCACCAACTTCTCCCCTCTCTCCATACTAAACGCTTCTCTTCCCGTGATCAGCTCAAGAAGGACAACTCCATAACTATAAATATCATTCTTCTTTGAAACCAATCCGGTTTTTAAATAATGTGGATCCACGTAACCTTGCGATCCCATCATCATTCTATTCATCTTTGTGGAAGACGGAGGTAAAACCATGGAGGTAAACCCTAGTTTAGCAGACCCAAAGTCGCAAAGTTTGCAATTTAGGTGTTGGTCTAGAAGTATATTCGCAGACTTGATATCCCCGTGAATGATCTGCATCCCATGAAGATACTCCAACGCTGAAGCAAGCTGAAACGCGATCAACATTCTTGTTTTCCACGTCAGCAGCGTATGAAGCTGGTCGTATAAAGTACCATTAGGTGCATACTCAAACACAAGGGCACGCTCGTCTTCTCTATCGTCACTGCAGTGTCCAACAAACTTAACAATATTGGGGTGGCTTAGCCGGCTCAAGATTTGAAGTTCTTGATCATGAATTCGGGCTAGGCGCTGGGTGCAAGTCGACTGGATTTTAACGGCGGCTAAGCCGTAATCCGGTAGGCGAGCAAGGTAGACTGTACTAAAGCCACCTGAAGCAATCTGTTTGGAGAAGTTTCTGGTGCGTTTGTTAATCTCCTCCCATGAAAACTTGTTAACCGAAGTGGAAACATCAGAAGCGCTGGCGCAATCGGCTACTTTGTCAGAGAATGTAAAGCAGAAAAAAGACTTCATTAGAGCAGATGGCGGGTGATTGTGATATGATATGATATGATGGGAGGTGGTTGCTTAAGGAATGAAAAGGAAGAGTGAAGAAGAAGAAGCAATATTTATATTTAAGGGAGGAGGAGGAGGAGGAGGAGGAGGGTGGTGTCAGTGGAAGCATTTAGTAGAAGGAGTTTGTTGAGTACGGACCCACCCGCCATGCTCGTGTGAGGAAGAAGCTACAAATGTTGTTTAAAATGTGTTAAAATAATAAATACATACATGGCTTTGACCACCCACAGACAACAGTATCAATTCTCTAGAGTCGGTGTGATTTTTGTTTCCACAGATAATTTTCTTTTATTTTTAATAGCTTAACTAATCATTTTATAAGTTTAAGGTCATATTATCACCAAAGCTTCAAAAACTAGGTCAATTATCCAACCGAGTCAGCATCTGATACTACATATTCAGATTAAGAAAGAAATGACGTAAGTAATGGATAGATTAATAATTATTAAAAATAAAGGCAATTTAACTATAAGAGTTATGTCAACTATTATATCGCATGAATTCACGGTATTGTAGTTTGTATCTCAATTATCACCCGTCCCGTTTTACTTAAACTAAAAGAAAATTATTTCGGTTCCTATTTGTAATTCATGATAAGAAGTTTTCCATTTTTCTCAAACAAAAAGAAGAAAGAAAAAAGCTAAGGCAAAGAGTACTAATTATACAATTAAAATATAACCATCGATAAAAATAAGAATGTGAGGCTGGCTAAGTTAAACCTTACTAATTTTGTACCATCGATAATGCATGGTAGCTTTTTTCATTAAAGGTCACGCGTACTTTACCTTTTTTTATAAATATATTCCTATAAAAAATATGGAATGGTGGAGGCATTTGATGTTTAAATAAATAAATGTCGATACCATTCGTGTGCGGCAGGCGAAGTTTTCGTGGGTGGGTTCTTTGCTTCATGTATTTGATGAATGAATGAATATAATAATAATGATTCTTGTGTTTGGTGATAATGAATGAATGTCCTTTTGTTTTGTTTTGTTTTATTTTATTTGACGCGTATTTCAGAAGACTCCAAAAAGTTTGAGTTTTCTTTTATCAAAAGCCTTCTTCCTGATTTCTTTTAGTCTTTTTTAAATATAAATTTCGTGGTTCATTCTTTTAATATTTTATGAGTTAATTACTCTTTTCGTCTCTATGGTTTATCAAAAATCACTATTTCAGTCCATTAGTTTAAAATTTACGATTTCAGTCCCTATAATCTCACTTTCGTAACCATTTCAGTCCACCTCGCAACCATTTCAGTCCCCGTACTTACGTAATAAATGGATTGAAGTGGTTACGAAAGTGAAACCACATGGACTGAAATGGTTACGAAAGTGAAACCACAGGGACTGAAATCATAATTTTTAAGCTAATGGACTGAAATAGTGATTTTTGACAAACCACATGGACGAAAACAGTAATTAACTCATATTTTAAGTCTTTTGTTTAACACACAAAATCAACTACGTCAAAATATATCATTATATTATACATATTTACATTTATAAGTTAGACCGTGGGGTATGGTGGGGGCGGGGGTTAGAGGCATGGGCCAACACGTGGAATTGGAGGGGCACCGCCAGTCATGTGAACTATCGAAGGGTATGGTGGGGCGTGGCTAGCCCGTGTGGCTAGGCCACGTGGATTTTTTTTATTATTTAAATTTCAAACCCCGGTCAACCGCCTAGCCTGGCCAACCATTAAGGAACTGCCAGCTAGCCTCGCCCAACGCTTGGCCTAAATCCCCCGCCCAAGGAGCCATGCCAAATCTCAAGCCCACCAGGGGTGGTGAAGCGGATGTTTATACCCAACCCACGCCCAAACCCCCGCCTCATACCCCATAGCCTTACCAGAACAATAACTTGTATTTAACTTTTTCATTTTCGTTTATTTTTATACTTTTGTCCTTTAACTTTTAGTATTACACTTAAAGTCTCTTAACCTTTCGAAGACTTTGTAATTGAGTTTTACGTGTTTATTTTTATGTACGGGTCGATATAAATTCAAATTCATTAACGTTTCGACGTAATTTTTTCCTGGAAATGAGTTTGGTCAAATATAACATGCTTTCGTGCTTTATTTTATGTACGTTTTCAGTTGGTCTAATTTTGACGTTAATTTTGCTTGGAAACAAGTCGGGTCAAATATAATATTTTTTTTATTAGATGACATAAATTCAAGTCACTTTACGTTTCGACACCGCCGCAACGCGCCGTACTATTATTTAGCTTAAAAACTATTTTTACGTGCTTTTTTTATGTACGTGTTGGTATAAATTCAATTTGGTTTACGTTTCGACGTAATTTTTCTTCAATAATATGTTAGCTCAAATATAATGCGTTTTCATGCTCGTTTTAATGTACATTTTCAGTTGTTATACATTTTGACGTAAATTGCAATTAGCAAGTTGTGTAAATAGTGTTTTCATCTTATTTGTTTTTTTTATTCTTTCTTAAGTTTTCTTCCAAACTTTATTATTATTATTATTATTTTAATTTTCTATTTGTTTAATCTTTTAGTTTTAGGTTCCTTTAACATTAAAACTATATTTAAAATAACATTTATGTTTTCATTTACAATTAATTTAAAATCAGTCTGTCCTGATGTCCAATTTAAATTTATTTTAATGGTTTTCGGTCGATGTAAAACATGTGTTGATATTCTTTTAAGCATATCTGATCGATGTCGTAAGGTCGGTCAAAAATAAAGTAAAGTGTCCTATTCACTTTTTACTAGTAAAGGGCAAGTAGGGTGTCGAATCCACAGGGAATCAGTGGAAAGTATGAAAGCTCGTTGTTTTAATTATCATCTATTTCTAAACTAATTGTTTTTTGTAGTTTGAGAATGATTGTGAAAGCAAATACAAATTAGGGTTGTAAACAATTGTGAGAAAAGAGACCAATCTCCGGGATTCAGGTTATGCAGAAAATCGGTTACTTAGTTATGACCAGTTGGAAATCACGTAGACATGATTTGATAAAACTCGTTTTGATAAATCACTAACGGATAATATATTTGATTGCAATGATCTACGATCGAAACCGAAAGATTGATGCAAATGAATAGTAACCCAATTAATAACCCATCCTAGATTTCATAAACAATTACAAGTTCAATGATTAAAGGTTAAAATCAATGACAACTTAGAACCTAATGCCAATTGTTGATGACACAACCAAATAATTGATTAACAAGAATGATTACGACAATCTAAAAATGTTTAATCGAAACAAGGAACATAAGAACGACTAACCGAAAGTTTAATCGAATCCTAATCCAAAAAGATCGTAACAATAAGCAAACCAATGTTTCACACATAAACCCTATTCCCGGAGATGATCACGGGACAACTAGCCACTCATAGTGCTCGTAGGATCTTCAAAAGATTGAAATGAAATTGGATTCATGATTCACATGAATGTTGGTGGAAGATTAATGAAGATCTTGAGTGAGTCTCCAAGACAAGGATGTTCTCTGAATTTCTTCTCCCTCTGCCGTTCGCCCCCTTCTTTTAAAACTAGGGTTTCTTTTATATTAAAACCCGCCAAGAAACCCTAGTTGCGCCCCCTATTTCCCTGCCTTCACCCATGATTCAGAATCGTGGGTCACAGTATAAATGCCCTGCTTGTTTTTCCGATCTTTACATACCTAAACCTTGGGTGAAGGTGTAGGATGGAGGTGACAGTCTAGAGTCGCTGTTGAAGAGTCTGTGCATATCCTGAACCGTGACCCATGGTTCGGAACCGTGGGTGAAAACGTGAATATCAGCTCTCATGTGCACACATGTATGACTTCCAACAAATATCAACATTGACCCTTCTACTTTATCATTTCTCGTTTCTTGCACATTTAAGCACAAAGCAACTTCCAATTAAGTACCGAATGGTCCCTGAACTTTGTTCTTTCACGTTTTATGCATTCAAGCTATCGACTCGACCCGAAACACCTCCGAACATTACCAACAGCTGCACTCATCACTCTTACATGTTCCGCTTTATCTTCAAACATCGTATCTTCACCAAAGTACGGGTTTTTACCTACAAACATATAAACACTCACAGTAAACCTATTCAAAGCATATAATCACATATAACTGCTTAAAACATGTAAGATAGGCACTTGAACATCCATATTTCACACCGTACATCAATATCTCTTTCGGTTCTTATACCGAACCAAAATAGATATCGACCGGAACCCCGCAGTGTAGCACGGGTAATCTTACTGGTTTTAACACATATATTAATGTTAATGTTAATTATTATGTACAACTAGATTATCATTTCAATGTCAAATCGGTTGAGAAGATGATATGTTACTACTAATCAACTCCCATTATTACAGCCATTTAACCCTTATTGAAATTTTATATCTAATTCAGTCCAAACTCATACGATTCATCAGCATCAATCGCACTTCATATTCACCACGCTACCATTGCCGGCGTAGTCACCGTCATTCGTCACCGCTCAAGGGTGACATAGGTGGTGTTTGTTTTTCCAAGAAAAGCTTTCTGGTCTTTTATGTTTGCGTTGCGCAGACCATGCAGACCTTTAGGTTTGAAGACTATTTATTTTGTCGAAGGCTTTTCATTAAAAAAGGTATACGCGTCCTCTTTTTTAAGCAGATCTGGATTGTTCTCTTCTAACCTCTTCTCATTCCCTGTTTTGAAAACACAGAGATGTTCCACCCACACAAACCCTAGCACCTTCTCCTCCACCCTTCTCCTCCTCCTCCTCCGACCTCCGCCACCTACACAACGCTGCCACCTCCACAGCGGCCGTCGACCTCCGCCCCCTCCACAGCAGCCGTCGACCTCCGCCCCCTCCACAACGCCGTCGACCTCCACCCCTCCACAGCACCGTCGATTACCACGAAGGTAAGATTATAATAAACAATTGCATATATAATAATGGGAAAAATGCATTCCTTTTTATGCATTATTTTTTGATATGATTGACGAATCATTTTGAACTTGAACAACAGTCGTGTAATGCTTATGGATGTTGGTTTTAGGATTTATGTGGACCTGCCGTAATAGGTTGAAGATACTGAAAAGGGTCAGGTTCGTGTACATTACTTTTTGCCCGAATATTCCAATTTTTGTGGCAAGTATTGTTGAAAGTTTGTTATTTTAATAATAATATAATATAATTTTTAATTAAATGATTCAGGACAGGTTCATCTGATCTGATGATTTTTGGTATTAAATTTCAGAAAATTGTTGGTATTTTGTTGATTTTAGCAGCTTGCAGAAGTTAAAAAAACAATCTTCTTCCTGCAGATTGCAGAGATTTGGTCCACCCCTTCTACACTGCCGACGTGGTCCGCAGACTGCAGACGTTTTACCTCTGAAAAAACAAATAGCACCATAGTGACGATGGTGATGGTAGTTCGTGGTGGTCAGCAACCGCATCTTTGAGTGACTGCTAGGGTTCCGAACAATGACCAGGGTAATGTGATGGGGTAACGATTTCAATCAAGGTAAGATAACGGAGGATCGGAGGTGGTATATGAAGTGTCATCCGCCTGATCTCTTCCTCTACTCCTCCGGCAAGGGATTCCTTATCACTTTTTGATGTGCGGTTACTCTGTTCCCTGCTATTTCTCTTAACTGGTATGTTTTTTTTTTCTTTTGTCTTTATCTAATTTAGGGCTTCATACGTTTATCCACAATCCTTTGGTTTTGTTGTTGTTACTTGAATCAGTGATTGAAATGATAGTGATGATCTAATCGAGTGTGGTGGTATTTAGGAATAAGGATATAGATATATATCGTCATGTATGTATATAAAATCAAATTAATGTATATTTGTGAAGTTTTATATTAACTGGCTTTTAGTCTTTAATAATTGGATGGTTATACAAAAGTTTCATGCAAATATATGTATTGAATGTGGTTGTATGCAATTCGTTGAACTGTTTACGTATTTTTGAATGATAAAAGCAAGTGATAACATGTTATTTTGATGAGCAATTACGGACCATCTGAAATAAAGAGAAAGGATTCCGACCACGATTCTGACTGGATGTCGCTTATATGGAGATAGCCGTGCACGATTAGTTGGTTTGTTGTTTAAATATTCATATACATCTCGCCTCTAATTGGGTTCTGATCTTTTTTATTCGTGTCACAGGTCTAATTGCAAGGGGTTTTCTTTTTGTATTCTGATTTGGTTCAGGTACGTTTTTATTTCCAGTTTGTTTTGTCGCATTATTTTGAGTTGTACTAAAACGTATAATTGCCCTTTTCAATGTAAATGGTGTTCGTACTCATAGATCATTGCATCAGCAAGAAATATGCTCCTTACAACGTTTTGCCTCTTGATTCTGCTGGAGAATCACAGTGCATCATGTAGTTGGAAAAGGTACCCCACTTTTTATCTACTTCGATTCTCATGTGGAAGTTTGTACTCTTTACATATCGATTTTTTGATAACATGGATCAACGCAGCATTGTTTGCTCTCTAGAACACAAATGGCATAAATCGGCCACCCTTTGTTGAAGCTTCTTCCTCTGTCTCCCTTTAATTTTGGTTTAATTTTCACCTTTTTTCTATTTTGATCCCATTGTCAAGCAGGAACATATAGAAGCTGCTGGTTTATGCTTTGTACGATGAGACCTTGTATAACTTCTTATATAGAACCAGTAACGCCGGTTTTCTGCTTTCATAAAAGTTAAAGCTTTATAAACTTGATAATACAATCTTTAAATCAATAAAGAAACTGTGTTTTTTTTATAATCTCGGTTTTATAATCTTCATATCCAGGTGATTTGTTTTATAAGCTGAGATTATGGGGCTAACTTGGCTCACACTTTGCAATGTTTCGTTGTCTTTGAAATTTTGCATACAAGGTGCTCGATGAAATGCGGCGGCCAGAGCCAGTGCGGGAGATGGTACCGGGGTGGCATCAGAAGAGCCAAAAGGTGGCTGTTGTTTATTTTTTCTGTAAAAATTGACAGCTTCTACGGGTGGCATCGAAGTTGCTCTCGCATCATCAGAATGTCTTTTTAAGAGGTAGTCATAATACAAATTATTTTGCTTCAATGTAGTCATGGTCTTGCAAGAGGTTAACTTTTTTTCCTGTAATAACTGTTGCATTTGATTTGTAGTTGTTGTTTCATTAAGTCACCATCTCTCAGTGGTGGTGATAAATGTGAACCACGGCTACTGAATGAGACGAATGAATGTGAACCGGTCATCTCGCCATCATTGCGACTCTTCCAATGCTTATGGTTCATCTTCTCCGATTCAGTTTCATCATCATCCACCCACCTTCTTTTCCTGATTAGGTGCTTCACTGTCTCTTTGATCGTATCTATACATACCTCTAATTCGCCATCATCCGAGTATACATTTATATCATTCATATGCCCTTATATGACCTTCTGGTTCATCTAATTTGGTTGAATTTTTGTTTGCAACTTGAGATCATTGGAGTGTTTAAGTAACTTTCTTTTTTGTTTATTTAATTCGTCAATACTTGAAGAATCAATGGAACAACAGGTTTTACTGAATCCTTCATGCTTCCAGATCCGCATCACCCTATTGAACCCCAAAAAAACATTGGAATTATCCTGATTCATTTGTGCACAAAAGTAACCCTGCTCCATAAGTAAGGTTGTTTTATTCAATACCTAGTGTAGTTTTCCCAACTTCCAAATCAAGTAGTTCAAATATTAGGGTGCTATACTGTATGAATAATTACTGAATGATAAAAATTATTAGGGTGCGCATACTGAATGAACACTTGATTTGTGTTTTATTACAGGGATGGTTAGAACAATCTTCATCTCCCAGTCCAAAAATATTAGTATCCTGGAAAGGCTATGCTTTTATTGAGGTGGGAGAAAATCTGGGAAAATGCTATATTTCTAAGTAATGATAACCACGTAATGCTTACAAGTACATTTCATATATAGGAAGTTGATATGAAAATAAGTTGTAATATGATATTTACTATTTCATAATATGCAGAGCCATTTGCTTGGAGTAGAAGATGACGGCTTTGATTATCGGCATATTTCTCAGTCTTCAACAAAAAAATATACTTAGCGTTATTAAGATTCTTTCGGGATCTAATCTAACCGATGAACCAGTGATTAGTCATAGTTTGAAGATCAGTGAGCTCGGGAACATACTTCTAAGCGTCAAAAGCCCGACTTCAAAGAAGAAAAATCTGCTCTACATGTTCAAAGTGAACCCACTTTCTGAATAGAAAAGTTATACCAAGGGTTTACATATGATCTGGCCATCAAGTATTTATTTATTCGTAATTTTGTTGTTAGTTGTTGTAGCCTAAAGGTAGTGTTTTTTGTTGTTTTTGGTTTTGTATGAAATTGGTTTCTTATGGAATTATGTTTATGTTTAAAAGGCCTATAAGCTTTGGGTAATTATGATTTTGAGGATAGCATCTTCTTTGGCTGATCTTTTCCTTACAAAGCATATTTTAATTAAAACCCACTAATGAAGTGAGATCCAATAAAGTTGTCCTTTAGTTGTCCAGTTACATAAGAAGTTGTGATTGCTACCAAATAAATTGGCAAACCATCCCAGATGTGATTTATAAACCAACTCGAATGCGATTCTAAAACTGGTTCGGCCAAGAAAACATAAGTATCCGTAGGCAGGGGCACAACTTAGTGGAAACAGGGGGGGGGGGGGGGGGGGGGGACCGCTCCCCAATGTTTCAGTTAGAGCGCAATTTTTTCGATTTTTCGTCCAAAAAATTTAAAATTATGATCGCCCCTCAATTATTTGCCTTAATATTTATACAATATATAAAGTGGGTCCCATGACTTTCTGTTGTCACATCCCCAAATTACCACCTGCAGAGTTTTATCGCGAGACGCGTGACGTACCAGAATCCTGCTACTAATCATGTTGAACCAATAGTAAATAACATAAAACACAATCATCATGTCCAACATGAATAATGCATTTCAAATTAAACGTTTCATACAAAGTACGTGTTCAGCAGAAGCTTAAATAATTGTTAAAAACCATATTGTTTCAAAACGAAAATGTAACATTAAGTGTTTCGTCAAAAAAATAAGAAATACGACTCATGACAGCTCTCGCTCCTCAGACTGCAAGTCCCAATTCAGCCATGTGTCTAATGACCTAGATGCATGCAGAAAAAGTGTATTAGCGATAAAGCCGGCGAGTTCACAGTTTTAGTTCAACGTAATTCATGTAGGTGTTTAGCATAAAGACATGTTAAGAATAATACACTCGGTACCGAATGACTGCTATGTTGTTGTGCCCTCATCAATGTCCATCAGCATTGATCAATGTGTTTAAGGTCCTTAGTTCACGCCCGACTCCCAGCACGGTGTGAGGTTTGTCAAACCTAATAGCGCTATCAACTAATACCCAGTTGCCTCCCAGGCAACTAGCTCGGTAGTAAGTAGGGACTTTCATGATAAAGTTTGAGTTTGTTAGCTAACATCGAATTTAAACTACCACAATTAAAAGTATTCCTTCCAGGAATATTAGTTTGTCCCCCCGGGACGCATGCTTGTGAAAGAGTAGTGAATTCACCTTTAGTTGCTCGGTAGGTGTTAGCGTGCCTTTACGCGTTAAGTAAGTGTTAGGCCTGTTACACACAACCTAGTGTACATTAAATGTAAGCATGTATACGAGCAGGGTTTTGTAATACCTTAAGTGTCCAAACAACCAAGTGTTTATGTGATCAGGGTAACGTGTTTTATCATACAGTGACATACAATGGATTCTCTAGTTGGTGACATGTTGTGAGATTTTGAGAAGCTCGGACGTACATACATATTCTAAGCAAACAAAATCGGATCCACACTAACCTACATAAACTCGGACATATGTAATGATTAAACTCGGACCCATTATATCATGTTAATAAACTCGGCAACATATATTGCACATACAAATTAATCGTGACATGCATAGGAACACATTCACAAGTTCGGTTTTCCCACATAAACTCGGACAAACACTCATACATATTTGGACTCCCTTGAAACCCTTGAACAAACTCGGAAAACATCACACCCAATCAAATTCGGGCATATACATATGAACATAATAAAACCGGACTCAACATCCTGTTTAAGTCGGACTCCTCACAAATTCGAACTCCTTGAGTTATACTCGGAATCATGCGCAACCCAGACAAGCATCACTCGGACCATATAGAATCAATTAAACTCGGACCGTGTAACATCAATTAAACTCGGACATCTTCTTAATTAATAAGTCCGGACATCATGTTAAACTCGGATCCTGAGTTCCAGAAACTTGGACTTCGTGACTTCACAAAGTCGGATCATTTACAAACGCGCAGTAACACGAAATCAAGCAGAATTCACAACAGTTTCTCAATGAAATAGTTTCAATTCTACGACCAAAACCCTAATCTCAACAATGTTACCAATACAAAACAATTTAGCATTTCTAACATGTTCATAACCTCATCAATCATCAAGCAGCAGTTTACGTATTCATACAATCTAACAGCAGTTCCATAATCATCAATTACGATAATTGCACACAAATCAATTGTTTGGATCATCTAGGGTTTGCATGAAATCTAAAGAAGAAGAATCACAACATGTAGCATAAACATTTACCTTAGATTGATACAGAGATTGTCCTAGGAGAACTGAATGATCAAATAGTAGATGATTGTGCGAGACTTATGTAGCCAAAAGATTGGAGAGAATGATTAGAGAACATAAACTGACGTACAGTGCAACTGTGAGGGGATTAGGGTTCTGCAGAAGTTTTGTTAGAGTTCCAATATTAATCCTAAATACCCTTAACTAATTAACTTTCACACAAAGCATATAACATCTTGCGAATTTTACAGTTAAAGCATATAATTCACATATTGTCATACAACATATAACTTTCGTGTAAATTGTCCGTTTATAATTATTAT